>JAOPUC010000001.1:26763624-26782045 GCA_027564185.1 Cephalocassis borneensis
TTATATTATATTATATTATATTATATTATATTATATTATATTATATTATATTATATTATATTATATTATATTATATCAGCTATAGGGGAAAAAATTAAACAGCTGGGTGGTGTGATGCAGCCCGATTTAGAGAGGAGTTACTGTTAGCACCCCAACAATGGTGATTATTTTCCTGTAATAGCATGGACTGAAGTGCTTATTCATCTTATATCAAGATATTCTGTCTTTTAATGTATTAAATAATGAGTAGTTACATGAGTACACAAGTCCACACAATTCCTGTGTGTAATAGATCTTTCCATTATGAGCCTCTATTTTATCTCTCTCTTCACATTATTAAGACAAAAAATATATAGTTTGTTATGTTACCCAGAAACTAAACAGATTTAAGGATTCAACTGAACTGCAATATATAATATAATATAATATAATATAATATAATATAATATAATATAATATAATATAATATAATATAATATTCCTGATGTTATGAGATTCTTCTTCTGAGACTATTCAAGTCGTTATTTCTAAGTTAAGGAGTAAACAGGTATCTGTGTGTCATACACTATGAATAACGTACTTCAGGTAAATTAACTGAACTTTATCTAAATTACCTCTACTGCAGTCAGTTTCTCTGACATCTCAGTCTCTTCAAAAGACTCCCCTCTCAGCTGTGATCGCCGCTTCTTTACCAAATCTGCATCCTTGACATGAGAAAATCCTTTGGTGGATGAAGTGTGAGTTCTTGGAGGAGCAACTACAGCCTGAGCTCCCCCTGAGCCTCCTACTTGACTCACCCCCTGGAGTTTGGTTCGAGGTGGTGGTACCAAACTGCCATTGGTGTTTGGATTCTCTTGGTCAGGGACATCTGTCTCCTGAGTAAGGTGGCTAGTCTGGAATCTCTCAGCATAATAGCGTGCAGCAGCATCAGGGTCTGTGTTCTGTATTTTTTCTCCCACAACGTAGCTTGACTCATTGCTGTTCTGTTCAATTTGTACCACACTGAGCTCCTGGCCAGTAAAGTGTGTACGGATCTGGTTGAGGTAAGTCATAACAATGAGTCGGTCAGGCGTGGACAGCAGTACCATGTCAGAGGGCTCAATCAGTTTGGAGATACCCAGTTCAGCAAAACCATCAAAAGCCTGTGAGATATCAATGTAGCAGTGATTAAACAGAAGAAAATACTGTCAGTACTGCGGTCTAAATCTATTAAATGCATCCTATGCAACAGTGGTCTTCTGAATACCCAATCACTATAAATAAAGATACTACTCAGTTATATTTCTCTTTGGATTAACTTAGCATCTTCACAATGCCACAGTGCTCATGAATAAAAAAATATGCCAACCATCGACACCAGATGTCATCCTAAGTCGCTGATACATTTACAGTACATTAAAAAAATTCCATCAGTGAGACTTCAGCAACATTGCATAAGTATTTGCATTAAAGGTGCACTATGTAGGATTTATGGGGCTCTATTAGCATAATTTAAATATAGTATTCATAATTGTGTTTTCATTAGTATATTATCACCTGTAATTATGAATTGTTGTGTTTTCAAAAGCTTAGAATGAGCCTTTCATATCTGCATAGGGAGCAGGTCCTCTTCCATGGAGTCTGCCATGTTGTACCACCACGGTTCTATAGTAGCCCAGAATGGACAAACTAAACACTGGCTCTAGAGAGTCCCTTTTGTACTTCACATTTTTACAAGTGCTAACTTGAATCTAGCACCAGAAGGAAGATGAAGAAGAAGAAGAAAGAGGTTGTTTTCTTTTAGTTTTATATCATAAATCTATCAAAAACCCACCTGAAACAACTGAAATGTTGATTAGCCTGACAGTCACTAAGATAAACAAAAAATGTGGCTGCACATGCACTGAATGCCACTGGGATGACACTGATGTTGTGAAACACCTGGGGTAAATCTGTGGCTCTGGAGACAGGTATTACTCCACCTGACAGTAACTGTAGGTTCTAATGCATGCTTGGAAAGGGAGGGGTATTCATCTTGGTTGCAATCTGGATCCTCACCGCTAGATGCCAATAAATCTTACATAGTGCACCTTTAACTCTATGTTGCATTAGTTATACCAAGCTTGAATAAAATTATTTGGCTCAGTGAAGCCGCATTAAAGTGCAGTAACATTTAGTATATTTTGAAAATGTTGAAGATGCTTTGAGGCATTGTGCTCAGATGAAGAACATGGATGTCAACAATAAAGTCCTGATCTCCACCTGAGTACCCATCGTCTAAAACTGTAATAATGATTACCAAAATGGTAAGATGTACAAAGAGATAAAGACATAAAAAATATAACCTTTTTGTTGTTCTCCTTAATGTCATAAGGATCCAACATTTCGAAATCCCTAGATAAATGGAAAGATGATTTATATATTTCTGAGATCTAAATAATCACACATTCATTTGTTTTACACACAATTCCTGAAATATCAAAGTACATACACTTTATCAGGATGGAAATTATGGAGGATGGCACAGAAAGCGAGACCATTTCGCCAGGAGGTGCTGAAGTTTGTGACTTTCACGCCTTTGTGACCTTGTGTTACCGTTTGGCACCACTTTAGAAGAGACTGACTGGAATCTACAAGGCTTGTCATCTGAGATGAGAGAAAACACAATGTAAATACATGCTAACATGTCCAAAATGGCAAAAATCTACTTCAAGGAGTACAATTTCAAATAATATTCATATACCTCTGACTCATTGGCTGCAGCAGAGTTTGCTGGAGAACTTCCATGATGGACCATGGCTTCTGTATTTGTTTTCCTTTTAGTGAGAACTGGTTCATTAATATTCTTATTAGAACCTTCCTCCAGATGGGTTATTTCATCAGTGGGAATTGAGGTCTCATCTTGGAATGAGGCACTCAAACGTTTCTTCACACGAGGCCTTGGGACAGGCAGGCTTGAAGAATCCTCTGTGGCTTGTCTAGAAAACAATGATGAAAAGAAACAAAATCCTATGAAAACTATGATGCGACATTTATTTTTTCGTTTACTAGATACTTCTTACTCCAGGTTCACATGCTGTATATTTTTCAACTGCATTAGCACAGGATTACAGTTTTGGTGGGGGGGGCATGAATGAAAATCCATGAACATATACAGTAGGCAGACACATTAGTGTATGTTTTTATCACATTATTTACTCACAAAAATGTCTGCAATATTTTGTCCTTCATAACTTACCTCTTTAATTCTAACGTAGCAGCAGTTTCATCTAAAGACACAGTAGCCAAATGAACCTTATCTTCTCCTTTTCCCTGCTTAACATCCTTCACAGTTGTTTCTACATCCTGATTTTTCTCACTGGATCTCTCGTCTTGTCTTTGTGTTTTACTCACATTTTGAGGAACATTGCTTGTGTCAGACTCACTCACGGTTAAGGCTTTAACAGACTCGCTAACGTTCCCCCTGACGTTCTCTTTAACCAGCTGTTGGCTGCCTTCATGATTAGTAAAGGAAAGCTCTGGACAAGCTGTAACTTTTTTCACAGTAACTAACATGCTATTAACAGATTTGTTATTATCTAGTTCAAGTGCTTTGACAGTCTTTTCTGAAAAATATAATGAAGACTCATTTCCTGAAGGGAGAAGTGCTTTGCTTTCCATTTGATTCACAAAGGAGACAACTCGGTTCTCTTCGGAAGGATTTTCATCTGGGAAAGTCATACTGAGGCGCTTCTTTGAACGAGGAGCTGGAACTGGTGAATGTGCCTCTTTTTGTCCTTGATCGGGGACAAATTGAGGGGAGGATGGCACAGTTGGAATGTCATCATTAAAAGAAGCACTGAAACGCTTCTTCACACGAGGCATTGGAAGTAGAGGTTCTGTGGCCTTGACTTGATCAACTGACTTCATTTTGATTTCAGAAGCAGTTTGGTCCAGCTCTCTTTCAGCTTTTTTCTCTTTGCCAGGCTGCATATCAGTAGTTGACTTTATGTCACTTTCAGAGTCAGACATATCTGTAGAGAACACTTGGTTCCTTTTCTGCAATTCAGTTTTATTTTCAGCACCACTAGCTTTAGAAATTCCAGGCATTTTGGCTTTACGTGAGATCTCATTATTGTCCGAGGGGCAAATACTGCAAGTGCTTAATTCAGCTGTACCACTTTCCACTCGGTAATCATCTGGTAAAGAAGCACTAAGGCGCTTCTTTACCCGAGGCATTGGAACAGGTAAAACACTGGGACTCTGCACCATGGTTTTAGTAAAAGAATTTTCATCTGCAGATGTCAGAGGATCTTCCAAAGGTTTGGGCATACCAACAACTTTGCCCACCTTCTTGTCCTCAATGATACATTCAGACATTGCTGCCTGCAAACTCTGGGATACATCTAAAAGACATTCAGTCTGGTTTACAACAGATACATGTTCCACAGTGTGTGAAAATTCCTCAGTTAAGTTACTGTTTGTCTTGCTGCCAAAAGGTGAAACACTTGAGACTTTTGAACAAGGAGAAATAGGTTCTTGATCTTTCAAGACTGGTGTGAAAGAAGATTCTTGAAACCCGGAGTTCCTGCTAGTCTCCTGAGGTGGTGGTAGTTGACTAGATGTTAAAACAGAGGTCTCTTCATTTCTAATCTCTGAATGCTTTTGTGGGGAAGTTAGACAAAATGTCATTATCTCTTCTTTCTGAGGCTTGCTGCTTGTAGGCTGGATGAGTGCAGATATCTCTTGAGCACTACGATTCTGTGGCCTTAAGGATGAGAATATAATTCATTGCATTGTTCAAAAAAAAAAATAAACATCAAACCCTTCCAATTATTTCAAGAACATTCCCAATAACAACACCAAAACTATTTTCTAAGCTAGAAACAAGCAAAGCCTTCATCTATCAACCAAAACACACATCTGTGGGCAAGCAGTTTCAAAAATAACCTCTCAGCCAACAATTCAGTATTCAAGAATCAAGCATATCATCAATGCAATATCATCAAGCATTTTTTTTTCTTTGAAACGTGCACATATGACACTACACCTAATTCAACCATTAAGACCTCAAGACACAAACGCATGAGGCTGCTTCAGGGAAAGCTATGCAGTACAGTATGAATAACAAAAAGCATGGAAAGCACAAACTGGATTAATTCATGCTGCCACTCAGAAAGCACGTCAATACACTCACCCCTTCACTATCAAGAATGGCTTATCTAAAAACTCTTCTTCAGTATTCTCATCAAGTTCAAACATTTTCTTTTTGGTTGTTTCACTGATTTGAAGCAAAGTATGTGGGACATTTCCTTCCTCTTCTTTGGTAATCTCATGTAGGTCTGCCTCAGTTAGTGGAGGCCACTTCTTCATCTGGCTATGTTCTCCATTCCCAGTAAGCCAGCTTTCAACATCTTTAGCGCACAAGGATGTCTCAGATCGACTGTCAGCCAAGCGCCACATGCATGGTTCAGCACTTACAGGGAATTTAAACTCCTGAGGCTCAGTTGATGAAATATGCAGTGCTTTTTGTAGGATTGGCCCCTCAGCAGGTTCACACCAAGGCTGTGTGGGTTTCACACTAACATTGTTTTCAGGATCCACCAAACAACAGGGGTCCTGAGTGGTCAACTGGCCATCCACATCTGCTCCAATACCAGAGGGCTGCAGCATCGCAGCTACTGTCTCAAAACTAAGTAAAATGCATAACTTGAGTGGGGTATAAAGAACAGCAATAATATAATACAAATTCATCTGCAATGTTTTTCAATTAAAATAATATTAAGACAAAACATGCTTACAAAAAAGCATTTTACAACATTTACAAATCCAATCACAATCCTGTACTTTTAATCCTGCAATTTCTCAGGAACTACTGTCCTCAATTTTATCTTTACAGGACTAGTGTAGGTTCAAACTTATTTTTTTAAAGCAAATTCACAACTCCTGTGCACAATGAGCTCTCTAATTTGTGGATTTCATGTACAACCTGCCAGTCAAAGTGACTGTATCTCAAACTGGTTGCTCTTTGGTAAGAAAATGCTTAGATCTGCAAAAGGAATTTGTGATAAGGGAAGTAGTGATCTAGATAGACAACATTTTATCCCGTTAAGGAAAAAAATTGCATTTGAAACACTGACAGCATTTGAATATATTGCTCAACTCGCACAGACACTACCATGATTGGCAGCTTTATGTTGTATTAGAGAACAGACCTATAACACAAGTAAATATGTACAACAATTAAACATGTTTTAAATATTTTGCTTTAAGTCATTGTCCAGGTTTCATAATTAGTCTCTTGCTTACCCTTTGTGAAAAACACCAACTATGGTTTCAACAAGGCCTGAAGATCCTTCTTTTTCTGTAAAAGGATCATCTACCTCCAGTACCTCCCATCCAGATGTTATATCAGTATCTGGGGAGTCTGTAGTGTCATGAGTGTTGCTTGGAGTTGACTGCTCCACAGCGTGTTCTTCCAAGGATTGCTTTTCTTGCAGTGGATTTCTGCTGATAACTGGATGTCTTAATAAGATAGTAGGCTGGAGTCCAATATTATGTTCATGCCAAATACTCTGCACTCATACAATTCACATTTCAAATACTTTTCTACTCAGATCATACATTTATCTTTTGCAGATACATGTTCTTCAAATATTTTTTTATTCTTTTACTGACCAATAATATTTGTCAAAAGACAACTATTTACATGAAAATAACACAAATGGCGCACACAAAACATGCAAAATGTTAATAAAAATTGGTTTATTAGTGTGTGATGACTGGAAGAATACATCACAAAAAAAGGAAGAAAAAAAACCACAGCACCCCATGCCATAGGCACAAATTAACTCACCCATCAAGAATTTCTTTGGTCTTTTTTATTTCTGGGGTTTTATCTTTGAAAATACAGGGCATTAATGTTCACTCTGCTGTCATGAGATATATTTTTAGAGTAAAACACACTCTAAAAGTATGTCTTACCAGATAGTTTGACATCCACTGTTAGATCCCATTTGTCTATCTTATTCAGTGTAGTACACAGTGCCCTTTCAGGCTCTGTTTGGGTCTGGGTTTGATTGGGGTTTGTTACAGACATGCCGGTATGTGTGGAAGGTATAGTAGGCATTGATGGGAATCCAGGAATCCTTGCTTTGCTTGGGCAACAGTACACCAAAGTGGACATAACTGTTTTATCCTCAACTGTAGAAAGATCATTAGAAACCAAAAGTGGCTTTGTCCTCAAAGGTTTCTCCCCAGAAAGTGGCAGAGCAGACATCACTCTGTCTATCTGAGTAAGATCTTGAGTTATCTCTCTCCTAGATGGCATTCCAGGTATACTTGATGCATATGAACAAGATGGTAGAAGAGTACTCATTGCATATATTAACTTTCTTACAGATGGAAATCCAGGAATTCTAGTCTTATCAGGGCATGTTGGTGCAAGTAGTACAATTTTTGCATATTGTTCATTCTGTTTGGTTATACTTGAAATTAAAATTGATTTGTGTTTTTCAGGTTTACCCCATGTTGGCCTCGCTTGAACTTTCCATGATGAGTCTGCTGAGATAACTGAATTTAATGAAGGAAAGCCTGGAACAAGAGCAAACCCTGGGCAAGAATTCAGTAGACTTCTCATATCTGACTCTTTTCGTAAATAGAATTTATCCATTTTGATGTAAGGTACAGAAGGAAAACCAGGACTTTGAACTTCTCTTGGGCAGGTTGGCACCAACGCTATCATTTTCTTCATATTGTAATGCTCTAACTGTTCACATGGATGGTCAAAGTAGCATTGGTCATGAATATCTGATCTTGATTTTAATAATTTCACCCACAAAGACTTCTTCTCAAAAATCCATACATGTGTGTATGTGCTGTCTCTTGATTGGAGCCCAACAATTCTTGAAGTTTTTGGAATACATGGATGAAGATTTACCATGTTAGGAGAAACTTTGGGTTTTGGTGCAAATGGGAATCCTGGTATTACTGTCAGTGTTGGACAAGTTGGAACTAAGGCAAACATACCTTTCATTGAGTCTCTGGTCTCGTTTGTTATGTCCTTAATAAAAAATAGCTTGTGTTTTGGTGCACTGCAGTTCAAGTGAACTGTATTTAGACTTTCAACTAATCCATCTAAACACACTGCTTCATCTTTAGAAGGGAATCCAACAATGTTAGACCTTTTGGGGCAAGAAGGAAGAATATTTTGCATTTTTGGTTCTGGTACAGATGGAAAACCTGGAATGCAGGATTTGAATGGACAAGTTGACAGTAAAGCAGCATTGCCTTCAAGTATTATTTTGTTCTCGTTTGCTTTACTTATAATAATTGTAGGATTCTTAGTTTGCCTATCCATCAGAATGATTTGATTAGTTGGCCAATTTGATGATCTGGGGATCTGTATGCTCTGACATCCAGCTATATGGGAGAGCATTGGGCAAGAGGGATGAATGCTTTGCATGTTTGGCTCTTGACCTTTACATCGCTGTGCAGATGGAAAACCTGGAATGCGTGCTGCAAGAGGGCAGGTTGATAATAAAGTCATATTTTTATTTCTGTCCTCTGCATCTTGACCAGTTTCTGTAAATTTAACTGTTTTTTCTTTTAATGGTTTGCTTAAATTTAATGTCTGATCACTGGCCCACTCCAAATTATTAGATTCTTGTGCAGATGGATGTCCAGGAATTCTAGAGATCATTGGACATGTTGGAAGAAGCCTTGACATGCTTGGAACCACTGGGGCTTGAAATTTTGATGTAGTGGTAAATTCATCTACTTGAGCTGCTGGTGCTTTTCTCAAAGTATGATCAGTAACTACACATACTGTAGATACTGTTGAGCAAGTTGAAGAAAATGTTTTCATGGTTCCACACTTCCATCTTTCTTTGGAGCATGATGCAGATGGAAAACCAGGAATGAGTGCTGTCTCAGGACAAGTTGGAATAATAGCCACCATCAGACTGGAAATATCAGTATACTGGACTGGTTTATTTATGATGAAGGCCAGTTTTTCCTTTGACTGCTTGTCCAACAAACATCCTTTCCTGTTCAGCCACTCTACATGAGGCTTGTCCTCTTGAATTAGGGAGCTTGATGGTATACCAGCTACTCTGGATATCTTGGGGCAAAATGTACTTATGGGGGATATTTCTAATATTTTTCTCCTAATGGCAGAAGGAAAGCCTATAATACTTGTTTCACTGGGACAGGAATAGGCCAGAGATACCATATTTCCAATCATTTTTGTATCATACTGAGATATTGCCATGTATTGAAGGGGTTCTACTGTTTTCGATCCCTTTACCTTTTGCCACAAGGTATTTGAGTCTCTAGGCCAATCCATTGCCTCGGTCTCATAAGCAATAGTCATAGCTGTAGATGGGAATCCAGGAACTCTACAAATTATTGGGCATGATGGAAAGAGATCAGCCATGTTAGGTACCCACTGGTTCTCTTGTAGTTTGGACGGAGCATTATCCACGGAAGGCTCCAGATTACATGTGTCTTCCACTGTCTCTTTTTCATCCTCATATATGGATGTGAGTTGTTCTGGTCTTTGTGCCAGGTTCTCAAATGTATATTTATCACAAGTAGAATGCTCTGTGTTTGTATAATCATCTGTGTTTTGGAACTCAGCATCTGTGCATTCAGTTCTAAAGGCAGTAAAACATTGACATCAAGGGATGCAAGTATAGATGGTATTTCACGGACATATTTTCATAATACAAACATACACAAACGTTTTCTCATACATAACTGCATAAGTTGTAATTCAGTTATAACCTATGTATCACATCACCATCAGTTTCAAAAAGTCATACAGGAAACCCACTAAACAACACATTCATGAAACACCCCAAAAAGAGAAACAGGATTCATTCAAAATCTCACAAACTCCTTTGCAATATATCAGTGTCTGGAAGCGCATTCAGATATGCAGTGGTAAGTCTGTTTGAATCAAATCCTGGTTTGTTTTCCTTTTTGGTGTCATTTTAATGAAGCAAGGTAGAACACAACAATCATACTTGGGTGCAAAACAATTCTAGTGCAGTTCAATTGCAGTTAGAAAGTGATGCAACCCTGTATCAACACAACTGCAGGAAATGAACCAAACATGCTGTGTATTTTGAGCTGTGGGTAACATTTTTCTGTAGTTATAAGTTCATAAACTGAGTCACAAGATGCAAACCAAGCCAAAGGACAGAGTTGTGGTGCTGTAGAAATGAGATGCGTTCTGGATATCTGGACTAAGGAACGCAATAAATAAATGATAGATATGCAAAATGTTTTAAAGTAGGAATTTATATAATTATCTGGTAATTTACTGAGTGTCGTGTCCATGTTCTCTGTGCTCGGAGTGATTTTTCTGATTTCTATTCATATATTTTCTGATTTCTACTCTATTTCTATTTTCTGAAGCTTTGTTTATTATTTTACGAGCACATTTTCAGCCCTGCACAACTCTCAGTCAACATTTTTAGGCTTGCTTAATTATGTGCAGTGTGAAACCAAACAGCAAGCAAAGCATAATTTTCATTCTGTTTGGGACTCAGCAGGCGGACTAGTAGGCGTGAAAGCACCCTAATATGACGAACAGATACCTTTGCCATGTCATGTGATTTGTAAGGCTGTGAGCGTCGTATCATACAAAATGTCAAACGCTTTTCACTTTATTAGGAGTATTTGAATGGGGAGGTAAATGAAGCTATTATTGCAAGCCATTCAGTATAGCATTGCTCCAAGTTACACAGTAAATGCAAAAGGCTACAACTCACCTCTCTCCAACAGTGAGTAATAATGGCATGTCGGGAGGTGGGGCGTGCCACATTCTGCAGTCTATTTTGCTGAACACAGGGGTTTTGAAAATTATTTTGTGCACTGTCCACTGACTAAAGGGTGAGAAATTAAATTTTCTGCATTGCAGAAATATGTCCTAAACTTACCCACACTCCAGAATTCCCTTCTCTCCCTCCTCACTTCTTGCCCAAAATCCTACATCCTCTTTGGTCTCTTCCAGGGAACTAGAGTTCAATTTAGTTGCATTGCTATGAGCCACTTCATTTCCAGCTGAACTATTTGTGAAATGCTGCATAGTAATATCACACTCCTTTGAAGGGTTGTTTTCCAATGTTAGAACTGTAATAGGAACATGTGTCATAGAAAAGCTTGAAATGGGAGACGACTCTAACCTCAGTGGGCCACAAGTTTCAACTACTGCACAGGGTGGCAGTCTACTTGATATGATATGCTTTTCTGATCTTGGTAGTGATGTATATGGGAAGCCGGGACTTTTCGCTTTTCTTGGACAAGATGGTTTTAATAACACCATGTTTTGTATGGCATCTTTGTCACCTATAAGTTCATATTGAGGTGGATATGAAAGTTTGGAACAGTATGATTGGTTCCTCGTTCTTTTGATCCATAATGGCTCAGTGTCCACTGGCCATTTATTAGAAACAGATTCAGTGTTGAGTACAGATGATACTCCAGGGACACAAGAGGCTTTTGGACAAGACTTTAGAAGTTTTATCATGCACTGGGAGCACTCATGAGTCTGTGTTGGTAGGGATGGAAAGCCAGGAGAATGTGCTTTTTTAGGACATGATGGCACCAAGGCCACCATAGTCTGTGTAAAATCAATGTTTTCTTTAAATGTGTCCAAAACTTTATTCAAAATAATATACATGTCTGACGTTCTTGTCTTTGGCATTTGAATTATTCGCTCACTGTTTAATCTCCATTGTTGAATATTTTGATCCATTTTCATAACTGTTATGGATGGAAAGCCTACAATCTTGGAATTTTTTGGGCAAGATGGTATCATGTTTAAAATATTTTGGTCTTTCTGAAGTCTAAGCTTTGGGGCAGATGGGAATCCAGGAATCCTTGTTTGTGTTGAGCAAGTGGATCTCATCAGACTCATTGAATTGGCTGTTTCTGCATTATATTTAGATACAACAGGAATGCATGGATCACTTTTTCTCATCTGTCTTTTCCACAGTATTACACTATCCATATGCTTATATTTATCATCTGGCTCAATGACTAGCAATTTTGAAGGCATGCCAGAAATCTTTGAAACTGTGGGATAAGCTGGAAGTAGATAGACCATATTAGGGACTTTTTCAATACGGATTGGTGCAGATGGGAAACCAGGAGCTGCAGTTGCTGGACAAGTCAATGTCAGTGACAACATATTTCTCAGTTGTTTAATATCATCATATGGCTTTCTCAAGTCATGAATAACCCTTATTTGATCCTTCTTATTCTGCATTACAAACAAAGGTGTGCTGTCAGATTGGTAGCGTGAGAGATCTTGCTCAACACTGAGAAACACTGAAGGGAACCCTGCAATACTGGAAATTTTTGGACAAGATGGTAACATATTTATGATACTTAGATGTTCTTGTGGTATGTACCCTGGAATAGATGGAAATCCAGGAACCTTAGATGATGTTGTGCAAGATGGTCTTATCAGAATCATTGCCTTAAACATATCTGGGCTCTCTGTAAATGAGTCTAGGATCTGCACTTTACTTTTCTTCTTTTTTCTTTCCCATAACATCATGTTATTTTTGGGCCAGCTTTCAGGTTCTGAGATTGTGATTGGTAGGCTTGAAGGTAAGCCAGAAATTCTTGAGGCTTTAGGACAAGTTAGAAGGAAATTAACACTACTTGGTATGTCCTCAGTATCAAGGGGCACAGATGGAAATCCTGGAATACTGACAGATTTTGGACAAGTTGGCTTCAATGAAATCATTTCATTCAGTATTTTAATGTCAGGATACTGTATTCCCAAATTGTGAATGTGCTTAGCTGATTCCTTCTTACATGGCATTACACTTATTGACCCTTCACAGGATAGCCATTTGATACCTTTTTCTGGCAAGCATAAGGATGGCAAGCCAGGTATAGATGCAGCTCTTGGACAGGATGGAAGTATACTGACCATGCATGCTTCTCTGTATATCTTGGAATCATCATCCTTTGACCTCTGAGGAAAAGGGATGTCACGAATAGTACTTTTGCTGAACTGAGGCTCATGCATGTATTCAAAGCAGTGTCCATCTTGATATTCTGTATCCTTAGGGGCCACTGTATTTATTCTTTTCTCTTGGCTCTCCTCCCAGAACAGACTTTCATCTTTAGGCCACTGTATAGCCTCCTCCATTTTAATATCCTCCCCAGATGGGAATCCAGAAACATGTGATGTTTTTGCATCGGACAGAAAAAAGTCAATCCTGCTTGATTCACTATTATCTGCTTTTCTTTTTGCATTATGGACCTGTGCAAATTGTGGACTGTGTGCGTTGTCAAAACATCCTGACGGATCGACAATATTTTTCACAGCTTCATAGTCTTGATTTGATTTCTGGTAGTCAATGGGGAGATTAATGACCTCCTCTCTTATCCTAGTTGATCTGTCAATGGGCAAAACTCCACTTTGATCTGTGTCACATGTTGATGTGTGGTTGATGGGTGACCAAGGGAAAATAGGTGCTCTTGGACAAAAGGGAAGGAAACCAGCAATGCTTTTTTCTCTGAGGGACAGGGAGACCAGAATTCAGGTCAAGGAGTGTATAAGTTAGATGGATTGAAGTAAAATGTGCAACTATGCATGTCTCCACAGACGAAAATACATGCATGCTATAACTCAATCAGTGCTAAAAGGTTACACACCTATAAGTACATGCAAATAGAAAAACTAAATGCAGCCATGCTATGTCATGCTAGACTTACCCCTCATCGATTTTAGTCTTTTCTGGGCTAAATATCAATTCAGTGGCAAGGTTTATTTCTTGCTCATTTTCAGTTGTTTGGATATTGTCCAAATTTGTAGGCTCAGTTTGTAGCTTTATGCTCTCCTCTTTATTAGTAAACACTGACTGCACCTCTGTTGGTGATAGGGTGCACTTGACCTCAGTCAAGGGGGAAGTGGACTCTTTGACTATTACAGATGAAGGAATAGTTTGTGACGCAGCATTGGAAGGGGTCTTCTCAGCCACACCCATGTCAAGTTTAGGTTCAGGTGATTGAGCCTCTGAGACACTGGGAGCTTTGGGGGTAGATTGCAGTTGAGAGACCATAGGTCTGGGAAGGAGAAACACTAAAGTGAAATTTGTCCAGGCATGATACAGCTATTTCTACTTTCAGACTGATACACATTTTATAGTTCTAATAATACCACTGAAACACGTTGATGCAGCAGCAAAAGTCAAGGTTCAATTCGGATAACAAATCTATCTAGCTTCTCAAAGTTTTTGCATTCAAGAAAATAAATGCATAGACTTCAGGAGGTTTACTGGGGTGATCACATCACAAATTAAAGGGGAACTGAAGTCATTTTTAAACTTGCTTTATTTCTTAATTAACGTGTTATTCAATTACGTTTTCAGTTTTAGTAACCTTATATCGTGACTCGTATTGGAAACTAACTGCAATTAAATATTATACTTATCGGCCTATTCGGTTTTTAGCCATGTTGAATTTAGTTCATTTGGTCCACGTTTATCCACTCAATCTTCACGAGACTTGTGCGAGACTTCAAAACGTGAAGTGTCAGCCAGGTGTCAGTGCCGCCATTTTGAAAACCTGTTTCCAAACGAAATATTGCACAAAAACGAGTTTAAATGACGAATACTGACTACTTTTTTCAAACTTTCCTGATTGCTATCAAAAGAAACAAAACTTCCGGCTTGATTACGTCAGCATTTGAAAGACAGCATGCGCGTCTTTTGACAGCATTGGCAGATGTTGGTCACTTTGATTTACGCTGTACGTTTTACTTCCATCCTACAATGTCTCGCACAGGTCTCAACGAATCTCGTTTACGGCCATTGCTTTGACATATGGACGGATAGATCACAGAGCGTATTTCAAACACTCATAAGGTGCTATAGCAGCCACAAAATAGCGATCAAAAATACATTCCGATATTTAATAAAATGAGAGAAAGAGAATTTTGAGAATAAATAAATAAATTGCCTTCACTTGTCCTTTAAAGGTCATGTGATATCTCACACTGGTAAAATAGCTGCATGTCTGACTGTATACCATGATAAAGAATTCTGAACTGGTTGTTTCGTTTAAAAAAAACAACAACAAAAAACAACCCACATTACACACTCACAGTAAATCTTTTTACCCATTTTAAATGTAATTATTCAGTAAATTCAGTCATTTAATTTGATGTCTTCTGCATTACTGTGTCAGCAGTACGACGCTAACTTCACATCTCCAATAAATGAAATGTTACCAACGGTTTTTTTTGGTTCAAGCGATAACAAGATAGGGCATGTTGTTACAGGAAAATAATCAAAAAGGTTCCATAGTGTGACGTCACCCGACACAAAGCCAAGTTGCCCACTGATCAATAACAAACGCATCTTGAAGTGTTTTTCACAGGAATTCGCCATCAATTGCAATTCATGCTTTTTTTTTTTTTTTAACATTTAATACTGTGCAACATCCATGAATCACTTGCATAACGGTCGCTATAATTAGTCATTTCCTCACCACCCTGTTATCAAGAAACCTCAAAGCCCTCGGACCCGAAGATGATGCTCCTATATCAGATGGAACAACTTTACAGAACTGGAAATGTAAGGGAATAAATGTGGGCTGTTTGAGACCTGCAACATCTGAGGGCCATGGCAGAAAGAAACCATCGTCTAATAGTTAGAGAAGCAGCTTGGGGACCAAAAGATTGCCAGTTTGATTCCCTGGACCAGCAGGAATGGCTCAAGTACGCTTGAGCAAGGCACCTAAACCCCCAACTGCTCTCCAGGCTGCTAAATGCCATTCGTGTAATGTAATGTCATGTAAAGCCTCGGTCACAACCGGACGTACGATTTTTTGGCCATACGATTTTTTGGCGTTTCCCAAATCGCTGCATTTTTTTTGTTCGTGGAGAACGTAGTTGTGGTGACCATGAAGGAGTAAGATCACAGCGCACCCAATGTACAACCTGGAAGTTGAACGTGCATACCACGCACGAAATCTGAGGCTGCTCGGACATACGGCTGTCGCTTCATTCGTATAGCCATCGCACGTAGATGTAAGACCAATGTCCTTCAAACGTGCACTAATCGTACTGACCGTGCGTTCCGTGCAGGCGTCGTATGAAGGTTGCAAGAACTGCGCAGCACCATAATTAGTATTTAGCAGGTCAATACTCACCAATTGTGTGTAGGTCAGTAGCAATGCCCTGTGTCAATTTCCGTTTGTGGATGGCATTGCTGTACAGGTCCAAAGTCTTGTCGTAGAAACAAGGGTTGGCATGGAAAAAATTCTACCAACCTCTCCTCGTCTGCTACGCAGAAAGAGTACGACAAACTCCTGGCCTGCTGGCCACTGTCGTGGTCTTCATCCTCCTCCTCACTGCTCCTTGTCCTCTCTCTCTCCTCCCTCTCTGCTGCCATCTCTCTCTCCTCCCTCTCTGCTGCCGTCTCTCTCTCCTTTCTCTGCGATTGATGCGCTCTCAATCGCATCAATCGCATTTTCGTGCGATTGATGCCCTCTCGCCGTATGGCCAATGCACGGCCAACTTACTTGACACGCATGGATGACATACGAAATATCTGAACTGTTGGCCGCACTAATTACGTATGTGGGGCACATGACACACATACGGAGTCCGCAAGTGCGACGTACGAAAAAAAAAAAAAATCGACATTTTGCCCAAACCTGACACCAGCAAATCGTACAAAAGATGCACGGCAGCCGTACGGAAGACACACGAGGCCGTAAGTTTGTCTTGCAACCTGAAAAAAATGTAAGCGCCCATAGAGTTTGTTTAACATGACAAAGAACCTATGAGGCCGGTCTGTGGCCAGTCTACGGCTCGAAAATCAGCAGGTCACACGCGCGCCCTCCATGCGTTTCTTTGCGTTTTTTGCACGTAGACCAGCCGTAGGAGCACATACGGCCAGTTGTGACGGCCAGTTGTGACCGAGGCATTAATCCCTTGCTAGAAACTTGGAACATATTTTTCCTTATCATGGGCTCTGGCTTATACAAGTGTCAGCCTTGAATTAAGGGAGCTTTTCTGTTTTCTCAGTCATTTATTGAAATACATAAAGAAGCATTCTGTTGAACCCTGACCTGGAAGGAAATGATTTTGTCAGCTATGCTGAGAGTTACTGATGCTTCTCCTGTGTGCCCTGGCTCTACTTGTACCACAGCACGGGGAGAAGGCTGTTTCTTTCCATCCGTCAGCTCAAAACGCTACAGAGAGAGAGAGAGAGAGAGAGAGAGAGAGAGAGAGAGAATATGGAGCAATCACCACTTCAACATGGGGTCTGAAAGTGCCAATATCTGTTTACATCTAGACTAGTCTTGTGATGAAGATAAAATAAGAGACAGTGAGAGAGAGAAAGAAAAAGACAGACATGGAAATGGAGTAACAGGACTAGAGGTAGAAAGAAAGAAAGCCTGAGAGAGTGACAGAGACAACGAAAGACAGTAATGAGAGAGAAGCCATTTTCACATACGAAATCCGTTATTGTACGAGATAAAAACACCACAGAAAACATAAATTTTCATTCCCACTCAGTCTTCCATAACGGAAAAGTAATGGATATCGCGTATTCCCATCTGACTGTATTTAACAGAATGCTACAGAGTGCCAACATGAAAGAACAGATATGACGTATAATTCATGAGGCAGCAAGTCCATTGTTGTGAAAAGCCCAAGCTGAGACATTAGCAAGTTAGCAACATGGCACAAGTTGAGCTGTATCACATCTCTGTTGAGCAAGTTCTCTTCCTGTTTCTGAACATTTGTTTTGTTCAAGCAAAAGTTATGTATAACATTTTTGCTTATACAGTGGGACCGCCGGATCTGCAGACTCACTCAGGCATACAAGCATGACCCCGGGAACTAGTTCCCACATAACCACACAATCCTGCTTTCCCTTTCACTTATTACTCGCCTTATTTAAAACCCCAGCTTCTGTTAGTTTGTCTTGCGTTTGTCTTTATTTTTACATACTGATGCTTGTTGTTTTCCTCACTTTGTGTTTTCATGCCTGGTGTTTTTTGGTGCTTTGAGTATCCTGTGAAAATAAAAGGTTTCCGCACTCACATCCCACACCTCAACCATGGTAAATATACAAACCCAGTTCCAAAAGAGTTGGGACACTGTGTAAAACATAAATAAAAACAGAATGTGAAGATTTGAAAAGCATGGAAACTTTATATTTAATTGAAAATAGTACAAAGAAAACATATCAAATGTTGAAACTGAGATTTTTTTTTTTGAAAAATATATGCTCATTTTTAATTTGATGTCAGCAACAAGTTTCAGAAAAGTTGGAACTGGGCAGCAAAAACCTGAAAAAGTTGTGTAATGTGAAAAAAAACACCTAATTTGATGGTAAAAAAATTGTCAACAGGTCAGTAACATGATTGGGTATAAAAAGAGCATCCCAGAGAGGCGGAGTCTCTCAGAAGTAAAGAT
>JAOPUC010000001.1:28601012-28614774 GCA_027564185.1 Cephalocassis borneensis
TAGCAATGTATAGAGTGTATTTCTGATTAGTTTAAAGTGATCTTCATTGAAAAGAACAGTGCTTTTCTTTCAAAAATGAGGACATTTCAAAGTGACCCCAAACTTTTGAACGTATATATAAACATTGCAAAGTTGAGAAAACAAACAAACACACAAACAAGTCTGCACTGAAATCTCGAACAATGACCATTGCTCTTGTTGTAGGTTCAACCCATGATGTAGGTTCTGTATATACTGCTTCACCTGCAGATGTAGCATACTGCATTAATGTTATTTAAAATATCTCAATACACATCAGATATTTATGGGAATAAATATCCTGTAACACAAAGTGGGAAAATGCCCGTGAGGACTGAGGTGGGCTGTAAGGCCTGTGGAACGCGTTTGCTGGAAGAGGAGGAGTATAGACTTTGTAATGAAATGAAAAAAAAAGGGGGGAAAAACCATGGGACTGATTTGTTAGGATCCAGCAGGCTAGAGGGTGTTACCGTTCGATATAATATCAAGTTTGAAAACCGGATCAGAAATTTGGCGCCTTCTAGTTTTCGACCTGCACTTGTGACATTCTTGAAGATTTCCCCTTTAAAGCAGCATCAGAGAGAGAGAGAGGGAGAGAGAGGGAGAGAGAGAGAGAGGAGTTTTTTTCTCGACTTCTTCTCGCCGGCTGCATGGAGCTCGGTGTGTGTGGATGAGTGCAGGGCTCCTGAAGGCTTCTCTGCTTCAGTCTTTTGTGCTCCTGAGCTCTCGTGGGAATCTTTAAATGCTCGAGTTGGGATCTGCGAAGTTCACCGCCGCTTTCTGATGAATCTTTTCTCTCGCTTTTGAATGAGGACAAGTTCCAGTCGGCCGTGCCCGGTGCAGCACGGGCTCAGGAGAATGAACCGATAATAAGCGGACTTTGGTGACCGATCGATCTTTACTGCACTGGCGGCCGAGGTCATGATGTATTCACCGATTTGTCTAACGCAGGTAGAGCTTTATATTCTCTTATTGATCAAGGATTAATTATCTGGTGAACTGCAAATTGCTGTTTCCAGTCTATATGCACGTTTGGATCATACAGCGGAGAGATGGAACAGTCTGTCCTACTGCGCATTAATGAAACCATCCAGTTCTTTGACGCTCTTAGGATGAAAAAAAAATCTACTTTGCTTTGAATAAGGACATTGTTTTACTTAAAAAAAAGTTACTCGGGTGTGCCCAGAGTGTAGTGAATGTGAATATGTCTGATTGCATTACATTATTTTACCCTCGGACATGCAGACATCGTGCGTAAAAGCACCTTTAGTTTCGCCATAAATCACACAGCCGCGCGCACGCGCGTGTGTGTGTGTGTGTGTATCTGCAAAAGATTTGTGGTGTAAAGCCAGTGAACAGCCACAAACCGAGCTCAAAGCGATCATTCCGGACAGTGAAAAGGCGCTTTAGCTTTGACTCGGTGCTTTTTTTGACGCCTCTGTGTTTTTGCGGACTTGGCCAGAAGCGCGCACAGTTGAAACAGAGAGCCACTAGAAGAGTGAATTAAGATGAAAACAGCGATAAGGCCGATTGAGCGCTTGGATCGAGTCCTCCGGATTTGGCTGACACAATTTTACTGTTTATATTTTGCTTGGCACCACCGAGCGATTGACTGAGATATAGTTTAGTAGCTACAAAGGAAGGCTGATCCTGGCGCAAAGACCAACTTCACACAACGACACACCTAAAGTAGTCTACTGCAGCCTTGGACTTTACATTATAAAAGACATTCCATATGGCAAAAACTATAAACATACAAAAAACCATGATCAGCTGCAGAATTTCTACAGCCTGTATAATTGCATCAGTTTATTACTCCCAAGGAAAAAAGTCCTCTAACCATAAGCCAAATAAAGTCATTACCCTTATAATCATGCGATAATGATATGATACAGTGGGTCTTTATATCATATTATATCTGATTTCTAGAGGTATCATTAAGTCAAGCGTCGAAGTCGATAAGACCACATTGTACAGTGGATTTGAGATCTTGGTAAACTTTCCCAACTTTGTCTTCAAATCATATCACTTTGGACAGATTATTTAAGCTGTATGAAAAGTAAATATTATATTATTAATTGTTATCAGTTATTGCATGTATAAACTGTAGTCTGCATATTTTCTTTCTTTAAAATCCATAAGACAAATATTTGTCTTTTGCATACATCTCGTACATCCATAACGAAAGGCATTTTGCATAATTTAAAAGCATGTGACGTGCAGATATATGATAGAGAATTTAAGGACAAGGAAATTTTAAGGCCGAAGTAGTTGGTGTGATACAGCGGGACGCATGTAGCTCAAGGATTGATGTAAACTGTAATATTCAAACATATCGTAACATGCTTATATTAAAACTAATTACAATGCAGTCTATAAAATAATTCAAACTTGGTCTTATAATTTTTTTTTGAATAAACATCAATTTATATACCACTTCCAATCACCTACACTGAACTTCCCCATGTTTAACAGTAGTAGAGTGCAGTAGAGTATAATGTGTATAATACTTAGTTGTGCAGTTTTGTTACAGAGTTGTGTCGTTTCTGAGCGGTGGTTAACTGTTGGTGTGGTGTGTGTGTGTGAGGGATACATTGCAAGAACGAGAGATAGGGGAGTGCGGTGCTGGTTGCGGTTTCCTAAAGAGCAGTAAGCTGCTTGCATAAATGACAAATAATCTGTGGTTTAACTCTTCCAGCACACATTGAGCGTTTAGTGGAGTTTAGGAGCAAGAAAAGAATCACGTACTCACTTTCCTCCAGAAAAAATACTGTCCGTTTCCCTTTGCTGGGATTCTTGAGATTCCTGTATGTTGTATTTCAATTAATTCCACTTCTTAAAGAAGCAATCGGACATCTTATCTTACATATGATATTATTTAATTCAATACATGTGAAGATCAGTAACAGTGTAGTTTCATTCAGTTTTGAAAATGTTATGTAAATTTATTAGAGGTAAGATAGGTAGGTATTGATGTTATTATATTGACGATTTTGGTAAAAATGTGAAACGCTGCCCATACGTTACTAAACTGCCTTTAAAACTGGCAGCTGATTTGGCGTAGCGCATTGCACAGTAAAACTAACATGTTGCAGTAGAGAAAGCCGAACAGGCCCGTAGTGTGTAAGACGCTTGTGAATTGAGCCTGTAGGTGTTACTGCTTACTTGGCAGCAGACTTTTTTTTTAATGGCACTCTTACAGAGCTTTGGAGCAGAAGGAATGTCAGGATTGAGCCAAGATGCCATTTTCATTGTCCATCTTGGTTTGATTTTAAGAGGGGCTGGGAATAATTGCTGCTCATTTCAGCTAACAACTTAAGTGACCCCCTCCAGACCTCAAAACATCCCAACGGTAAAGCAGCCCTATTGCTGGAAATGTAAAACTTTCCCGACATAAAAAATAATTTCTTTTTTCAGAGTCTTACTGTCTTTGCATATATGTCTTTTTTGCCATTAGATAGCAAATGCTTTTTTTTTTTTTAAATCAGCTTCAATAGGTACTAGACTCTGTCCGTACCACTTTCTTTGCAGGCTTTGTTAGAGAGGGTCGTGTGGGCTGCTGCAGGGCCGTGAGGCAGTACTGCTGCAGGAATGCAGGACTGTTTGATAAGAGAGCTGTACGTGTGAGGGACACATGCCTTGGTGCGCGAGCACATACAGCGCTGATAGTAGAGAGAGAGAGAGAGAGAGAGAGAGAGGCAGGGGAAAGCGTGAGTGCTGCTCATCCAACTGTCTGCTATATGTTGGCTCGGCGTGAGTCAACGTGGTAAACAGTGGTATCCTCGTCCTGTGTGCCTGCAACACCTGCAGCCCCATACAGGCCAGCGTCGCTGTAAACTCAGCAGAAATGGTAGATGAACCCTTCTTTCATTGCGGTGTCAGTTTTTAAAAAAAATTATTTTTATTATTTAAAAACGGTATTAAATTTTTCAAAATTGCTCAGTTAAAAAGGAATAGATTATATGCATTTTAAAACATAATATATAAGACCTTGTTCAAAGTGTATGTAATGCATCCTTGTGTGTTCTATTTGTACTTAGAGTGCGTAATTGTTTTATTGGCTTTTGGGGGTTTGAGTCGTTAACGGCCGTCAAGTGGCTAATTTCAACTCCCTTTTGTATGCTTTCTAAATAATCACTTTTGTTTGTTTTTGTTTTCTGAGAGGTACGCTTTTTCTGTTTTGTTTTTGGCAAAAAATACACTGTTGGCTGCCTGATCAGGAATCCTATGCCAAAAAGGTCACGTCTACTCCTGTTCACTGACTTTCTTGCATTTTTCCGTCTTTCTCTTTTTTTCTCTCTTTTGCTGTTCTCCCAGGACGAGTTCCATCCATTTATCGAGGCACTCCTTCCTCATGTGCGCTCCATCGCCTACACTTGGTTCAACCTACAGGCCCGTAAGCGCAAGTACTTCAAGAAGCACGAGAAACGCATGTCCAAGGACGAGGAACGCGCCGTAAAGGACGAGCTGCTGAGCGAGAAACCCGAGATCAAGCAGAAGTGGGCATCACGCCTGCTGGCCAAGCTGCGCAAGGACATCCGGCAGGAGTACCGTGAGGACTTTGTGCTCAGTGTGACAGGCAAGAAGCACCCATGCTGCGTGCTTTCTAACCCTGACCAGAAGGGCAAAATCCGACGCATCGACTGTCTCCGCCAGGCGGATAAAGTGTGGCGCCTGGACCTGGTGATGGTGATCCTGTTTAAAGGCATCCCGCTGGAGAGCACGGACGGAGAGCGCTTAGTCAAATCACCCCACTGCACCAATCAGGCGCTCTGCGTCCAGCCGCACCACATCACCGTGTCGGTGAAGGAGCTTGACCTCTTCCTGGCCTACTATGTCCAGGATCAAGGTAAGTGCACTGAAAGAGTAGAAAAGGGACTGGTGGGAGGGAGATGTTACTGTCAGTGTTTCAGGCTGTGCACTTTCTCTCTGAGTTACAGAGGCCTGAGTAACTCGTGCCTGTTAAACATAACTTCATTAACAATTTATTGTGATTGTACTCACATCATCCAAAGAAGTAGTGATATTTCGACTCTTTATCTTCTCTTGTTTCTTCTATCCATTATTTTCTACCAGTACTCCATTCATTAAATCTGCCAGTATTTACAGCAAATGTAAGAAGCTAAAGAGGTTTGCATGAAATTCGTTTTAGTGTACTTTTAAGGAAGTAATTACAGTCTTATAACATGTTTAATGAGCCGGCGCTAGAATAAAGAGTTAGTGGAATAAATGAACTGTAAGACATTACATTTTTTTTTAAATTTTATTTTCCAATTTTTTTTTCCTGAAATATTTTTTCATCTTTCGCCTAAATTTTAGGGATTAAAATTAGACTGAGTTACTCAATTGCAGAATATACAATAAAAGCGATATACAATTAAATATCATAGAGTGCCTACATCACAGACAGAAGACTTTTTATATTACACATAAAATATAAAAAAAAACACACACACACACACACACACACACACACACACACACACACACACATATATATATATATATATAGACGCGCACACACACACACACACACACACACACACGCTGTCAAAATTGGGGGGGAAATCCAACCTACCTGCTAAGGAAAGTACATAGCTTTTTTTAATAGTGTACTTTTTTGTTTAGTATATTTCTCATATACAACATCTTCCTTCTCTAAAATTATAAACCTCATTTAACTCGCCTGAAAAAGTCTTCATCTCTCCCTGTCTAAAATCTGCAATTCAAATTCAAGTTGCTGTAATCCAATCCTTTAAACAAGTCTTTCTTTATTACATTAGCTGCCCAAATAATATTTGTGTTTTACTGTAGAATACATGTGAGCCTGCGTGTGTTTGAATGGTCGTGCGAGGAGGCGGTGGGTTATCGCCAGCCTTAGCGCCTCCATTTTGTACGAGTGAAGTGCCAGGCTAAGCAGAAGGCATAGCGGAGGGACAATAATGGTTGCCATTGGCACCAGGGTTGGCATCATCCTCTCTTTTGTGTCTTTCTAGGACGACGTGCATTCGACCGTTGACACTCAGCCGTGGCCTAAATCTCTGATATTGGCTTTAAGCTGCTAGATACAAGCTAACAGATTTTGTGTCATCAAAAAATACTAACAGTTTAACATTATGGTGTTAAAATGAGTGTTTTTGCACAGTTTTAACACCATCCAGCATGATACGGAGAATTTAAATTCTGTAAATAATCAGAAAGCGTGGTTTGAATTTCTTGATAAAGTTTTCTGACATAGACGTAAGCCAAAATGTGACTTTTATTTTAAAAAAACCCTTTTAATTAATATTTTTTTCTATATTGTTTGCTCCTTTTATTTTTAATTTTTTGTAATGTGATGTTAAGAGACTTTAAACTATAAACTAAACTAAAAGTGTTGAGTAAATAACGATCTCTGTTTCGTGGTTTAATACATAACAGGAGCAGGTTTTGTCCCTGGATCCTGTGCCCATTTCCAAATAATGTCCCCACATTGTAGCAGCATATCCAGAGCAGCCATTTTGTTTGTGTTGTGCTAGGAGAGTGGCATGAAGAGTGCCAATGATGGAGGAATGGCGGTTGGCATCAAACCCTCTTTGTCTGCTTGCATGCCTTTGATTCGTTAGCTGGCATCTGCAATGCAGTGGGCATGGAGGAAGTTTTTGACACCGGCAGAATCGCAACCATCGTGATTTCTTTTGTAAAATTCACACGACACATTTTAAATTCACAGTATGACAAAAATGTAAACTGCATCTCTAATAGAATTTGTTGTTTGTGTTCTTAAATAGTGAGCTTAAGTGAATGTCACTTTTGTTTTTTAGCATAGCAGCTGTGAATTTTGGTTTTGTCATATTGTTTGAAAACAAACTGAGTCATTAAATGGCGCATGGTCAACCGCATAACACAAACTTGTTACCACGACTTGTTTTGCCTGGCATTCTGTGCCACTATTGTGCCCAGGACCGTTGCTAGTCAGTACACAGCAGTAGTTTTAACATTAGGTTGAGCCACATGGCACAGGAGGGAACACCGGGCACTCTGCCCTTGTTTTTTGTGAATCACGCTAAGCTAACTGGACTGTGTTGCAGTACCATGGTGAATGGGCAGTTCACGGTAGGGGTAGGGAGAATAGCAGGAAGGACTGGTACGCTAGGCGGCAGGCATCATGCCATGTCCAGCCTCTGTGCCTCACTGAGCCCAGTGTTGCCATTGTGGCAGTCTCAGTACCCAGCATGTGTGCTGTTCATTCTCCTTCCTTCCTTCCTTCCTTCCTTCCTTCCTTCCTTCCTTCCTTCCTTCCTTCCTTCCATCCATCCATCCATCCATCCATCCATCCATCCATCCATCCATCCAAAAATTACTTCCCTATCACGATCATCCTTAATCTGTCTTGAAACTTTTTTGCAAAAAAAAAAAATCTATGCCTTGCTTCATTTTTTACTGATCTGAACCCCCGTAAAATAACAAGGTTTAAAGAAAGTGACATGGAGTCTAATTGTAAGCTTCATGGTTTTGGCTCAGGTCCATTATTACAGATGTATGATTTATTCATGGATGTATGGCCATTAAAGAAAGTGATCATCTTTCAGAAATTTGAACAAGCTGTTCCTTTACTTGTCCTACAAGTCAAGTCAGGACGTGTGAAGGAACATTTCACACTGCTTTCATTTCATGACTCATAACAACACTGTGTGTGAAAGGGAAGTGCACCAATATTTAGCTTTCGGTTAATGATCACATTCCAAGAAATACACTAATATGGCTATTTTCCTTTCATTGTCTATATTTTAAGGTATGAAAATGGATGATGGTAAAAAATTGCACAGAAAATGCATAAAATACCCAGTAGGATCAGGGAGTTTATATTAATACAAACATTTAGATAACTGCATAAAATAAACAGTTTTGAGTTATTCAAGCCTTTTATTTTGTGTCTCTAGGAGTTTGGGTCTGGTATATAATTTTTTTTCTTGACTGATTCCATTTTTTTTTTAAATCAGATAAACACCGAATTCCAACATTTCCAGTCACTTTATATGAATTAATTGCTGGTTTTTACTTTTCATAAATATTTACAGTATCCTAGCACTGTTTGTTACAGATATCTGGCCAGCTTCATTTATATCTTGAAGACATGATGGTATAAAATTCAGTGAGCCGTTATACAAATGCGTTTCATCAACTGGGACTGATCTATGACTATGCTTATATTTTGATGGCATTCATCCATTTCTTTTAAAACAGAGCCATTTGAAATACAGTATGTTTTTCTTTTAGGGCTATTAGCTTAGGAACAGTAAATTCCTATGCTTTTTTCCCCCCCTTTGCTGTCAAGACCATATAAAATCTGTTTACTGTGCTTCTTTTATTTTTCTGGAACCGATCATTGATAATCAGCATCAAAACATTACTTCGTTTGCTGTATTTTCAGGATAACAATTTCCATATTTTTCTTTTTTCTTTGAAGATGTAAGTGTTCTATCGGCGCACTTTCCAGGTGGCAGATTAGTTATTATTTGACCATGTTGTTGTAGACGGCCGCTTTACGAACGCGTGACTTTGCTTTTGGCCTCTGTGTCAGGACCTCGGCTATAAGATGCGGTGGGTATGCTGTGAAGTTCAATTGAGCACAACGGATGTGTGAAAACACAGAGGTGGCCCGGTCATATGGGAGTGGTGGTTTGAAGACGGTTGCGTGGAGGGATTGAGGGTGCACCTAGAGCCCCTACACCTCCCGTGACCCCTACGTGTGTGGGTCAGCGAAGCGGCGGCCACCTCCTCGCCTAGAGCCAGTCGTTTGTAACACTTCCATTGTGTACCTTGTATGTGTGATGGTGGTGTTGAGCGTGTATTTCATTCTTTGAGGGAAGTGTTACAGCTGGCTTAGTTTTCCAGTTGGCTGAGTCTGTGGTTGAGTCAGATCTAGCCACACTGACCTCCAGGTCACCACCCCTGCCAGTGACTAAGTACTTCATCTCATCTCCTTTGCTCCCACTCTCACTTTCTCTCTCTCTCTCTCTCTCTCTCTCTCTCTCTCTCTCTCTCTCTCTCTCTCTCTCTCTCTCTCTCATTTCCACTTGTAGCAGTAGTTTACTCGGGACTGTTCCAGACCTATAATGCCAATTGTACACCACACTCAGAATCTGGTCCAAAGGGACAGCTGCCCAGATACACACACACACACACACACTCCGATCCACAGAGGCAGAGGCGGTTTGGACTTTGGAGCACTGACAGCAGCATGTGTCGAAAACCGTTACGAGCGCACAAGCATAAGGACATTTGTTTTTGTTTAGCTATTTATTTGTTCGCTATCTAATTGTTTCCAGTGAGCTGTTGTGGCTGTGGTGGTCGTACAGCTATCCGTTTGGAGAGTGTGTGGTCGATCCATTTGTAGGCCTGCAGCTACTGACTTGGTCCTAAAACCAGTACAGATGGTTCCCTGCTTTTCACCCACTCTGTGTGTCCCACCACTGAGTTTGGAGCAACGACGCACGACTTGGTTTCAGTTGTGTAAATGAAAGGCAATAGCTTCTGTTTGATGTTTTAGTACATTGGTGTACCGCCACATTAAACATAAAGGGAGAAAGGGAGGGGGGATTTGCTGCTACAACTTCAGTCCAAATGGTAATCTCAGCAGCCCGCAGGTGTACGTGTGTGTGTGTGTGTGTGCGTGTTTTGTTGAGTTTCCACTATTTAAAAAAAACCCAAAAAAAAACCCCCTTGTTTCAGCAAACACATAAATTTCTTGCTTTGCTCTAGATCTGCCCAAGTTTCACTCTCAGAAAGGGATTGCTATCAAAAGAAAGTTTTACTATAGACCTGAGCTTTGTTTTTTTTTTGCCAGTGCTTGTCTAAGCACGAGAGAAAAAATGTTATAGCCATATAATATGCCTTAACTTTATCTCAAGGGCAAAAAAGGAAGCAAGCTAATGCTTGTGTATTGACAGTTCACTCATTTAGGTCAGCAATTTAGTAATTTCTTGCCCATTTTGCTAATTTTATAGGTAAAACAAAACAAGAACTGAACATGTAAAATACAGGCACGTTAGAATATGTTAGTACATCAAGCATAGTATTTACAAACTTGGCAAACATGCATTTTTTTGGAGGGTTCAGGTTGAAATGTGAATATTTCTTGCATACAACATTTTGGTTCGATCGCTCTACTGATCCTTCTGATCCTGCACCGTCCCAGTCTGGAACGAATGCTGCTGAGAAGCTGAAGGTCATTTGGGGGAAGATTTGTGTTTGTGCTGAGCAGGCAGTAAGGCCTTTGCCTCAAACAGGGCTGGTGAGCTGATTAGTATTCTGCACGGCCTGCGGTGACTACCTCACGTAAAGCCATAACCTATCGAACACATTCCCTTAGTCTAATCCATTTAGAGCTCCCTCCAGCTCTCTGGCCTTCTTTATTGATTTCCCCCCTTCTCCATGTAAGCCCCCCTTTTCTCTTCTCCCTCCCTCGCTTGCTGGCTCTCTGCTTCGCTGTTGCTTCAATTCCATGGTATACTGTTACTCCACATACTGCCATAGAGAACTGTTCATTCCTTTGCTTCTCTTGCCTGTCTGGTGTATCTTGTTTTTTTTTTTTTTTATCCCCCTTTGGTCTTTCCTTGCTTAACGTAGCTTTTTTTCTTCAAGTGTGTCTGCTTGTATTGTATGTCTTGTATGACTTTTCTGCATGCCTTTTGCCTATAGTACACTTTAACCTGAACCCTAGTTCTTGGTACTTGTCTTTTGCTTTCTGTTCTTTGTCTCTGTTTTCACTCAGCACCCCTCCCCATGGTCAGTACGCAGAGGTGGATGTTGTAAGCAGGTTTCTTGATGGTGTGTGTGTGATGTATCATTTTGCAGATCTTTGTACTGTACTTCTACTGTAAATTCTCTGTAACCCCCAGTTCACTTTCACTCAAACACTCTTCATGGCAACACCGCCTTTTACTTATACATGTCATTTTAATACTTGGGCGTATATACAAGTGCTGTCGAGAGACATAAATTTATTTTGAAATGATTCGTCAAACGAGCTTCAAGCTCTTAATCACTGTTGACCCTCAGTCTGTGCCAGAATTAGCGAGAATGGGAAAATATGTCTGAAAATGTACTTGCATTTCAGGGGTCATGTAGAAGCATCTCCTCTTTGCCTCTAAACTTTTTTTTTTTTTTCCAAGCACTTAGCTTGTATTTTCAGCATTCACTTTCCTGGAGTCCCACGTCATCGGTGCAGAACCCGCAACGCTCTGCTGCTCTCCAGGGCCCTGTTGAGCAAAGAGCATCACCAGAGCCCCTCTCTCATTCCCTTGCCTCCCACGCCTCCCTCAGAGGAAGACTGATGGGTTCATCGTCCTTTTCTATAGCTCTCTGTACGGGGTGTCTGGGTCTTGTCCCACCAGCACCACTGCCACATGTACTGTCTCCAGCTGCCTTCACATGGCTTTGCTCTCCATCCTCTATCAACCAGACATCCTTATCATGCAGTTATGATCATGGCCACAAATGAAAGGGTGCAGGGAGTGAAAGGAGAAGAGATACCATAGGGGGTTCCCAGAAGTTATAAAGTCTTCAGAGTTTGAGAAAGAAAAAAGCTGACGCTGACTGAGAGTGAAAGAGAGATATGTCGAATGCAGGTAAACTCAGACAGAGAGACAGAGAGAAAAGGTCTGAATTCCTCCATTGTGGGATGACTGGTGTCTTGCACGTCTCCACGCCAACCGGCATTCTTCATGAGGGGGACAGCAAATGAATGGCTGCCAGTGAGGTCCAGAGACAATCGAGGAGGTTGCTAAGGGAGACAGTGACTTCTCCCCCCTCCGCCCACAGCAAAAGTCTTTTCATGGCAGACAGGCCTCAGAGTGATGGCCGCCTCCTCTTTTGTCTGGTCTGGTACAGTACCTCCTACTGCTGAGACAGACGGCTCAGAGTTAAACGCACAGATGAAGGGAGGGCAGCCGTGACTGGGATGGTCCAAAGTCTGTCTGAAGGGGGACAAGTAATGCAAAGCTATAAAACGCAGAGTTATAGGTGACTAAGAGACAGGCACTTTATGTGGCACACATTTGTTTAGAACATGGCCAGGGATGCCCAATGCTTTTTTAAAGCCTTAGGAGAGCTGTGTTGTTATAACATTGGGTATGTTCTCAATAATATGAAAGTATCATCATGTATAATCTTGTACAGTAATGAAGGTATATCAGATCTAACAATGCCTCATTTGTGTGGTCCTTTGAGAACTTAGTAGTGAATGTAAAGTGTAATGAACCTTCTTCCAGAACAGCTTCCTAGAGGATATAGGAAATAATCATATTTCACTCAAGAACTTCTGTGCATTGGCCATTGTGAAAGTGCATTAGAGCTTCTGAAGCGGTTCCTCAGTTGGGTTGCAGCCCATTAGCTGGCCTGCGTCTCCTGTTGATGTCCTGCATGATGGAACAACACAAATCCCAACCTTCTGTAATCTCAAGGATGACAGATTTAAAACACTTTCTGCCATAATCACATCCTGTTTTCATTGTGTAAAGGCAGATTTTCCATGAATTTGGGGAAAACAGAGAAAAGAAAGAGTATGTGAGAAAAGAAATGGAGAGGGACAGAAACTGCAGTACCTTGGACGATAGAATTGGCTTGCAGTCGAGTCGTTTCCAGAGCACACTCACTTAATCCACTATAGAGCCTTCTCTCTGTTTATGCTGCGTTCTCAGTGGTAACTGAGGGTTACCATTTATTTTCACACCTCTTTTCAGTTTAGCCCATGTGTGTGATTAGATATTAAATGCGGGCTGAAGACTGGAACAGAACAGTAGTTAGTGCTCCTGACCTTACCGCTCTATGTTTTATGCTGCTTGAGAAGTCTATAAGGGAGAATGAGGAGACTTGGGCTGGAGGAGACTTGGGACAGTTTGTATTCCCATGAATTAATTTCAACCAATCAGGTTTTAGCTTACATCAGAAGTTAGATGTTACCTCTTAGAGTAACCCACTTTCTTTGGCGCCATGAAGCTGGACACTGCAGTAAAGTTTGTTCCGTTCAATATTTTTGTCAACCAAAACGTGTATTTTCTACTTCGCAGTTCACCTCCATTCTATGGTGTAATGTCTGCTGGTTAATTTGGGGTTTGTTAGGAATTAAAGTATGTAGCCTTGAGTTACCATATATAGTATTATTTATTAAACTTAAATTCTGTGGTGGAATTTAAGGATTTTTAAAATTTTATTTATTTATTTATTTATTTATTTATTTCTAAATGGCCAGATGGGGAGAGTTGGGACAGTGTACCATGTTACAGGAGTTTTCTTGTGCTTTACAAATATAAAATTGTTGAAACATGTTTGTTAAAAACGTGGCCGTGTACCTGCATGAGGATTAAACTTATTTCATTCCTTCTTGAGAATGGAAGTGTTTAGTCGAGTCAGGTTTTGGGTCAACTGACATTTATCTATCACTGTACCAGCATTGTGTTTTCATACAGTTTATATGTTACAAGTTTTGATAATCAATAAAAATGAAACATGTAGGCCTAGGTATTTTTTTTTTGTTCCATGTCTCCCCACTACGTCTCAAGTCTCCCAACATAATGTTCCATATCTTCCCTCAGTGTCCCATGTCTCCTATCAAAAAAAAAAAAAAAAGACAGAAACAGTGAAGCCAGGCCAGGCCAGGCAGGCTATCTAAAGCATTTCTAAGCTCCTGAAAAATCGGGAACCAATCAACTTTGAGCATCTCCAACGGCCCTGGGTAGAGGCGTGTTCAAGGCAGTGACGT
>JAOPUC010000001.1:28699548-28713073 GCA_027564185.1 Cephalocassis borneensis
AGAATCCCCCTAGTGGCATGGAGGCAAATTACAACCAAAACACAAAGTAAGGCAAAAAAGGAAAAATGGCTCATACAGGGCTGAAAGTAGAAAAGGTTGAGAACCCCTGCCCTAATGGGAACAACCAAAAGAAGAGACATGATTTCATCATTAAATTGCATGTAATGTGTTATCACTTAGCAGTCCTTTTCTGGTTAGTGGTTGACCAAGATGCAAAACAATGAAATGATAATTTTGCTTTTCACTAAGGCACATTTTCTTCACATCACACAATGAAAAACAATGACTGATGTGCACTGCATTTCCACATAGCACGGTTTCTGTGTGCTGCTCACTATAAAACAATAGATCAAGGTGATTTTGTTTTCCCTTTCATCCCAAAGTCGTGTTTGCATTTCAAGGTGACGTAAAATCTTCTCTATAGTCTGATGGCTTTCCCATGACAAGGTTTTAGCACAAGTATATGATCTGAGGGAAGAATTAATTAGCAGAGATGTGTTGGTGTTCAAAACTCTCTTACTTGGCTAATATTTTTAGGAAGCTGAATGAACTGAATGATAAAATGCATGGTAAAAATGGAATTTTTCTTTCAACATACAAACTGGGTTCCAATACAAGCTTACCCTGTGGTGCTCTTACATAGGAAAAGGGGAAAAATTAAAAGGGCACACTTAAAAGCCTTGTCCAGCATGCACTCAAGCGGTGACTGTCTGGCCTTATTGTTGAGCATTTGAAAATCCTCAAGAAGAGCTTTAATTTTTATTTTCTATTGGTGTATTATGCATAGCTTGGAGTTCATGACTCTTAGTGTTCATCTGCAATTGAGAGCTCAAAGACATGCTACTTCAAGCACAAGACTAACTTATCCAAGATAGGCATTAACAATTTGTAATTTACAAGTACAGTTATAATCAAACCACACAAATCCTGTACAAAGTATCTGTCTTGAACAAACACTGTCCACATAATGCCAAAATGTCACAAAAATAAAACTACTCCTGGCCTCTATCACCCTGTTCTGACTGCTCAAACTGCTGGGTAGGTGTGGGAGAGTGCACAACTGGATGAGGGGTATTGAGTTTTTGATTGCCATCATCCTGGTTGGTGTTGAGTAGCTTGGTGAAGCTGTTGTAGGAACCACTGCTGAAGCCACTCAGTCCACTGAAGTTCCCCATGCCCTGGCTCTGGATGGATGTTGATGAAGTCTGTAGTAGTGGGGTGCTGGCACTGTAGGTGGGTGGAGCACTCTGTGGTCTGACGGGAGGCTCTTGCTGGAACTGTTGCTGTACCCAGCTTGCCTCCTGGGATCCCCAGACAGAAGTCAGTTGGTGGTTCTGTGCTGGCCACAGTGGTGGATGAGGCTGCCAGCCCATTGAAGGACACTGTTGGCTGCTGGGCCCTGGGATAGGTGCAGGGGCATAGGGTCTAAGGAACTTGTTTTGCTGTTGCTGCTGATACGTCTGCGTGGGACGCGCCTGGTGAAGCTCAACTGGTACTTCTGCAATAGGCTGCAATAGGCTTCTTGGGCTGTAGCACCTGTGCCCTGTCCATGGCCGCAGCCAGTGGTGGAGTTCTTGACCTTAGCTCTCTTATTCCTTGGTGGCATGATGTTTGAAACTTGGGAAACTTTTTAATTAAAATTTTTAAAACAATGAACAAAAGGTTGATGTTGAGTAGGCGGCTCCTCAATGCAGACTGAAGCTCCAGCGGCAGCTAGCTGCGTTTTTATGTGATTCGGTGGTGTTCTTAATTACTTCTGGACTTATTTGAGGGACAATCAGGACGTTCCAACTGCATTCGAGATGTATTCAAGCAGCAATCGAAATATTCAGATGGCATTTGAAGTGCATTCCAGCTGAATGATTTTAATATAGAAATGGATACCGGCAACAATCGAGATGCACTCAAGGTGCATTCCGGCTCATTCGAGGCACATTCGGGACATTCTGGCAGGATTTGAAGTGGCTTGCCATTTTGATTTTTCCCTCGAACGCGATCAGAATGTTTCAAATGCTGTCGGAATGCCGTAAGAATATTTAGACTGCAGTTAGAATACACTTCGAATGCCGTTTGATATTTCTTCTCTTCGAATGCACCTCGAATGTTTTGAGCATGAGCAAAACATTCGGGCTGGCCACAAGGATGGGCCTGAATGTTTGGAATGCACCCAGAATGCAGTCAGAATTATTAGAATGCACTTCGAATATCTCGGAGAATTTTCATTCCAACGGCATTCCGGCTCATTCCGCCTCTAGTGCGACTACCCTATTAAATAATGCCAATAGTGTGTCAAGTGTCATCAAGGTAAATGCTGGCTACTTTGAAGCATCTAAAATATGAAACATGTTTTGTTTTTTTAACACTTTTTTTGTTTACCACATAATTCCAGATATGTTCCAGATGTTATTTCATAGTTTTGATATCTTCAGTTTTGTTCTACAATGTCCGAAATAGTCAAAATCCAGAAAAACCTATGAATGAGTAGGGGTGTACAAACTTTTGACTGGTACTGTATATTGATAGAAAGGTTTTTTAGAGGGAGCTTAGCTGTAGTTGACAGTCCCACTGTACACTCACTGTACAGCCTTTTCGAAAACATACCTAAACACACACCTCAAAGCTGAGTAAGTGATGCACGAAGAAAAAGGAGGCAGAGCTGTCTAGGACAGAACGGACTCTACGTTCACTTGATTTTAACCCAATCAAGATGCTCTGGAAGGAGTTGAATAAAAAACAGAGAGAGACACATGTCCAAGCAGCTCCATAAACCACATGAAAGTCCTTCAAGACGCACATGAGCATCTTTGAGGAATATCTGAAGTGACTCTTCGTTTGAAGAGCGTGTTTGCAGCAGTTACATCTGCTAAGTGAGGTTGTCGTTTTTTTTCTGAGGATATACAGTAGTGTGATTGATTTTGTCATTGTTACAGATATACCAGTGTTACACATGATTTCCCCAACTGTGGTTAATTGTTAATAGAATGGTTTATTGCAACCAGACAAGAAAAATGCTAATTTATTACTAATATCTTGAAAAACCGAGTGTCTCCAAACGTTTGATGGGTAATGTATGTAAATGTAATTTGTTGCTCACGTGTGGATGGGGCTGCGTTGGCAGAGACTCACGCATGGTGCTTCATGGTTCAAGGCAAATTGAATTGGACCCAGCCTTGAGCATTGCCATCCTGCAGGAAATGGGGTCAGCTATCCATTAAGATGCCATTAGATAATCTAATTTAGGGCCTGATCCCCAAGCGAAGCTTGCTGTATGCCTACTACTACAGCCAGGAGGATTTTGGTGGGACAAAAAGATGTGGATGGGCAAGCCATGAGCGTGGAGGGTGATTCAACAGAGTAAAATCTGATCAAGTCAACCATGCGTAAGGAAAAGTTGTTTGTTCCCTTCTCCCCCCTCCTCAGGTTTCTGTGGATGGGGAGCTGTCATGTATTAAGCCATCTGGTATCCAGGGGAAACCAGACATTAGGTAATGCCAAGCTGAAGTTGAAATTGTTAAATAAGGGGGTGGCACCCCATGAGCCACAGCGATCAATTGGCCGGGCATTCTGCAAAAACTAAGGCTGGGGTCGGAGCAAGGAATATGGGAGGACAGAAGGGTTGAGGACCATGTGCACTGAGCTTACAAAGTAATCCCCTGCTGCTCAGGTCTCCTGTGTTCCTGTGGAGTGAGTAGTATGTTACAAAGACAGAGAGAGACATAGAAAGAAAGGGATAAAAAGCTATCTTAAAAAAAAAAAATAACAAAGCCAAATCGCTGCCGAGTGTTTCCCTCCTCTGTGCTCTCTTTGTTCAGCAAGGTAGGAAAAACTTAATCTCTCATTTCCTGTCAGATGATTTCTAGCAGACCAGAAAGAGGAGAGTGAGGGGGGAGGTAGCAGAAGGAGGAGAAAGAAGCTATGGAGGAGGGAAAAAAAATGTCGAGATACTTTTGTTCCCAAAAACTTGCACTACATTTCCTTCCTTTTTCTTTTTCTTCCTTCATATCCCATGCCTTGTAAATTCTGACCATGTTTCTGGCTATTGAATCATGAACTTTGTCTCTATTGTTTTAAGTGACGTCTAGGCTTCTAGCTGCGGGGGATTTGTATAAAACGCAGACCAAGTCATTAGCCACATTCATGGCCACAGTCAGCCATATCACTGCAGGCAGCCATGGGAAGAATAAAGCCAGTGTTCTAGGTCTGCCAAGACCCTGTTGTCTTCCCCAGGCATCAGCCTGAGCCCTCGTGTCCCCTTTGGAAAACAAACAAACTGCCAAAGAAAACCCCCTAAAACTCCCTCACTGCCCCCCTTCTCACAAGCAAAGCCGATCCACTGAAGCTATGCACCTGCAGCCGGAGATCCCAGGGAAAAGTCGCTCACTTTCTTCTCTTTACTGTTGCCTTCCGTCAAACACCCCTGTCCGCCCTCGCCCACCCCCGGCCTGCCCTGTCCTCCTTTCTTTTTTTGAAGGAGGGAAAAAGTAAAAGGGAGAAAATAACAAAGCGGTGGCTGTGTGTGCCGGGTGGTGTTGAAAGAGCAGGAGCACGCTCTGTAATCTGCAAACAGAAAGCAGCGATTGTGTGAGACAGGTATTTAAGAAGGAGACGGGATAGGAGGAGGGTGGACTGGTTTCTGGCCTGCCTAATTATTCGACACATGTACATACCATTCAGACCCCCGCTGTCCTCCCTCCAGGGAACAACATGCTGTTTGTGCATCGTGGCGTCTCTCGCATTCAAGGCCTGTGCCGTGGCTCGCAATTAACAGTCTTGTGTTGTTGTGTGGCTAGCATGTGCTGAATATGGATGGGAAAGTGCGGTACACAATCAGCCTCTGACTTAACCCTATTGATCAGAGGGAGGGTGTCAGCTCTCTGTGGGACCCCTCTTTTGCAATATCCACTTACTGAGGCGCCTTTGTTCCTTTGAGTTTCCTGTGCTGTCAGTGCTAAAGGAGGGATGAAGGCCTTCAGACTGTGGGAAATAATTGAGACCTGTACCATTAGCAGACATTGATATGTCTCACTGACTCGATTTAAAATCGTTTCATATTGTCCTTTATTAAACATGATGATTGCATGCTCAGTACAACATTGTTGTTGTTGTTTTTGCTTTGCAATCATTCAATTTTTATGAAATATTTAATTGTAAACAATAATACTGATTATATGATATGCAACATATAACTAGCTTTACTTAATTTAACAAAAAAAAAAAAAATGTAACCAAATATCATCTTGGCCGATTGCAAGGTCGTTCAGGCAAAATGCAAATTCCAAGAAAATATTCTTGGCTCTGAGTTTGACTGTTAAAGAATTTACTTAAATTATTATTATTATTATTACAGTTTTTAGGCAAGCCGATTCTATTTGTCTGCTTTATGTGTGTCCTACTGCTCCTGACACTCTCTCTCTCTCTCTCTCTCTCTCTCTCTCTCTCTCTCTCTCCTCTGTGCACAGTCCTGGTACCTGGGCGAGCTTAATTCCATTCCAAATGTCGAACGGGACTCAGATTCTGCCAACAAATGTCCAGAATTACAGCATAAACATCATTGGTGAGCCCCTTCTTCAGGCGGAGACAAGCAACTGAGGGGTGTAAGCGGGGGGCCAAGCCTTGACTCTGGAGTGACAGGTCCGTGGACAAACCAGCAAGCGGCACTTACACAATCTCCACTGACTTTTGTCCCTCCCACTGAAGGACTTTGCCCTAGAAAAGGAGAGTGGGTTTGGGTCAAAGCTGGCACGAGCCTCTCCATGCCAGTCAGTCATTGTGTGAGAAGGCCCCTCAACTGATATACTGTGATATTTACCATTAAAAAAATTAGATGCCTTAATGTTTTGCATGATACGCTAGTCTCTTGTAGTGTTTTTTTTTTTTTAATGTCACAATTTCTAGGCTTGGTTTTTGAACAGGTGCAGGTGTAGAAGGAGAGGCACACAAGGGCTGGCTGGCTGGACTTTCTTTTTTTTTTTTTCTCCTTTCCTTTGGGGAATGCAGGCTCCAATTCTGACCTATCAAAGAAGGCTCAACCCACATCATTACATGTCCATAAGAACAAAATTCAGCAATTCAGACATTTGTTTGTTTGTTTGCCTTCTAATTTTTTTTTTTTCCATGATGAAAAGGCACCTTCTGGTATCTGTAATCTTGTCAATCTTGGATTTGTATTTCCTTTAGACCTAAAGGTTAATATCTACGTTTAAGAGTTAAGAACTCTGGATTTTTATAGTGAAAAAAGACCTGTATTACTAGGTTAGAAAACAACCCCAGTGAATTTTCTTGATGTATCCTTTACAAAGGATTTTCAAAAAAAGAAAAAAAAATGGTAAAGAAGAAAATATCTCATATGAGGCAAGTGCAATTCAAAAGATTTTTTTTTTTTTTTTACTGAAGGGAAGCTATCATAGTCTGTCTGCCCTAGGACTCTAAAAAGGAAGGGGGAGTAACTGTTTTAAAAGTTCACTTTTAAATGAGAAAAGAATTAATTGCATCCTCAGATATGAACATGGTGGAAAGTTGAGAGTGGAGACGTGTGATTCATTGACAGTAAACGTTTACCTGAGCAGAACTGAACACGAACAAAAGAGCACTTATCTTGAGCCGTACCCAAGCACTCGGGTAGTTTTTTTTTTCCTCATTAATTTATTATGTAAAATGACAAACAGAAAGTTAAAAAGGTGAAAAGACACAAACACACGGCGTGTATAAAATTGCTTGTTTTTTATGTAATCCCTACCTATCTAGTGTGCATTTTCATTTGGGCCATTAGCTTATAAAGCTACTGTTTACATTGTGATATGACAAAAAACATGAGGATCGCAGGCTGGTGAAGTAATTTAAGAGAAAATGTGTGCGCATGCATGCGTGTGTGTGTGTGTGTGTGTGTGTTATGTGTTAAATCTGCACTCAGTTAAACACTAACCTGCAGGGTGAGGCTAGGTCTCATGGTGCTTCTTTTATGCCCAGTTTGGTGAATCTCTACAGTCGTAGTCCCGTAAATCTCCAATTGTTCACGGCAGTCCCAATGCCATCGCCTCTCCAATCAGATATATTTATATAACTAATCTTTCCAATAATCTTAATTTGCACGAATATATATAGTCCACATTACGTGCCTTGCCTTTGAATATAGAAAACATCACTACACTTGTTTTTACTGCATTTATTACCGTTTTAGAAAAAAAATAACATTTTTATGATAAGAAATATTTTGTACTCTGGATGAAATTGTGTCATTGTTGATTTTTAGCTTCATTTACTACTTTATCTCACATTTACAGTGCATATCAAGGCTGTGTATAGTTGCTGTTCTAAAGTTTATAATCAAACAGCGTTATTTTTCAGTATTTTGGTGTTTTTTTTCCATCTTCCAGTCATTATTGGGGAGGGAGGGGTCCAGAATTATAAGAATTATGCAATACCAAGTTTTGCCTATGTAGGTAGTGCTTTTAGCTATGTCAATTAGAAGCTAGTATGGAGATACAAATAGTGTAAACATTTATTTTGTTGATGTTGTCATTGTTAACATTGTCGTTGATGTTGTTGTTGTTTTCTTTTTTTTTTCTTTTTTTTTTTAATTGACCAAAGTGGGAACTGCTTTCTATGCAGTGTGTGACAAGGTCTTTTCTTTGTTTCCTTGAGTGTACTGAAAGATGGAGAAGCGCATGCAAGGATAGTTTTGTTTCGTTTTCTCTGTGAGGGGAGTAATTTTTTTTCCCTACACTTTGTAGCATGCATCGTTTGGTCTAACATGGCTGCAAAGTCACTGGTCTGCCTACTGTGACTAACCGATTTTTTTTTTTTTTTTTTAATTCACACTGGGGTGCTAGCATGACTCCTGGAAATGGCTCATTTTCAGAGGAGAGAAAGCTTGACTTGAGACTGACAATCAGTGTTGAAATTTAGAGAATTAGAGTTAAAACGTAGACGTTTCCGTGTACGACGTGACAGTACGGACCGTTGAGCGGAATCAAATTCATCCCAAGCTCAGATTTTTCATATAACGAGGACTATGGATGCAATCCAACACTACTCTGCATATTGCCTGTTAACTCACTCTGTCCACACACAGCATCTTTTAAAACACCATGAACTGTCGGTACTGTATCTTGAAAGCTGTGAAGACGAATCTTCAGCATTGGTTCTGCATATTATCAGTAGCAATATGCGAGTACAAAAGTAGATGCCTTAAATTTTTATGAAAAAAGTGACTTGTTATGAAATGCATTACAATCACCACGCGAGAGTTGCGTGTTAAAACTCCTTACAATCAGAAAAGAAATTGTATCCTTTATTGTTTCTTATGTTGGAAATATATTCAGGTTCAGCCTTATGAGGATGTCAGTCAGGTTCGGGGACACAGTATGAACTCATGATCTGTTTTATATTCTACTTGTGATAAACTACAGACTTCAGAGGAAGGGCCTTATGCAGTCTCCAAAAGTCCTGGAGGACCACTGCGATTTAAACGCTCAGCACTTATACAGCATATAGGCAATCATCCACCTCCAGTGCCCTTTCAAACAAACAATTCCATGAACTGTAAAACAGTTACTCAGGCATAATGCGTCATGGAGCATTATATCAATATTAGTCTATTAGTCATTGGATCTACTCTTTGTATTATACAAAGAGGTTCAACATATCTTTCAACATTTCTGCTGCTTGCACTTGGTCCATTTAATGGCCGTGTTCTTATACAGCAGACCTGAAATCATTATAGATCTTTGTCTAACCATGTCCTCAAAAAAAAAAAGTCTGGATAGAAAAAACTCAAGTCAAGCTCAATCTTTCCTCCTTCACAAACGTGCTTGTTCTTATTGTGCAAAAAAAGTAAAAGAATGAACAAAATGAAGCCACCCCATTTTATGTGCACTGCTGTCCCTGTTATTTTTATTTTTTATTTTTTTTAAATGTTATTGGATTTGAGAAAGTCAAAGTGCTTTGCAGCCGTTTGGCCGTTAGCCGTGCCACTGAAGTGCATTTCCCCCAGACTGATGGCAGCGTCAGGGTCAGAGGATCGGTGCCGTGTTAGTGAAGATGGTTGTAGGTATGGGTCACTGTGCTGGCCATACCGATGGGATTAGTCTCTGGTAGTCCGTAGGGGATAGATTCTGTTCTGGCAGCTCTGTAAAAACCTGTTTATCAGTGCAAGCGTGTGGTAGCGTACAGTGTGTGAGACACTGACGCTACAAGAGATGAGCAAATGAGCGTATTTTTATTCAACTGCCTGCCTTCTGGACAAAAGTTTGTACACTGTAGTTTTTTCTTTGCCCTTGCTTGGAAAGAGCAAACCTTTTAAACACAGAAATGAATTTGCTGCCCCTTCTTGTAAAATTGTAAAAAAAAAAAAAAAAAAAACCTACAACAAAAAAAATCGTTCTGAATCTAAAATGAACTTTTTAAGACTTATAAAGTTGAAATGTAAATGTAAAGTGAATTTTTTTTGCTTGCTTGTTTGTTTGTTTGTTTGTTTGTTTGTTTGTTTGTTTTTCCTTTGGTTGGTGTGAGACCTAAAGTTTGTGATGTGAATATGTATGTCATAAAAAATAGGAAAAGAATTGATGATTAAATTCATGTTGTGAAGGGTAACATTTTGTTCTCTCAGTATAATTTTAAAAGGCACCTGATTTCAGTTCATCATCAGTGAGTCCTAGCGCTAGTCATAGCAATAGTCTCGTAGTCCATAGTGGTTCGGTTTTGCTCTGTTAGCTGGGTGGTTTGTTTTGGTGCGAGTGTGTGCCAGAGTGTGTGTCTGGCTGACTCTGACGCCACACGGTAAGGAAAAATGAGGGTCTTTGTATTCAAATGCCTGCCTTGTAGACAAAAGTTTGTACACTGTATTTTTTTTTTTTTAACTTTACCCTTATTTGTAAAAAGCTAAATTTATAAACTCAAGGAATTTGCTTAATATGAATTTTTATTGTAATGCAAATGAAATAGGCTACAACAAAACTGTTTAGGATCTGGACTCGAGGTACAACTCTAGCTGCCCATACAAATCAGAATGAGTTTTATTTTTAATTTGTTATATTTTGTTGTGGAGGCAAAGTCCTACGTTGGTGTGTAAATGTTTAAAAGTAAATGATGGTCATTTGTTGTGCTTCATGTAGATTAATCTGGCGTGTTGTTTCTGTTAGCGTGGACCTCGACTGTGTGACTTGATAATGCGATAGCAGAAATGGGGAAAAGGAAATAACAGTTTCGCTGATTCGGGCCAAATGGGAGAGGGAAATCTGTGTGTCCCTTTGAAAAGGCACCTGATTCAAGTCTGTTGTCAGTGATTACCAGGGTAATGTTGTTAGTGACATATTATTCTGCTGTCTCCTGGAAAAGATAATTAATTTACCAACAATACAGTGAATCATTTGGTTTCTGATGAGATCTTATAGCTTTTCGATCACATACCGAGCTGAAGCTGACATGTATGCATGTTCATTTCACAGTATTTCTGTACGTGTTCACTGTGGGCTGTGATTGCCATGTAAAGTAACGTTAATCACCTTCATCGTGGAATTGGGATAAGGTTATTACTGGGAGAACCCGAACTCTCATGAGCCTTTGCACAGCCCTGCAGATATCCGTTCATGTCATTAGCACAGATGAAAGTTTGGCAGACAGCTGAGCATTTGCACTTTCCGCAGTTCCCACTCGCCCTCTCACTGGCACGTCGTTGTTTGGAGTATGGTTTGCGTATATTATTGGATTTTAAGCCTGAATACTTCCATCTAATTTCACTGATTGTGATCATGTAACAGTCTCGCTCACCACAGCACACAGTGTTATGAGGCTTATGAGAGGAGTTCTGGTCAATTTCTACTTTTGTGTGTCTCAGTAGTGATTTGTAGATTTGTTTTTCATTCCTTTTCAAAGGGCTGATTATTAATACGTTTTAATCGGTTTGTTGTCAAGAAATTAGATTTTCATAGCATTACATGTATTACATTATATGAGACGATGGCCTGGTTAAAGTTAAGTATTACATGTAGAGTTAGTAATGAAAGCCATGCTCATGGACACCGAGAAGGCCACAAGTATTCTCCTTATGCAAGGAGGCGCTAGTGGCACTCACGCAATATCTTTATTTAGTTCACCTGAATATGGATTTACCACAGCGAAAGGCAGGAGAACCTTTCAGTCCATTTCTTCAGTTCTGTTTTCCAGGGGCATTTCCAATGGCATGAATGAACATCAGGAACATATTAAAAACCAGCATATTTTGAGATGTTTACCAAAAAAAAAAGACAAAAAATATATACAGTATATATATGTTAAGCAGTGCCTGTTCCAGCTCACAGTCTCAGTGGACTTCACATTGTACATAACAAACAACACTGAAATTTCTTTGGGAAAAAACAATTAGAAATGTAGAGAGAGGGGAAAAACAGTCAAAACAGAATGTGTGGGTTGCTTCTTCCTGTATTTTGATCTTATTATGGTTTATTTCCCCCCAGGTTTTATGTGATGTGTCCTTTTTAAGTGTTTTTTGTGCTCTGTTCATTTTTGAATATTTTAGTCCTATTGAATGGAGTGCCCTGGTCTCGCGATATTTCTTTGATGAGATTAAGTAAATAGTTGGGCAGTGTGTTTCTTTAGATTGTCAATGCTACACTTAGAACTACAGTAGATGAAAAAAATGTCAGCTAAAAAAAAAAAAAAAGATGCTTGCCAGCTCCACAGCAGGGTTGATCTCTTTCAGGTCTTGTGGCACTTTTACACCCTTTTCAAAATGGCTTTTTTTTTTCTTTTTGAGCCATGCATTTGTAACATGACATGAACAACACTAACATGTTTTAAGGTTGTATCAGCCTTTAGTGAATGTAGTAACACCACAGATGTATGCAAAAGGCTATGTAAATCCCTGAATGTACATCATAGAAGACTTTAAAGACTTGTTTTATTCACCGTTCGGGAAATGCAGGTATCCTTCAAGAGACTGTACAGTGAAGGTCTTGGGGTTTTTTTCCAGCTGTTTTTACTTTTCTTCATTTGGTTTGATTATTTTTTTTTTTCACTTTTCACAACTAAACAGTAGGCATTGCCTTTGAGCTAGCTTGCATTTGATGTAAGGGATAAAATTGCCACAAGATTACAAATGAGTGTAAATAATGCTTGACTTTTTGTGATTGTTACTGTTATATCCAGCCTATACTGCTAGCAGCTGTTTTTACTGCAGTCAATTACTGGAAGTGGATATATTTCCTATGCAAAACTGTTTAAACAATAAAACGAGCTATGCTACAAAACAAATTGTGGGTTTATTTTTGTCTGTGATGTTTGACTTTTTTTTTTTTTTTAAATGATCACAATTTCAATATTAAGTAATCACTTTTGCAGAAAATAGAAGAAATTATCCAGCTGGCATTCACTTGTGTAATTTTGCACACTGGCTGCCCCAAGCATAACCTACTTTGAGTAACTAATACATCAATCATGGCTGCAATGTGCCTGAAACAGTCTTTCAAATGATGGGAAAAGGTTACATGCAAAGCATTACAGATAGTTAATGAAGCATGATAGAGCCGCTGGGTATGCAGCTGAAATGGCGAGAAAAAATATTCTGCAGTTGGGAGGTCATTAATATACATTTTATTGAGCATTTTAGTTATAAAATAAGAAGAAAGAACTACAACACCAAGTTTGAATGGCTGTAAATATAAACCTCTGTGTATGTGTGTGTGGTGGGAATGGGACAGATGTTCTCTATCATGGTGGGGACCAATGTCCATATAAGGACATGAATATATGACAGGTTTGACCTTATATATCAGTTCAATTTATATAGCGCCTTTCTCACACCCAAGGTCGCTTTACAATTAAGGGGGAAAAAAAAGAAGAGTCCACCAAGAGAGGGTCAGGATGTAATTCCAATGGTGTAGCTACCACAGTCCCACCAGGCGCACGAAGATAAATCCCACACCGCCTGCACAGCCGCTGCGATGCCACCGGGCAACATCGCTTGGAACACTGTGCCAAGCACAAAAGCACTGCCACACAGAGTGCTAGACAACCCTAGTGTTAAAAAGAGTAACAAGCTCACTGCAGTCCATAGCAAGGAGCACCAAGGCCTGGAGGGAACTGACACCAAAAACTGGGTTCAGAGCTGCGCCACAACCGATGGACAAAACACTCAAACAAAAAACAAACATCAAACTATACAGACACAAAAAGAAAAACAAGGGGGAAAAATGAAAAGCTCCGGTGAGAAGAGGCAGCCAAAACATGAATATCATATTATATATAATATATGTCAGTGGTGGGCCGTCAGGACCTACAAGGCCTTCTCTGCTAGCCTGAAAATATCTATAAAAAAAAATCACAGACAGACTGATTGATGTTAATTTTTTGTTTATTATTTTTATTTCATTTCATAACTATTAAATAATTCCAAATGGTCTGGCCGTTTCCTTTCCCGTGGCTGCGCTGCTGCCAGACGTGTATTTTTCACGTTGAAGCATTTTTAACCAATCACATTTCAACCATCATTTGTTGCCAGGCAAATAAATCTGCCTGGAGGCCAGTACAA
>JAOPUC010000001.1:29341200-29353638 GCA_027564185.1 Cephalocassis borneensis
TCACACACGCCCCGCGAGCGCGCTGGGATCTTTAATGTAAACCCGGAAGAGGAAGAATTACGACAAATTATGCGCCTTGCCTCATCGCCTCGCTCTTGCCAGTATCTGTTGGCGTTGTCTGTGACAAGCCACAGCACCAAGACCAGCAATGTTTGTTTACTATCTGGGTTGAGACTATCGCTTAAAGTCACTGTCACTGTTTGTGCCGCTGAACGACATCATGTGACGTCCACCTACTTTCATGAACTCTACCCAATGTGTCCACCCACTTCCAGCCAGCACGGTTCAGTGCAGCTGTAGTCGAAATGCAACGCCGACAGCTCAGCACGGCACGGCTCAGCCCAACTCGGCTGCGTTGGTAGTGGAAAAGCAGCAAGTGTGCGCCCCGATCTTGCTACTACAGTTTACTTGTGCAACACCCTCTGTTCATGACATGGCTTGCTAGCTGGCACCAATGGCTGTTCCTGAATGGAACTGATTCAAGAACCCATTCCTTGTTAGTCAAAAAGTGGCTTCAGTGACCTGTGTATGGGGACATCAATGCATATCCTCTAGTAAGAGATGGTGTTTGGCTAGTCTAGATACCATTAATGCTGGTCATGCAGAACAATTTTGAATGTACTATGGTTTGTGCTGATTAAACTACAGGAAATGCTAATATTGAAGTAAGTTCTTTTTTGGAGGAGTCTACCATTTGTGCACTTAGCCTCCAGTACAGCGGTTTCCATGTTGATGAACTGACTCAGATAATCGCTAACTTGAATAAGAAACTGCGAGAGCTCAACTTTTTTTCATAGAAACAATTTTGTGTGATTGGCCTCATTTGACATACATTATATCAGTGCTTGCCAATGGCATGGTTTTCACAAGTGAGAAATCAGAATACCTAGCACAAGGGAATGCCTTCATTGCAAGTTTATCAAACGGTCCTTTGCAAGGTATCAACTTTTGGGGGGGGGGCTCCATACAGAGGTTTCTTTGTTTTATACAATGTGTTATTGGGCTTTTTTGTTTGTTTTTATTTGGTAGCTTGGTTGTCTTCTGTTTAACATAGGGCTCAGAAGCTGCTAATGTGACTGGTCCAGGTGGGATTCCAGTTAAAGGCAGCCGCTACGCTCCAAACAAGCGCAGGTTCCGCAGGCGCTTCTTTCCTCGTCCTGCACGGCCACCACAGGATGATGGGAAAACTGGCGATTCCTCTGCTGGTCCCACTTCTGAGGGGGAGGGACAAAATGGAACTTCTCAACCCAGGCCACAGCGCCGCCGTCAGCGCAGGAGACCAGGCACACAGCCACAAACTGAGGTGATTTTAGTGTACCTGTAGTTCAGTGATGTAGACCACACATCACATCTGTGTAAGAGTTTTGGTTGATGTCAAGGTTGTCTGTTTTATTCATTCAGAAGTTGTTGTTGATCATATGGTATGGTACACAGTGCTTGCCTTTGTTAAATCTCTCATAAAGTCCCTCCAACTCTCAATCACTATTGAAGGCTCCACTCAGTCTCCCTCCCTTCAAATCTGCAACCTTGGTGTGACTTTTGTCATCACCAACTTGACACTTGAACCCCATATCAACCAGTTAACCAAAACTGCCTTCTTCCACCTCTGCAATATTGCCCATCAACTCTTTTCTCTGTTTTAGCTGCTGAAACTGATTCATGCCTTTGTCACTTCCCGTTTGGACTGCTGCAACAGCATTCTTTTTGGATCCACCTCCAAAGCCCTAAATAAACACCAATGTCAAATTCTGCTGCTCAATTTCTCACTTAAACCTGCTCTCATGACATCACCCCAGTCTTCCAGAAACTTCACTGGCTCCCCATCCTTTACTGCAGCCAATATAAACTTCAAATCTCTCCACAACCTTGCCCCCCCTCCCACCTGACCTGCTCCACCTGTACACGCTGTTCTGCAGCCTCAAGTCATTGGATGAAAACCTCCTTTCCACCCCTTTTGGGTCCAAGCACAGGACCTGGGGGGATGGAGCTTGCTTGGTTGCTGCCCCACCCTCTGGAACTCCTTCCCCCAAATCCCTCTGACTGCACCAACCTAACCATATTCAAATCCTTGCTCAAGACTCACCTTTTTAAATCTGCTTAATTTTTTTTCTTTTTTGCATCTTTTTGTATGATTTTACTGTTCTATTGACTTCCCCTTGTAAAGTGTCTGAGCATTGTTAAAAGCACTTTATAAATAACTGTTTTTAGTGGAGTAGATTACACACTTGGCTTTGTATTTTTCTTAATGGTTTTAAAGGGAGAATCAACAGGTGAGCAGAAGGAGGTAGCTAACGGGAGCCAACAGAGACCACCACCGCGCAGGTTCAGACCTCGATACCGCAGGTGAGGTTTCATGTGATTCAGAAACATCACTGAATCCATGTTTTTGGCAATCTGAGCAGTGATCATGATGCAGCTCAGTAGATCGAACCTTTCTGTGGCTTAATTTGAAGTCCTGGTTTTTATTTGAGTGAATGATGTATTGAAATAAGATCTGTGGTGGTTTCTTAGGCCTCTTCGTCCTCAGCCACTTCCTGGAGAGACTCCGTCAGCCACTCCTGCAGAGGGCCAGAAGGAAGCTCCCAAAGAAGGTCCGAGCAATGGAGAGCAGGCTGATGGACAGGCTCAGAAACCACGCCGACAGTTCAGTCGCCGTCGACAAAGGAATTCTGACTCGACAACCTCTAAAGTAAAGTATCACTTGGTGCAATGTTTGGGGGGAAAATCAGTGGGCTATACAAGTGGGGTGTTTTTTGTGTAGTTAAACACCTGTCTGTCTGGATTTGTTTTTACTGCATGAGACCAGTCCAATTTGAGTAAATAAGCAAGCTAGGTTCATTTTATCAAAATGAACTGGATGTCAATACCAAAGATGATGTCCATGACTGGCTATTTCTTGACAGGATGGTGCAGAGAAGTCAGACAAGGCAGAGCCTGCCTCACCTGCTACACCACCTCAGCCAGTTGATGCTAAAGCCTCACCAAAACAATCCCAGAAAACTTCCCCAAAAGCAGATGAGGTGAGAAGTAGAGATTTGGTTTTGATTGCATGCTTTCTTGCCCTTTCACTGAGTTTTTACCACGTGTGTTCTCCACTGCTTTGATTGGTGCATGATTGCATCAATGTACACCATTTCATGTTGCAATCCATGTTATGTTAACAGGAATTTGTAGCCTTGATTTGCGTTGACTTTTGACTGCTTTTAATGGTGCCTGCAACAAGCTATAATGGCTGACCTTCATAGTGTTAAATCTATCCATCTTGCCTGTAGTTGGTGGCCCTCTCCAACACTCAGACATCTCCACAGGCTCCTGATGCCATGCCTGTGGCCTGACTTCCATGACCTGGAAGAAATCTAGTGACCCTGATGAGAGGTGGGAATCTGAGTTAAACTGGTGCAATAGATCCAAGGGGTATAGAATTGCATTCATGCTGCACCTAAATTGCAATGGATGGTATAAAATTAATGACTTGGTCTGGTTCAGTTGACTTTAACTGTTGCTCTAACTTTAACTGCGTGCATAGGTATTCACCCCCTTTCATATGAAACCCCTAAATAAGAGCTGGTCCAGCCAATTCACTTCATAAGCCACATAATTGGTTAAGAGCCACCTGTGTGCAATGTGTCACATGATGTCTGTATAAATCAACCTGTTCTGGAAGGACCCTGACTCTGCAACACTACTAAGCAAATTTGAAAACCAAGGAGCCTCCAAACAGGTCAGAGACAAAGTTGTGGAGAAGTATAGATCAGGGTGTGGGTCATGAATATCCCAGGGAGCACCATTAAATCATAGCAAAATGGAAAGAATATGGCACCACTACAAACCTGATAAGGCCACTGACCAAAACTTGCAGACCAGGCAAGGAGGGCATTAATCAGATGTTGCAAAGATACTCCCATCTCTGCTGTGGATCTGTCCAGAGGACCACTAAGTCGTACACTCCAGAGTGGGGCTTTATGGAAGAATGGCTAGAAGAGTCATTGCTTTAAAAAAAAAAGTTTTTGCCCAACAGCATGTGGCAGACTGCCCAAATGCATGGAAGATTCTCTGGTCAAATGAGACAAACTGTTTTTAGCCATCATGGGAAATGCCATGTGTGGTGCAAACCCAACACCCTGAAAACACCATTCCTACAGTGAAGCATGGTGGTAGCATCATGCTGTGGGGATACTTTTTCATCTGCAGGGCCAGGAAAGATGGATTGCACTAAACATTGGGCAATTCTGGAGGAAAACCTGTGAGTCAGCCAGAGGTTTGAGACTGGGATGAAGGTTCATGGTCTAGCAGGGCAATGACCCTAAAGCTACATTGGAGTGGTTTAAAGGGAGACCTTTAAATGTCTTGTCTGGGCTTTGACTAGGCCATTCTCTCAGTCCAATTGAGAATCTGTGGCATAACTTGAAGGAGTTGGAGCAGTTTTGCCTTGAGGAATGGGCAAAAATCCCAGTGGCTAGATGTGCTAAGCTAATAGACATACCCCAAAATACTTGCCGCTGTAATTGTAGCAAAAGGTGACGCTATAGAGTATTGACTTTGGGAGGGGAATACTTGTGCACACTCCAGCCCCCCCCCCCCATCCTGATTGTCAAAAGTGCATCTTTTAAAGCTGGTCAGCTTGTAATGCAACAAAATGGGACTAACTGAAGGCAGATGAATTCCTTTGCATGACACTGTATACTTAAGTTCTGTCTAAATTGGATGTGTACACCTGTAAGAAGAAGGAAAAAAAATTAAAAAGAAACTTATTTAATTGGAGTTCATCACCAAATCCATATTAAAAGCAGTCCCCAAATAGTCAAATGTCCGGTCTTCAATCCCTGACCTTTTTTTTTTTTTTTTTTAAATTGGGGGGAGAGCTTAAACATCTTGCATTGCTTAAGCTGATTTTTGTATAGTGGAAAGGGGGAAAACCTGTCACATTTGGTAATGCTTGCTTTTTGTAAGCCACAAAATTCAAGAATATCCAGAGGGAATGTGTAACCTCCCTGCCAAGATTCAGTCAAAACTCCTTTTCACATCTTTGATTGGCTCTCAAGTTTCATTGTTCCTGTTAACGATGCCCTTTTTGGCACAGTTTCTCTCGCAAGAACAGAACCCATGTGGATTAACTGGATTGGCTTGTTCATTTGAGAAGTGACTTGTTACCAGAGACCATACTTGGTGTAAACAAGATTAGTTACTAGTCCTTGATTTGATTAAAACTTTCCACACTTGGGTTAATTTGTACTCTAGTCAAAGTGTTGATTTGAACAAGCAGCTTACTGGTTAATGAGTCTCTGGATACTTGGCAACAGACATTTAACTTGTTACCATGGAGATGAGTGCCATTACCATCCACAGCACAACTGTATGAGGGTTGCATACATTAAAAAAAATTAATTGATTTTATTCAATAGTGGGTTTGAAATGCATGTGCACTCTTTTATACAGGCAAAAAGTAAATGTGCCACAGCTGTATTGAAATTGTGAATGATCCAAGCATTAAGATTTCCTACCTCTTATTTGGTGTGGAGTAAGCTGACCTGCCTTATTTTGCATCAGACATAAAATAAAAATCTAGCTGTTTTTTGAATCTCTCCTAATAGTCTTGATGCAAGGGGGTGTGGGGTGAGGGTTTTTTTTTTTTTTTTTTTTCCCCCCCCTCTCCCCCTTCCTGTGCCTCCCCTCCAATCACTTGCCTTAATTTGTCTCTCTTGTAGGTTTCTGGATGAGCCGGGGTGGTTTAGCAAACCCACAGCTGATGTGCACGCTACCCTTCCCTCCTCCATACCTCTTGCCTGAACTCTTTAGTATGGACCCTTCATTTGGTGAGCAAGAGGGAAGAGGAGTGACAAGTATATTTTGGACTTTAATGTCTTTTAGGGGGATCAAAAAATAGACTTGCTCAGAAAGCCCAATATATTTGCATTGTCTCTCTTTTAATTCAGTGATTTATGGGTGTGAGCAGCTGAAATGAGAACCAGTTTGGCCCTTTAAGTTTGGGGTGGGGGACTGAATAAGGGGGTGTAAGAGTATGCCCCTTGCCATTGGCTACACATGGGGGGGAGATTTAATATGCCAATTCATAAAAATGCAAACTGGTTTTTTTTTTTTTCTTGTTTTTTGATTTCTTTGGAAGGGGTTATGTGCAATGTCATTAAAGTGAATGTCTATAAAACCTTACAGAACAATACAGTCCTTTTGTGAAGTCTTAAATTGTCCTGCTTTTATTGAAAAGTAAGGCTTTGACTGGAACTTTCAGAGAAGGCTTTTTTTTTCCCTAATTTATGAAGGGTGCAAATTTTATAAGTCCCATATTTGCAAGGGCAATAATGTTTTCAATGTGGCAGCAGCTGAAAGATGCCTCATTTTTGGAATGGGGGGGGAAAACTGGCAAGAGTATTCGTAACTTGTGAATAAATCAAATTTACACAATTGGTGTAATGTCTTTTTAACATGCAGTCTTACATCAAGGACTTGGGAGTTGATCACACTGACAGCAGAAGGGTTGTTTAAACAGCTGATTGTCTATTTATTTATTTTTTTTATTTCAAACATGGAAAACGGTACGCACAGCTCACGGTCAAGCTGTTCAGATATAACTTAACATTAATTCCACTCTATAGAATTGTGGACATCTCATTTACATTGTACATACAGAACATGGCATCAGATACCAAAATTATAGGTCCTTTTGTTTCTCCCACTTCATAATTTGTCCAATGTAATTCTTGTCTAAGACTAAGTCATGATCAATACTTGGAAGCAAAAAGAACATTTTTTCAAACCTTTTGTTAATGACTAACAATTTTAAGTCAAATCACTCGTACATGAACCCTAAGTTTTCCTGCACCAATTGTTTTTCCTAGTCCAATGTATACAGTATGCTTAATATCTTCTTAAAGCATAAAACCAGGACAGGCACCCTAATAAAACTTTCCCTGTCAGTCATCTATATTTGAGGGTCAGGGGGGAAGCTGGAGTCAGTTGCAGCTGGCATTGAGTGAAAGGCAGGGTTCACCTTAGGAAGGTTGCAAATCTTGTTGCAGGGCCACTATAGAGACAAGCATTTGCATTCACACTTCTGGGCACTAGTGAGTAGAAGTAACCAGGTGACTTGATCCGGATGTCTTTTGGACTGGGGGAGGAAATCTGAGCACCCCGAGGATATGAGTGCAAACAAATGCCACACAGAAAGGCCTCAGTTGGCCATGAGGTTTGAACCCAAAACCTTCTTCCTGTGAGGTAACCGTGCTGACTACTGCACCACAATGCTGCCCACCTTGGTCTGTGTTTCAAAAGCAAGGTAGAATACTAGTGTTCTACAATATTCTAGTTATTTAAAAAGTCACATTCCGTTGAACTTTTGAAGACCGTAAAAATTCTTGAAGTAATCAATATGCCATACCAGTCAAAAATTTGGTGACCCCTAATTCAATGTTTTTTCTTTAAGACACTTCATGTCTTAATGATGGATGTGGTTTCTCTTTACTTGAGTGGTTCTTGACATATGGGTTACTAAAGTTGTGGAGTAGGGCTATTTACTGTTTGAGCTCAAATGCATTAAGAAGGCAAGAAATTGCACTAACTTTTTTGACGAGGCACCTGTTAATTGAGCATTCCAGGTGACTACCTCATGAAGCTGGTTAAGATCATGCCACTAGTGTGCAAAGCATCAAGGTAAACGCTGGCTACTTTGAAGAATCTAAAATATGAAATGTTTTTTACACTTCATTGTTTACCACATAATTCCATGTATGTTCCATGTGTTCTTTCATAGTTGTGATGTATTTAAGTGTAGAAGTCAAAATACAAAAAAAACCTATGAGTAGGGGTGTCCAAACTGTTGACTGGAACTGTACATCTCTGTATGAAGGAAACTAGCACAGCATGTCCGTGTAAATATAAATATACAAATATAACTGGCATTTCTAGTCAACCTCTTGTTGTGCAGATAAAGTGCAGTAATTCAAGTCTCCCTGAAATACCTCTTAAACTCTTTAACAAGCAGCATCACAGGTTTTAGTCTTGTTTTCTTATCTCATATACAGTTCATTCAGCTCCCCTTCAACACCATCAGAGGGTACGGTGTCTGTTCTAGTATGAATTCCTTCATCAGATCTCCTTCCACCAGCTGGGCCTCACTGCTCAGAGCTGTCCATCACCAGCTCCTCCAGCTCTGTACTGGGTTTTACAAGCTCCATGTTCAGGTCTCTCTCCAACATGCTGTCAGGATGGCGTTTGAAATTGGCAGAAATTTGGTCGAAGGTCTTTCCTCGAGTTTCAGGAACTCGAAAGAAGGTGAACAGCAAGAAAAACAAGAGGAGTGCCGCAAAGATGAGGAAGACATACGGACCACAGAGGTTCTGCAGTGTAAGGGAAAAGAAAATGGAGTACAGTGAATTTTAAATAAGTGCAATGTAGTGTCCTTAATTTATTTGATGCATATTTATACTTACAGCAATATACTGGAATCCCATGCCAATGATGAAGTTTGCTGTCCAGTTGGAACATCCAGCCACAGCCATGGCTGCAGGTCTGGGCCCCTGAGAAAACAGCTCTGCCACAAAGAACCATGGAATGGGTCCTGGTCCGACTTCAAAGAAGGCTACAAAGCCAAAGATGGATAGCATGCTGATGTAGCTCATCCATGGCACACTTTCCTGATGATCAGAAGTTATTAATGGGCATTTTTAAAGATTTTTTTTTTCTGCTGAAAAGCACAACATGATGGCGTAAGTTAAATGTATTCAATTTTAGTAGAGAAAATGTTCTGGAAAAACTATGAGCGAATAGTATGGATGGAGAACAAAAACTTCGTGAAAATGTTTCAACGAAAACAAAGCATCGCTTAGTCAGTTCAAATAAAAATTGGAACACAAAGCTTTGGAACAAAAGGAACTAACCAATAAGCTGAGGGCAATTGTCATGATTATTGCGCACACACACATTCCAGCCAGTCCTAGCATGTGCAGCGTCCGCCGGCCCATCCTCTCCACCAAGAAAAGCTGTTCAGTAGACAAAGGGTTTGAAAACAGCAAAGAAATTTTTGAATTTATTTGAAGATTTAGCTGTGAGGTTTTTATGCTAATCTGAAAGTTTATAGCAACTTTGAGAGCAGCAAATACAGTAGCTTGCAGAAAGCTTGTCTAAATAAGGTAAAACTTAAAAAAAAAAAAAAAAAGGAATATTTTACTCAAACTTGGATGCTAATTGTGTCTATCAAAGCTAAATCAGGACACCTGACACAAATGGCCTTTAGTGTACATGACTTATGCAGTGTAGACTATACTGAATATCCACTTGCTACACAAAATAGAAAAGCTGCCACGTTTTAGATTTTAAAGTTTTTATACATATGTTGAGATTTTAATGGTGCAACGATGAAGACTAATAAGAATTAAAAGCAAGTCAAGCAAAGTTACTGATGAGAACAAATCATGGAAAGGATAAAATTAAAACCTCTGAGCATCCCTGTGTGCATTCTATATGCCAAAATGCATAACCATATAATCCAAACGCTGCCGAAACCAAGCTACAGAAGAAGACTGTCAAATAACTGCTTAAACATCAGCACCTCAAAGAAACAGTGTACCTGAATGTTTCAGAAAAACTGAAGCTGAATTCATATGAGACAAAGTAGAAGTCATAGTAGCATCATGCAAACGGTACATCAGAAATGGAAAGCCTGTTGTGTTTGAAGGGCTAATGAATAGAATACCAGCAAATATTGGAAGAAGCACTGTTTCAGTCCTCCAGACATAAAACTATTTTTTAAAATGTTTCTATATAGAGGATATTACATGGTTATGTGAAGATATGAAGTTTATCTTCAAGTGGTGAATGGATACATCCCAAATGAGTGAAGCGAAAGATAAACTTCATATCTTCACGCCACCATGTAATGTTCTTTATATTCTATGGACATGTAAAAAATATGTAAGTTAATAAAGAGTTTAATTTTGAACCGGTTTGCCATTTTGACAACGCGCATCTAGTCAGCAGGAAAACACTGGTAGTGACCTCAGAATGAAATATCAGGAATTATTATACATACAGGACACTTTTTCCATTGCATGCCATGTTATCATATCGCTTATCCTCCATGTATTATGCCCCTCTCCCCAATGGAAAATGAGCATGTAATATTGATATAATATTGCATGTTGTCAAGACAACACATCACGTGTTGGAGCTCATGCGAAGATCCAGTCACAAAACTTTTCTGCTGCATATGCGCACGATCATTTCTTTGTTGGCTGGGAAAGAGAGAAGACGAGGCTAATCCAGTGCTAGGTTTAAGCACTAAATAAATAAACTGAAGACACGCTGAACACCTGAAAGGCTACCAAAACTTTATTATATATTCTTCATGCATGTTTATAAGAGAAAAACCTACAAATGGACATCAAAAAAACTGGAAAAGAGACATGTCGGAGATGTAAAACCTCCATGTTGGCGATTGACTGACAGTTTGTAAACAAACATGGCTGTGAGGTTTGCTTTGTTAAATATGGAAGACTTTGAGAGAATTTTGGCTACCAGGTCGCTTTGTGGTGTGTAGTTGTTGATGTTTATTTTAAAAGTAAAGAAGTAAATTACAGAGGGAAATGAATACTTAGTCTGAGTGAAAAATGCTGTGACAAGTGTGCGTAGAGGAAGAGCCTTGGGACAGAAATCTTAGTTTCTTGGTCGTTAGCCTGTGCTACTGATGAATGCTACAGTGGCTGGAAGGTGAATTCACTGCCACGCTAATGAACCCTATGCTGGCTGTAGCTGACTTCACTGCCGCACTAACAGCGACAACTTGTGGGTAAGCTAGCGTTGGCCTTCGAGTATGCTGATATGAAGAGTGTGTATGTATTATAATAATAATAATAATAATAATAATATTGGCTTTTTTTCATGGTTTTTCAGATACATTCCATTCAGCTAGCATGATATTGAACTCGTCTTTGACTCATTCAGTATCATGCTACATGAATGGAATATATCTGATATATCACGAAAAAAGCCAGCCAATATTATTTAATTACTATACATACAGGACACTCTTATTTGATAGAATAAAAATATGTATTCTATTCCCTTCTAGCGTGTTTCGTTCGTTTGGTTTGATAACCTGCAATATTGTTAGCATATCACTTATCCTACATGTATTACGCCACTCTACCCAATGGAGAATGAGTGTTTGAATATGGTTTACAAGATTGCATGGTTGTTAAGACAACATGAGGTCACACTTCAGAGCTGATACGAATATTCAATGAGAGAGTTTTGTGCTGCGTGTGCACAGAAGCATTTCTTTGCTCAACAGCAAAGAGAAAGACGTGTTGAACATCCGAAAGGCTACCAAAACTTCATTAGATATTCTTCACACACGTTTATAAGAGAGAAACATATCAATGGACATAAAAACAAAAACTGGAAAAGGGACACGTCAGAGACGTAAAACTTCTGTGCTAGCAAGTGAGTGTGACAATTTGTAAACAAACATGACCGCCAGGTTTGCTTCATTAAATATGGAAGATTTTGAGAGAGTTTTGAACGAGAAAGATGCGTTGAACACCCAAAAGGAATGTGTATGAATAATAATAATAATGGCTTTTTTTTCATGGTATATTAGATATATTCCATTCAGCTACTTGTCTTTGATTCATTCAATATCATGCTAGCTGAATGGAATACATTATACCATGAAAAAAAGCCAGCCAATATTATTTAAATGTCACTCAGATCCACAATGTATTTTGTATGAAAAGTGCAAGTTTTGCAGCATGAGAAGATAAACTTTATATCTTCAAACCAACATGTGATTTTCATATAGGGATTATATATATTTCTCAGCTGAACAACAAGCTAAAACATGTAAAAAATTATGCTGGAGTGTTGCATATAAATAAATGTCCTCAAAAATGTTCTTGTGTAACCTAGCCAATGCTGTGGTCTGAAGTGTTGAAAGTTATCCAAGAAACACTGAGTAAACAAATGAAATGGACAACATGGCGATTATGTCAGTGTACAAAACTGGTACAGGCTTAACATTTAGTGTGGAAACTGTAAATGTGAGACTTTTTCTGCTCAATATTGAGTTCAGTGCTTTATATTTCCTCTTCAATATCTTATTGCAGATTACTTGAAATTATTAGTGCATCTCAAAAAATTAGAATATTGTGAAAGTTCAATATTTTCCATCGGTTATTTAAGAAAGTGAAACTTATATATTATAGACTCATTACACATAGAAAAATGATTGAAACATTTTAGTTTATTTTAATTTTAGTCAGTATGGCATACAGTACAAAAACAAAAAAACCCATCTCAAAATATATTTCATTTCGAGTTTGAGTAAAACAGTATGAACGTGTATCTCTCTGTCTAGTTCAGTACACACAACCACAATCATGGGGAAGACTGCTGACTTGACTGTTGTCCAGAAGATGATCACTGATG
>JAOPUC010000001.1:32989228-33000220 GCA_027564185.1 Cephalocassis borneensis
CTTACACCAAGCTAACTCTACCACAGCTGTCTTCACAACTCTCCTATATGGTTCGGAATGCTGGAGGCTGACTGAGAACGATTTAACAAAGTTTTCCATGTTTCACACCAAGAGCCTCCGCCGAATTCTATGCATCTTCTGGCCCAAAACCATTCCAAACAAGGACCTGCTTGAAACGTGTGGAGCCGAATCCTCGGCTACCATCCTAATGAGGTGACGCTGGAGGTGGATTGGCCATGTCATCCACCAAGAAGCCTCCATCATCAAGACTGCCTTGCACTGGACACCAGAGGGAAAGCGAAGGAGGGGTCGTCCGAAGATCACATGGTGGCGGATGGTGGAGAAAGAAATGCAGCAGATGGGAAAGACCTGGAGCAGCATTTCAGTCATGGCAAAAGACCGGCAGAAGTGGAGGGATCACATTACTGCCCTACATGCCACCCGGCGTAATGGGCATGAGTGAAGTTTGGTCATGTTATGGCAGACTGTTTTGTGCTCAAGAAGAAAAATTCTAGGTCTTCAAAACTTATTGTCCTTGTGAACACTTCCTTTTTGATTTCATCCTCACCTTTGAGTGAGTGTGTCCAGCAGAGAGATAAAGTTAGTGATGAGTATACTGTAAGCCATCTATCATGGATGGTTGGGTGTCTTTGAACACTGATCCTAAGGCTCAGGTTCCTGTCAAGATTTTGCGTGACACAGGAGCTACCCAGTCATTTATTTTAGAATGGGTGTTACCTTTTTCTGAACAAACTGCCACTGATTCCACTGTTTTAATTCAAGGTGTTGAAATGGGGTTTGTTAATGTGTCTTTGCACAAGATTGAGTTTAAATCTCCTCTTGTTTCAGGATGAGTTGTTGTGGGCATTAGACCTAGTTTACCTGTGTCACCTTTATTCTGGGTAATGATTTGGTAGGAGGTAAAGTCCTAGCTCACCCACAGGTGATTTCTGTTCCTCTACCTGTTGATAGTCCTGATTTGCTGTTGCAGAAATATCCTGTGTTCTCAGCCTGTGCTGTTACCCGGGCTATGTCAAAGAGGCTTTCTGAGCAACCCTCTTATGTTGAGGATTTCTCGGAGTTTGATTTTTCAGAGACCTTTATGTGTAGTCCTAAGATGTGTGAACCCCCTGAACATGTTAAGTCTCTTGAAGAGAGCTCCCCTCTACAGCCCTCAAAGATGAGCCAGTTTGGGCATGTGAAAAGGCCCTTAGCGATGACTCTTTCATCTTTAAAAAGCAATTAATTGTGAAACAGAAGAAAGATGATTATCTTCTTCCTCTTTTTGATCAAGTACGTCCTGAGGATGAGCTTGTTAATGTTGCCACAGGATATTTTGAAAAGGCTGGGGTTCTGATGAGAAAATGGCATCCTCCTACTGTGTCTGTGTAGAATGACTGGCAGACCGTATTTCAAATTGTTGTTCCAGTTCCATTTCATAAAGAAACATTGAGGTTGGCTCAAGACTGTAGTATGGCTGGACATCTAGGTATAAATAAAACCTATAACCATATCTTGCATAATTTTTTTGGCCTGGCCTTAAGCTTGATGTTGTAGCCTATTGTACGCAAGTCTTGCCACATCTGCCAAAAGACAGGAAAGCTTAATCAAGTCGTACCAGTTTCTCTCTTATGTCCAATTCCTGCCTTTGGTGAGCCTTTTAGCAGAGTCTTGGTGGACTGTGTGGGCCCTTTGCCAAAAACCCTAAGTGGAAACCAGTATCTTTTGACCATTATGTGTGCCTCCACATTAGCTTTGATTCTGACACTAAAGTACTTTGAGGTTTACTTAAGTGTACCTGTTGAAATAAAGCACTACTTTTCCTTTCAGGATGAACTGAGCACCCAGGATGGACTTGTTTTCAGGGGAGAGAGAGTTGTCATTCCTGAATCACTACAGGGAGACATCACATCTGGGGATTAAGGGATGCCTGAGGAGGGCAAAAGAATGCATTTATTGGCCAGGTATGAATGAACGCACAACATTTGTGACAAAGTGTGATGTACGCAGGTCAGTAGATCATAAGCAGCAGAAAGAGACACTTCAGCCACACGAGATCACAGACAGACCATGGGCTAAAGTGAGTACTGACCTCTTTAGTTTTGAAGGCAGAGATTATCTGATAACAGTAGACTACTTTTCCAACTTTTGGGAAATTGATTACCTCCCAGATACAATTTCAAGCACAGTTATCAGGAAGTTAAAAGCACACTTTGCCAGACAGGGGATTCCAGATGTTGTCATTTCTGACAATGGGCCTCAGTATTCCTCCAGAGAGTTCAAAAAATTCAGCCAAAAGTGGGAATTCACTCACATTACTTCCTCACCTGGCTACTGGCAAAGTAATGGAAAAGCAAAATCAGCCGTAAAGACAGCCAAGCGGCTTATGAAGAAGGCAAAGATGTCTGGACAGGATCCATACCTGTCCATACTTGATCATAGGAACACCCCAACACAAGGGCTGAATGCAAGTCCAGCACAGAGGCTCTTGAGTAGACAGGCAAGGACTCTGCTGCCCATCAAAGAGAGCCTTTTGAGGCCAAAAGTGATGCACATCAAAGAAGGACTCATACTTAACCAACGAAGACAAGCAAAATATGACAATCATACAGCAAAGGACATGGACACACTAAAACCTGAGGACTGTGTGCGAGTTCAGCCACTTGAGCCAAACACAACCTGGAAGAGAGCAAGGGTGATGACCCCAGTGGGCCATAGATCCTACAAAGTGGAACTGGACTCCGGCAGTGTCCTGAGATGGAATCGCCACCATCGCAGGCGAGCCATGGACACTGAGACAGTTACTCCAACACGAACAAGGCCTATGGATACAGGAGAGACACAGGTGCCTGCACAGGACACTGGTAACAATCACAGTGTTACTACAAGGTCTGGACGTGTAGTTCAGAAACCTAGGTACCTGAATGACTTTGTATGTAACTGAGGGGACAGTGACATGGAAAAAAATGCAAGTGAAAGAGAATGGAGAAAATGTTAAAGGAAATATGTGTGTTTTATAATGTGAAAAGGAAAAAAAATTTCTTGGACTTTCATACTGTAATGTAATTTGTTTATGAAAAGCTCCACTATATAGAGAATATAATTTAGCTGTTTGAAAGCTATGGGTAAGTTTGCACTTTATATCCAGAGGATGTTGTATTTGTGAATATGAATAGTGTTTAAGGAGTCGACACAAAGATATTCTGCTGTCATTTAATTTGAGAGGAAGACTGAAAAAGAAAGAGAAAATGAAATTTGTTTTTCTTTCACTGTTGTTTATTTTGTTTAAAAGAAAAGGGATGTAACAATGGGATTGTTTCATACTGTTGTTTACACACGGACTGCATTAGGAGGCACCGCAAACGCGCAGTTGTTGTACCTGCGATGAGTAGAGACTGCATTGTACTAAAGAGTGAGTTACAGAAGTGTTTAATAAAGTTCCCTGTGAGTAAGGGTAATACTCAACCGTCCCGTTTGTATAGTCAAGAGAGGACAGAACAAACTGAAACAACCTGGGCCATCAGGAGAGTAAACCAAAGTAGGGAAGATTAATATAATACTAGTGCAATCTACTGGAAAACAATAACCTAAATGTTGCACAAACAGAAAGGGAAAAGTAACAGTCTATACCTAACTGAACTTGCTGTAAACTTTAAGCAGTTTTGTGAGTTTTGTTCAATTCAAGTTCAACCAAATTTAATATTCTCATTGCAGTTTAACATTTAAATGTAATATTTTCATTGCATGTTTAGTAGCTCCTTTTTTGTCTCAAGTTCACACCAGAAATATGCCAAATCAGACTCAATGTTGAAGACCATTTTCATTTACTGCTAGACACTGGTGCCAGTAGCACTAATCCTGTATGCACCCTGTGTACATTTTTTTTAAATGATTTTGTTCTTTTTTTAACATTCTATCTTGAAAATAAAATTGTGACAACTGCAGATCATGTCAGTAACTCGAGCATAAGTAAAGCAAACACACCCAAGGAGGCAGTGATGATTTCATTGGCCAACATCATATGTTGCATTAAAGGGGCTATTTGTTTTTTGAGCAGGAGCAGAGCAAATTTGTATGCAAGCAGGGGCTATTTGAGAGAGAGGGTGGGTTTTGAGGGAAACTACTGTATTACACAATCTGAACTTGAAACCCTGAATCTCTCTATCTCTCTCTCTGAGCTACTTGACTGTGATTTTAAGAGCTGACCATAATTATCCGACTGTCAGTCAGTCTGTCTATTAAAGGGTTAATTAGTTATGAGCAGCGAGGTATTTGGACAGAGGCCAAAGTACTGAAATATAGATGAGCATTTCCCCTGCTTCTCCTCCTTTTAATTTCGGGGCTCAAGTTGGACTGAAGTAGGATCTAAGTGCTTTGACTGTTTTGGATTTTAGTAAGTAGACAGACTAATATTTTGTGAATATTTGTTTGTGAGGAATGTCTTCTGGCCATAATTGTGTAAAGTATAGAATTAGACAAAGTGTTTGTTAAGAGACTGGTCGTGAGGAGTCAGGTAGGATTGTGCTACAGATTAATAATTGATAGCCATTTTATATATATATATATATATATATAGTTGCACGAAGATATGAAGTTTATCTGCTTGTGTTGAGAAATATTTCACTCATTTGCTCGTTTCAATGTTTACTGAAATATACATTCACCACTTGAAGATAAACTTCATATCTTTGCGTGACCATATAATATCCTATATAATATTTATTTATTAAGTTGCCTTATAACAGGCAATTTAATAGTCTGTAGCCTGATCTATTTTAATATACACAAGGTTGTATATCGGTATATTACTATTTATCCTATCCACATTCACTGGACATGAGCAATCGGGTGCTCTGATTGGTTACTACTAGGCTATCAGCTCATATACCGTGAGTCGAGAAAAACAAATTGTTGATGCATATTGCTGAACCAACCGAGGATGAAATAAAAACTCTTCTCAGAAACAAAACCCCCAAAATTATCAAGTATTTAAAAGAAACGGAAAGAGCTAAAAGAATATAGTTTTTCCTCCAATAGCTCATGTTCCACACTCCAGCCCAGTTGGTGGCAGTATTTTCACCTTTAAGTTGGTTTGCCAACTGCCCCCCAAAAAAAAAAACCCTAAAGAAGAAGAAGAAACCCCCACCCCACCCCCCACCCCACCGGTAGAAATGTTAACTATATTGTGAATAAGATGCAGCAGTCAGTGGATGCTGTCCAAAAGTGAGTCCTTGAATGGGGATTGAGAATTTCTATAGATAAGACTAAAACAGTATTTTTCACCAGGAGGATTATTCCTCTCGACTTAAAGTTGAAGATATCTGGCACAGAGTTAGAAAGAGTTGATTGCTTCAAATATTTAGGCCTATGGTTTGATAAGAGGCTAACCTGGTCTGTACATATACAGAAGATGATTGAGAAATGTAAAACAGTTTTAAATGTGATGCGATGCTGGCATGGGGTGGATTGGGGTGCAAATAGGCCAGCCATGAAAACTATTTACATTAGCCTCATTAGATCTGTATTTGACTCTGGGTGTGCGGCTTACAGATCTGCATCTAAGTCACTCTTAATGAAGTTGGATGTTATTCAACATAAAGCTTTGGGGTTATGTTGTGGCGCTATGAAAACTACCCCAGTTAATGCAGTTCAGGTTGAGATGGGTGAAATGCCTCTTCATATCAGGAGGGATCAGTTAACTCTGGTTTATTGGGCTGACCTTAGAGGGCATAAGGAAGATCATATAAGTTATTCTTCTTTAATTCACTGCCAAGAGAGAGATAAGTCTACGCGCCTCGTTGGCTATCAGTATGACTATCAGGCTATCAGTATGACTCGATTTCGTGGAATAAGTGTTAAATGGAGTTTATATTAATAAAACTTAGAAATATTGAACAGAACAAACTGTAATCCTTTCTACATTCTTAAGTATGCATGCATGAATTTTATGATTGTAACTTCTCCAGGAAGTACTTTTAAGTATTTGGATGACTATAAAGATTCAAAATGTGTCCCGCAATTAATTCCATAAATTGCATTAGACTAATTTAACCCATGTAAAGTGAAGTAATGATGCCATAACTTGGATATCTTAATGTTTGGTTACATTTCTAAATAGCTTAAAATTGCAATCTGTGTCTGTGATACTTAAAATATTGCAATGCAAATCCATCACATGAGCAAGGTGTTGTTGTCACCCCCCCAATCATGTGTGTAGAATCATGGCTGGTTTGGAGAAGCTGCGCGTAGCTGTGGTGGGTGCAGGAGCGGCGGGTCTGTGCGCTGCGCGTCACTTCCTTGCACGCCAGGACCTGTTTGCACCGCCGGTGCTGTTTGAGATCACAAATCATGTGGGCGGAACTTGGGTTTACGAAGAGCGCGTGGGCCACTACGACAATGGTCTGCCCATCCACAGCAGCATGTACAGGGACCTCAGGTGAATGACTTCTAGTGTTGTCTCCATATGTTTTTTCGACCCACGTGGAAAGAGGTGGCCAAAGGTCTAATTATGGTCGAATGTCCGATTTTTTTTTTCCATTGTTGCAAAATAAAGTCACATAATGACATTCACTGGTTTTCCATTATACTTTCTCTTTAATTCATAATACTGAAGGAATTTGTGTGGGTTTTTTTTAGTTCTACAGCAATCGTGTGGGTTTTTTTAGTTCTACAGCAATCATTTACATCACCATTAGCTAGATATGATTTATGAAATCCCTTCAAAATATGATTTAAGGTCATTCTATGCCACCCATGTGGTCACACCATTATTGTCTCTTAGAACTAGACCTAGATGTCTACATATTAGATTAGATTCAACTTTGTCATTGCACATGTCACAGGTACAAGGTAACAAAATGCAGATTGCATCTAACTAGAAGTGCATAGCAGTAAATAACATTAGTGTAATATACATAAATATAAATGTACAGGAATTACAGGGTATGGAATGGTATAATGATATGATAGATATTTAGAGTATATTCAAAATGTGCGATATAAATGAACTGTAGTGCAATGGTATGATACATAGATATTTGCAGTATATATAAAACACGGTATGAATAAACAGTAGTGCAAATAGTGATAGTGCAATGAAGTCAGTTCAAGTCAATTCAGTTTGTTTGGGGGGGGTTGGTGAGAGTGAGGGGGGGGCGGAGTTCCGCAGTGAGACAGCTGAAAGAAAAACTTCCTGAACCTGGTGGTTTTGGTCCGAAGGCTCCTGTAGTGCCTTCCAGAGGGCAGGAGAGTAAACAGTTTGTGTGCTGGATGGCAGGAGTCTTTGCTGATGTTTATGGCTCTCCTGAGACATCGCTTCCTGTAGACATCCTCAATATCAGGAAGTGAGGCTCCCACGACACGCTGGGCAATCTTCACCACCCTCTGCAGTGCCTTCCCGTCCGAGACAGAACAGTTCCCATACCAGACTGTAATACAGTTGGTTAGGGTGCTCTCAATGGTACAACGGTAGAAGTTCACCAGGATGTCTGAAGAGAGGCGGGTTTTCTTCAGAGTCCTCAAGAAAAAGAGAAGCTGGTGAACCTTCTTGACCAAGTTGGAGCAGTTGGTTGTCCAGGTGAGGTCCTGTGCAATGATGGTCTAAATGAACATGTTGGAGCCTGTTGGTCAGAAAATCCAACAACCAGTTGCAGATGGGAGCACTGATGCCCAGATCTGTGAGTTAGGTGATGAGCTTAGAGGGGATGACAGTGTTAAGTGCTGAACTGAAGTCTATGAACAGCATTCTGGCATATGTGTTGCCATTATCCAGGTGCGAGAGGACAGAGTGCAGTGCTAGGGAGACTGCATCCTCTGTGCTCCTGTTCTTGCGGTAGACAAATTGGTGAGGGTCCAGGGTGGGGGAAGACAGGATTTGAGATTTGTCAGGACTAGCTGCTCTAAACACTTTGTAATGATGGGGGTGAGTGCTACTGGACAGTAGTCGTTGAGACATGTTGGAGTGGAGTGTTTTGGTACTGGCACAATGGAGGTGGTCTTGAAGCAGGTCGGAACAATGGCATGAGCCAAAGACATGTTGAATAAGTCTGTCAGGACCCCCGCCAGCTCCCCAGCACATGCTCTGAGCACACGTCCGGGGATGCCATCAGGGCCTGCAGCTTTATGTGGATTAATCCTGCTCAGCACTGCTTTAACATCAGTGGGGGAGAGTGTTAGGGGTTGGTGGTCTGTAGTCAGCCTTGCCGTGGATGCAGACTCCTGGTTGTCCTTCTCAAACCGAGCATAGAAATTGTTGAGCTCGTTGAGAAAGTAGATATCAGAGGATGGGGGGAAGGGCTGTTGGACTTGTAGTCGCTGATGACCTGAATGCCTTGCCACATACGTCGGGGGTTGGAGTCGGAGAAATGCTCCTCAACCTTCTGTTTGTAGCAGTGCTTGGTCTTCTTGATGCCACGCTTCAGGTCAGCTCTGGCTGTACTGTAGGCTTGTACCGTACATCTCCTGATCTGAAACCAGTGTTGCGGGCTTTCAGCAGTAGATGGACATCTCTCTTCATCCACAGTTTCTGATTTGGGTACAAGGTCATAATTTTCTGGGTGGTGACGCTGTCTATGGTGGTGGTGATGTAGTCTAGTACAGAGGAAGCATAGCTCTCAATGTCTGTGTGGGAGTGACAGGTTGCTTGAATGGCAAACATATTCCAGTCTGTGTGTTTGAATTGGTCCTGCAGCACAGAGTCTGTCCCTTCTGGCCACACTTTTATTGTCTTCATTATGGGTTTCACACACTGGATGAGTGATAAGTACTTAGGGGTGAGAAACAGAGAAAGGTGATCTGACTGTCCTGTATGGGGCAGAGGTGTAACTTTGTAAGCTCCAGCTATGTTGGAGTAAACATGATCCAGTGTCTTATTGCATAAGACTTTTGCACAGTACTGTATACAGTATATCCAAATTTACATCAAAGTGTTCCTTGGCAAAAACATAAGGTCAGGCAAAAACATAATCTCATCCAACAAAGTTGGCAGAGGTAATAACCACATAACCAATCTGTACACAGTACCAGTCAAAAGTTTGTACACCTCTACTTCATCAGAGGTGTTTCTGTATTTTGTATTTCGCTCAACTAAGTAAAGAGAAACAAGATTCATCATTACTTTCAGACATGAAGTGTCTTTTAATTAATGAAGAATAATAAAGAAAAAAACATTGAATTAGAAGATGTGTCCAAACTTTTCAGTGGTACTATACTTTAAGCTATGGACACCCTGAACCAGACATACTGAACAGTTTTTGAAAGTTTGTTCTGGCTATTTTACAACTAACAGCACATTATTTCAAGTTATTATCTTTTTTTTTTATATTATGTCACTATTTTGAATTGATGTCTTGAAATAATGACATAATAAATGGCTATTTGAAGTAAATAACAATGTCATTTCAATTTAATATTTTCTTATTTAAACATTTTGAAAGTTGCAATAAAATTGCTATTTCATGATAGTATCTTGTGAAATAAAGATGACAAAAAGTGACATTATCTTGAAATAACAACTTTTTAAGTCAAAATAATGACATACCTCCAAATAGATTTATGTAATGAGTTTAGTCTAAAAAATTATATGAAGTTAAAATAACAATATATCGTCTTGAAAGAATAATAAGTAAAAAAAAATAACAAGACATTCAGTTTAAATAACAGACAGTAACAATTTCTGAAGTCAACATAACAACATCCTGTTGAAATATCAATCGTCATTGTCGGATGTCCATTGCTAGCATGGAAATGTCTGGCCTCATGAGCTCTCGCATACCATTCTCCTCTCCTAATGAAGCACCTTGCATGGTAAGGTAAAACAAACGATGTTGTGGCCCCATTGTGTTGTCTCTCTGGACCTCCAGACCTGATGCCAAGTGGTGCACAAAAGTGTCACAGACTTGACAGGTATGGAAGTTCCCTGCAGTGACAAGTTGGCCATTTGAGTGGCTCTTCCACATGCTATCTGGTGGTGAGCCATTGACCCTGTTGGGTTCATCTGCCACATTGCACTGAACAGCACCTTGCTGCCAGCGCCTTATTGGTGATGTACTATTTAACCCATAGCTGGAACCCAGGCAGGTGCTACCACTCCAAGTCAGAGTGGACCTGGAAGTAATGGTGATTAAGGAATACCTCCACTTTCCCCAATACTCAAGTCCTCCTGGACCTGAGACTCACCACCTTTTGCAGCTTAAAGTCATACCCAGGACTAATACTGATAATGGGATACACATTGCAATTCCGAATACATATTTACTTCTTTCTTTGTCACTGCATGCCATGAGCCAGAAACAACACCACGACATTTATTATGATGTGACTCTGCTGGGTGCCTGGTGGACAGCAGTGAACCAGCACTTTCACTTTACATCATTCCTATATAGTTATGATCAAATCACATTTGATGTGTCAAACAGTTGTCTGGTTACATGTCTCACGTCCATGCGTGTTGCTGTGCACAGCGCAATTTGGATTAATAACCATACACCTGTTCTTGACTAGAGCTCAATCACAGCGGATACATATAAGGACTCTCAGTAACACACATACTTTGTGAGATATACGCTCTGTACCCTGCGTCTGACATTACCAAGCCTTGTATTTTGAATCACTTTTTTTGGATTTGACCCAATTTGTGTTTTTGGATGTTGAGCATTGTATTTCCTCTGATATCCTGTCTGTGCCTCGCTTGACCACTGCCTGTTTTTCAACTCTGCCTTTGTCTAAGTTTTGAATCTGTTTGGTCACATGCTTTCAATAAAGTGCTTCCTGCACTTACATCCGTCTCCTGCCCTGACATGAATATGAAAGTGTCGTAAATATTTTCCATAATGTTAGTCAATAACCCCACATTATTTTTCATCTTGCCTCGTCTTTGTCCGCTTATTTGGGGCTGGGTCGTGGAGGCAGCAGTCTGAGCATGGAAGCCCAAACTTCCCTTTCCCCAGACACCTCGGCCAGCTCCTCAGGAAGAACACCGAGGCGTTCCCAGGC
>JAOPUC010000001.1:34283351-34295794 GCA_027564185.1 Cephalocassis borneensis
GTTGTGCGTAAATGTTGATATCTGTTAGAACATCTGCTAATATGAAATGTATACAGAACATTATGACATGATTGATCTCACTACAGTCTCTGAAACGCATATAGCTGATGTCAGACACACCCACACAGACAGATATCAAACAGTGATGTCATTTTATCCACACATATAAAATCCCCTGTATACTCTCGTCTCATGGGGGGACTTGTGAATAAAGATTGCGAACTCATGGGGTTCCTGTCTTTCTTTCGCGACTCACCCCCAGAGCTCTGGGTGACACGGGGGGACTGATCTCGAGATGGTGAGGGCAAGAGGTGAAGAAAACCTAACAACAACCACACGTTTGGGAGTGCAGGCAGACTGTAAAGCGCGCACAGCTAACTAGCATGCACATGTTACTGATTAGAGTGCAGTCATATAAGGAAGGCCTCTCGGACAGACTTTGCGAAAACCTTGTATTTTGTATTGCTTTTCTGGTTTTGACCGTGCTTGTGTTTTTGGACTTGGTGTATTGTGTTACCTCTGATATCCTTTCTATGCCTCACTGCCTGTTATTCGATTCCGCCTTTGTCTCCGTTTTGGATCTGTTTGCTAGTATGTGTTCAATAAAACTCTTCCTGCACTTCGTCATCTATTGCCCTTACAGGACACCAACTGTCTAATATTTTCTGTAAAATGTGTTGGTAAATAATTCCATGTTAGGTTTTAAAAAGCAAATTAAAAATAAGCGCTGGCTCAACAAAAACAAAAAACTATCTTAAGCCCAGAGCACACCTTTCTGATTTCATCGGGGCTTCGTGTGTCGGGCAATCAGTTGAGTATACGGGTCTGATTTGATCGGTTCAAAATTCCACGCACACATTTGCGAGACATCGTACATGTTCAGCCTGAATAGGTGGTCACGTGTTCAAGAGTATTGAATATTAGAATCAAAAAGGGATAATGATCCCAACTAGACAAACCAATAAAAAGAATTGATTTGATTCTAATTTGTTCAGTCGTTCTTAAAATTCAATTTGTTCTGGGATTCTGGGCAAGCGATTTCTGTACCACATTTATTTATTTTTATTGAACTTTGTCTAATGAGACAGGTGGCCGCAACAGTAAAAAACCAATTACTGCGGCCCCTTAAACAAAAAAACAAAAAAGTAAATGAAAAAAATATATTACAATACAAATACAAGTACAATTTAAAATACACTACGAAATACATATAACAAATATATAAAAACACAGGTAATTAGAAGCAGCAAAGTAGTGGGCTGCAAAGGCTTCTGGCCTTGTTGCAAGACGGGCAGATGGTACGCCACATGCGAATGTTGTCTACATTGAAGTGAACAAGTGCTTGAAGGTAATGATCTTTAAGTAGAGATTTAAAAACATGCAGTTGGAGAGGCTGGCTTCTGAGATTTACAGGCAAGGTATTCCAGATTCTGGTTATTCTACAAAAATAGGAGCGCTGGTAGGTTAAGGTTTTGCACTTTCTGGGTTGAAAAAGTATGGCATTACTATTACTGGTAGATCTAGTAAAATGTGTCGGAACAATAGGCTGCGGTAGAATGTCATTAGATATATCTACAAGTCCATTCATGGCTTTAAAGAAGAACACTAAGTCCAAATATTCATGCCAGTAGGACAGGGGGAGTAACGAGGTGCGCGTGAGACACTCTTGATAAGTCTCTGTACATAAGAAAGGCAGATCTAATATGAACTTTGTAGCACGCCTTTGTACTCTTTCCACCCTTCTCATTAGCTCGATGGACTGCGGCGACCAAACTTGGGTCGCATACCCCAGGGAGGACCGAACAATTGCCAAGTACAAAGTTCTTCGGGTACTCTGGCTTTGTACCTCAGAGGCCCCCCTCCGCAAGTACCCCAAGAGCTTGTTAGCCTTTGAACAGCGCTCAAACACATGTTTTGACCAAGTGAGGTCACGTGTGATATAGACGCCAAGGTCTTTCTCACTGTTGACTGCCTCGAGCTCCTTCCCCTTGATGGAATAGGGGAACTCCATTGGACACTTCTTTCTTGTCACTCTCTGGCATTTACACTTTTCCTCATTAAAGACCAAGCCAGACGACTGCGACCAAAGTTCTAAATTGGTGAGGTCTTCCTGTAAGGATGCGGCATCAGAGGAACAGTCAATGCGATGGTAAAGCTTCATGTCGTCAGCAAAGCTGGCGACCCTAGAGGATTGAACTACATCTGGCAAATCATTAACATATACCAGAAACAACACAGGCCCTAACAAGGACCCTTGGGGAACTCCAGAAGTGACTGGACGCTCTGATGACATAGCGCCAAGAACAGTAACACGTTGATGACGGCCATTGAGATAGGCTTTAAACCAGTCCAACGCCTTTCCGCGGACGTTAAAGCGGTAAAGCTTGGACAACAGAACCCTGTGGTCGACCTTCTCGAAAGCTTTCGACATATCAAGGTAGATCACGTCGGTTTGGTTTCCTCTGTCTAGACAGGAGCCGATATAGTCCAATACCTGCGTTAGCTGGGTTACGCAGGAACGCCCAGGTAAGAAGCCGTGTTGCGCATGGCTGATCAGATCTTTAACATGTCCCCGGATCTTACAGAGAACACATCTCTCTAACACTTTAGATATTATTGGTAGCAGTGATATAGGTCTGTAGTTCTCTGTTTGATCTTTTTCTACTTTTTTGTGTACGGGAACAATATTTGCTAGCTTCCATGTGTCCGGCAGCTCACTTTGCTGCACAGAAAGGTTGAAGAGCATGGTTAATGATGGCACAATTTGTTTTGCCGTTTCTTTAAGGAGGCGCGCGGGGATTTCGTCTGCTCCGGTTGCCTTGGTAACGTTGAGCATGTGCAGAGCCTCAAGAATCTCATCGGTGTCAAACTGCAAGTTGTCAATGCAGGGTCCAGATAAGAAACTATCACGGTCAACTCCCTCGGCGCCGACACCGCCTTGGTTGAAAACAGAGGAAAAGTAGTTATTGAAAAGTTCAGCGATTTCCTTTGGTGTTGATGCGCTGACAGATGTTCCGGTAGGCCCGCAGTTATTATTTCCGGCTTTCATAAACTCTGGAACACTTGCGCTTTTGCTTTTCAACTTAAGAAGCGACCAAAAGCGCTTAGGGTTTTGTCGAAGGGTAGAATCGAGGGAGTTAAAAAAGTTCGCGCGACTCTCGCTAACCATATGTTTGACTTTTTTCCTTGCTTCTCGAAAATGCTCCCTTGCTGACTTGTTTAACGGTGACTTGTTCAACTTCTGACAAAGAGTCTCTTTTTTTCGGATTGCATGTATTATCTCGCCGTTTATCCAAGGCGGTTTATTTCTGCCTTTGAATTTCTTTTTAGGAATGAAGTCGACAATGGCTGTTAAGAATAAATCCTTCCATTGCGACCAGTTAATATTCATACTACAGTTATCTTGGATTATGCTAGTTAAATTTATGGCGTTTAATGCTGCACGCAACCCATCAAAGTCCCCTCGCCCATAGTCGTACACTTCCCTGACCAATCGTGGCATGGCTTTAATAGATGTTTTATACTGGAAAACTACTGTCCCATGATCGGTTTCAATGCCACTTTGTTCGGAGGTGATGACCCTAACCCCCTCCACGAGTTCAGGGGTGCTAGCTATCACGAGATCGAGCACGCTTTTTCCTCTTGTCGGGATTGTATTTAGTTGGGTTAGGAAATAATCATTAAGCATTTCCATAAACCTGACCTCATTAGCACCTGTTGTACACTCCGGCATCTCCCAGAGGATTTTACGAAAGTTAAAATCACCACATACTAGAGCCTCATTATAGCTTGAAGGTAGATTTGACAAATGAATATCAAAAGCGTCAAGCCAAGCTCTGTCAGGCTCACTCAGGCTGTAGACACAACAAGCAAGTAGCTTGTGGTTGGATGCAGTTGTCAGTTCCACTGAGATCATCTCTAGATCAGAGCATAAGCTCTTCACCTCACATGATGAAATAAACGAGGCCGTTTTAACCACTAGTAAAACCCCGCCGCCGGCGCGACACTCCCTGTCCTTCCTATAGATAGTGTATCCCGATGGTAGTATTTCCTTGTCCTCGACATTATAATGAAGCCAGCTTTCCGTAACCCAAACCAAATCGGCGCTCTCGGAATAAACAAGTTCTTGGAATTTTTGGAGGTTACAGTACTGTTTGCGGCTCGCTGTTTTATGCACGCTTTTAATACACCAGCATTAAATAATATTTGGGTGATTCTTAGACTACGGGCACTTTTATGTCCTTTGATCATATTTTATGAAAGAAAGAAAAAAAGGGAAATTTCACACCTTTATAGTTATCTTTACAATGAGAGTGTTTTAGAAAATTTGTACTGGTAGTGTATGATGACTTTTTCACCTTTTTCAACATCATTATATCTAGGACTCAAAAAAGTCAATTTATATTAGCATAATTTAAATGACAGCATGTAATGAAATGTTTGTAATCAGCTCAGTGGGTCTAAATACTGGAACACACTATTCAGCTCTAATGAATTTTGCCAATTAACTACTACATACAGATTAACAGGATATTAGTTTTTATGGGGATGTTTTTATTGATTGATGTAATGCAATATAGTTTGGCATTGTAGTATGTCCCTGATGTGCATGGCAGGTGGGAGGTGATGTTCACATACAACTTTATTTTTGCTTTTTGTAGATTTTCAGCTCAACTTTACTCATTCACACACCACACAGACATGTGCTCTGGTCAGGAGAGATCCTCTCTTGTCGCTCTCTCCCTCCCTTTCTACTTTCCACCCTCACTGCAAAAACACACACACAGCCACAACGTTAATTGACAACAGGTGTACTCACTTTGCCAATAACCTTCCCTGGCCCCGCCCTCCATTCACAAACCAGTGCTTGGCCATGCCCCCACTGCCACATACCCTCACTGCCCAACTCAGGCCAGGGAGCCATTCGGCCTGCAGAGAACTCCCCCCCGATGGGATAGGAAGCCCACTACCACCATCTGCATCCTCAGCCTGTGGACCACCTTGAATTTAAATGGCTGTAGGACAAGATACCAACGAGTGATCCAAGCATTGGCATCCTTCATGCAGTGGAGCCAATGGAGGGGCACGTGGTCTGAACAGAGGGTGAAAGGGTGCCCCAGCAGGAAGTAGTATCTGAGGGTGAGGACCACTCACTTGATGGTCAGGTACTCCTTCTCGAGGGTGCTGTACTTACTTTCATGCATCGAGAGCTTGCGACTGATGTACAGCACTGGATGTTCCTCACCCTCCACCTTCTGGGACAGAACGTTCCCCAACCCTCTGTCTGATGCATCTGTCTGTACAATAAAAGGGAGAGAGAAGTCAGGGGAGTGTAGCAGTGGCACCCCACACAGTGCAGCTTTTACCTTGGTGAAGGCCTGGTGGCACTGCTCCATCCACTGGACTGGATCTGGTGGTCCCTTTTTAATGAGATCAGTCAGAGGGCTGGTGATGTTCAAATAATTAGATATGAACCTGCGATAGTAGCTAGCCAGCCCCAGGAACTGTGTCACCCCCCTTTTTGATCTTAGGCCTCTCACAGACTGCAATTGCTGCAGTCTTGTCAATTTGGGGATGCACCTGCCTGTGAACCAAGTGAAAACCCAGATACTGTACTTCCATCTGCCCAATCGCATGCTTTTTCAGGTTAGCTGAGAGACCAGCATGCCTCAGCTACTCTAGGACGGCCCTAAGGTGTTCTACTGTATGTGCCACGGCCAATCATTGCTATATATAATAATGTCATTGAGGTAGGCCACCACATTGATGGCATGGGGACAGTGGATCTTGTCCATGAGCTGCTGGAGCATGGTGGGAGCCCCAAATAACCCAAAAGGAAGCATGACAAATTGGTGTAATCCAAACAGTGTGGAAAAGGCCATTTTATCTCAGGATAGAGGACTCAAGGAAATCTGCCAATATCCCTTTTTCAAATCCAGTATCGAATAAAAGCAAGCAGCACCTAATCGATTGAGCAACTCATCAATGCAAGGAATTGGGTACATGTCCAATTTAGACACTGCATTGACTTTTCTGTAGACCACACAGAACTGGACCAACCTGTCAGTCTTGGGAACCAGGACTACTGGGTTGCTCCAGTCACTGTGGGACTCCTCAGTTATGCCCATTTTGAGCATGGCCTTGAGTTTGTCCTGAACCACCTTTTTCTTGTGTTCAGGTAAGCGGTATGGGTGGCTACACATCACCACCCCAGGGGCATTGAAGTGGGTGAGGCCGGGAAGGGGAAATTCAGAAAATTCAGAAAATTGTTTATGCAACCTGGCAATCTGTGAGTTGTGCTGGTGAGAGGTGGTTTCCACAGAGGACCAGAGTGGTTTGAGTGGTTACTTTTGTTTTTCCCTCCGTCCCCAGTGCAGCCTTCTCCGGTACTACTGATGCCAATGCCACAGGGACCCCCTCATTCCAATGTTTTAGCAGGTTGAGGTGGTACAGTATATTTGTAGTGCCCCTCCCCCATCCGGATGCCCCCATCCGTTTGCCTCACCTGATAGTCAACATCCCCAATTCTCCATGTTACCTTAAAGGGCCCTTGCCACTTGGCGACTAATTTGGAGTGTGAGGTGAGCAATAATACGAGCACTTTATCTCCCAGGTTGAACTCTCTCTAAGGCATGCACCTCTGTTGTACCGCCGGGCTTGACGTTCTTGTGCCTGCCATAAATTCTCCTGGGTTAAGTGCGTGAGGGTGTGGAGCTTTGCGTGCAGGTTGAGAATGTAAGGAATTTCGTTTTTACTAGTTGAAGATCACTAGCACGTCCAAAATGCTGCGAGGCTTATGCCCATATCACAATTCAAATGGTGAAAATCCCATGGAGGCTTGTGGGACCTCTCGTGCTGCAAATAACAGAGGCTCGAGCCATTTATCAAAATTACATGCATCACTTACAAACTTCCGAATTAAAATTTTAAGTGTCTGATTGAATCATTCCACTAAGCCATCTGTTTGTGGATGATAAACGCTGGTGTGGATAGATTTAATTCCCAATAACCCATACAGCTCACGAAGTGTTTGTGACAAACATAGTGCCTTGGTCAATCAGGATTTCTTTGGGAATCCTGACTCAGGAGATAACACGGAAGAGTGCCTCTGCAATGCTGCATGCTGAAATATTGTGGAGAGGCACCACTTCTGGATATTGTATTACATAGTCCATCAGGACCAAAATAAAGTGATATCCCCATGCTGACTGATCTAATGGCCCAATGAGATCCATGCCAATTCTCATGAAGGGGGTCTTGATTAGGGGGATTGGGCGCAAAGGTGTTTTTGGAGTGGCTGTTGAATTTACTAGTTAGCATTTGTGGCATGCTGCACACCACCAATGGACATCCCCATGAATCTCTGGCCAATAGAATCAGGCCATTATTTGGGCAAGTGTTTTAGCCTGATCGAGATGTCCGGCCATCAGATTAAAGTGAGCCGCATGGAATATGAGTTCCCAACAGCTCTTTGGGATTAACAACTGGGTTATCTATTCACCGGTTTGAGTGTCCTGCATCACTTGATACAGCCTATCTTTATTAATTGTAAAGTACGGCAAGGAGGGTGTCGCATTTGGCTGGAGGGGTTGACAATCGATTACTCTCACTTAGTCAAATGCATAATGCAGTGTCTCCTCTAGTGTCTGCTCTAATGGGAAATCCTCAAGAGAATTCCTGAGAGAGGGAGGGGGTGGGCTGCTCCCCACTCCATGTATTGCCCTGATGTAGTGCTGACATAGACAGCTCTGTAGCAGCTTCCCCAGTCAATGCCACACTGGGATCCCCCCGTGACATGTTGCTGCAGGACTCACCCACTACTATGTGCTCCATTAAACCTCTAAACCCCGGCCAATCAGTTCCCAGAATCAGTGGGTGCATGAGGCATGGGTTAACCGCTGCCTTTATGCTATGCTTTTCCCCCCAAAATAGAATGCGGATGGACACTAATGGACATTCGTGAACATCCTCATGCACACATAAAATCTTCACCACTTGTGATCTCCCCAGTACCTCACCTTGCACCAGGCTTTGGTGGATTGAGGTCTAATTACAGCCAGAATCCCTGACGTGTGATACGTATCCCCTTGAACACTCACCAGTATATGATATGCTCCAGCCCAATCGAGGGCGGTCTCTGGCGCATCGGGGATCCAGACCACAGCTCCCACCTCCATTGTGGAGCACTGACCCTGGAGATGCCCGGGCTCCCTGCAGCACCAGGATACCGGCCCAGGCTTCCCCTCTGCACTGGCAATATGGGAGTCACTCACCTGGGGGGAGAAGACACAGACATAGAAGGGGAAGATGGGAGGACACCACAGGTACAGCAGGCCAGCTGGGGGGGAAGCCGGCCCCTGCCTCCGTAATGGGGGAATGGGGTGGGGATGGGAAGAGGAGAGAGGGGAGGAAGGAGAAGGAGAGAGAAAAAGAGAAGAGGCGGCATGTCCGCTTGCCACCGGAACCAGCACCAAATGGTCCTCTGCCAACTCAATGGCTTGATCCAGCAATGCCGGGCAGTGGCACTGGACCCACTCCACTGTTCCTGCTGGAAGCTGCGTGATGAACTGCTCCAGTGTCACCAGATTGATGATCCCCTCTGTGTTGCGGTCGTCTGCCCTCAGCCACTGCCAGCAGGTGTCCCAGAGCTGTTGGCCAAATGCAAATGACTGGCCGATCTCCTCCAATATCAGCATCTGGAAGCACTGGTGATGTTGTTCTGGGGAGTGGCTGACATGCTCCAGGATGGCTCACTTCAGGTCCATGTAGATGAGCTGACTGTTAGTGGGGAGCTGCTGTGCGGCGAACCACGCCTCTCCAGTCAATGGTGGTAAGAGGGACGCTGTGCGCTGCTTGACTAGCCACCCCCACACTTTGGCTGCTTGCTCGAAGAGTGCTATGGAGGCTTCCAGATTGTTGTGTGGCCCCATCTCGGTGAGGGTGACATGGGAAGGGTCTGCTCTGAAGGTGGTCGAGGACCTCACCGACATGAGCAGGTGCCGGAATGCCTGGCAATCTTCTTGCTGGGTCAGCAGCAAGGCTTCAAAGCGTTGTTCCTGCTCCTTTCGGAGGCCAGTCAGCGCTTGGTGCTGGCTCTGTTGGGCAGTAGCGAGGGCATTGATCAGGTCCTTAAATGGGGAGGACTCCATGTGGGGTTCCCTTCAGTATTCCTGGCTTTCGGCACCACTGTAGTATGTCCCTGATGTGGGTGGAATACTGAAGCATGGCAGGCTGGAGATGATGTTCACACACAACTTTATTTTTGCTTTTTGTAGTTTTTCAGCTTGACTTTACTGATTCACACACACCACACAGACATGTTCTCTGGTCAAGAGAGATCCTCTCTCGTCGTTCTCTCCCTCCTTTTCTACCTTCCACCCTCACTACAAAAAACACACACAGACACAACATTAATTGACAACAGGTGTACTCACTTTGCCACTCACCTTCCCTGGCCCTGTCCTCCATTCACAAACCAATGTTTGGCCATGCCCCCACTGCCACAGGCATCATTTAAAAATTTTATTTGAAATTTGACATTAATTTGGCCTGGAGATGGACATGAAATGGCAACTGTTGGCTTGTCTCTTATTTGGTTCCTCCTGATGGCTCATTATTTTCAGTAGTAGTAATGGTATTTAATACTATAGTAATATTTACCCCTGTGTTCTATCCGAGGTATTTGACTCCAAGTCTCTTCGTACAGACTCTGTCATTGGAGAATTTAAGGTAGTATTTTTCTACTTTTGTAGTCATTCCATTCTTTCATCAGTTTCAATTGCTGTGAATGGACACTGTTTTTCGGGATCTCTTCCCATGACATCTGTACTTCCTTTTTATCTTTTGTTTGTGGGACACACAGATCTGTTCTCTCATGCACAGCTGATAACAGTTATAGCTCTTTCTTTTGTTGTGTTCTCTCTTAGTTGGATGTTGGCATGGTGTATAATGAACACAGTGAGTACTGCAGACTCCTGTGACTCTTGGCTGCCTGCTTGTACTTAATAGAGCACATTCAAAAATCCCACACTTTATTCCAATTCAAAATTTATTTTGATTCAAAAGTGCATTAGTTTCATGCCATATTTGTATTATGCTAAGAGAATTAAAGATTTACCTTAGTAACAAGATGATTATTATTGTTTATTTTAATTCTTGTGGCAGGACATGCTATTCTCAGGAAATGGCTGTTACTGGCTGATCCTGATGACCTTTGTGCCGGGGCCAGGGGATATCTGAAGGTCAGCCTTATAGTCCTGGCTGCAGGTGATGAGCCACCAGTGAGTAAGAGTAATAACTCTCAAGTTTTGATTATGTTTTCAAATTTTATTGATCCTATAGAAGAATTTATTCTGCCCCAAAGAAATGTAAAAAATCTATGTCTTAGACTGAAAAAGAAGGTGTTCAGGAAAGGGAGGACATTGAGGCAAACCTACTGAGACCAGCAGGGCTCACACTCCGAGGAGCCACTTTCACTCTTAAAGTCTACAGAGCAGAGGACTTGCCTCAGAGTGGGTATTATCATTTGCATGTTTATCAGCATTATTGTGTGAGATCCTTTTTTATATGTAACTTTTTCTGCCTTTGCTAGTGGATGATGCATTTATGGATGGCATGAAGCAATTTCTGGGTTTTGAGTCAAACCGAAAAAACCTGGTGGATCCATTAGTAGAAGTCAACTTTGCTGGCAAAACGGTACAAATCCTACATATTATTCAAAAACATCTTTGATCTGCATTAGCCATGTTCAGGCAGTCCACACCACAGCCCACTAGATTCATCTGGTTTTTTTTTAATGACTAAATGTTCTATCGATCCACAGCTGGGACTTTTTTTTTTTTTTGCAATATATTTTCCTTTGCTTTATTTTTAAGACAATCCAACCCATGACAAGAAATTACAGCTGGCTGAGCGAAATGTTCCAACCAGGTTTTAGCCACATATGACCAGGTCCTAATGAAAATGCTCCAAGTCATGAGTCATGAGGCTGGCCAGTTTTGATGTAGAATAGAAGAAGTAGGCTAATATACAACCAATGACCTCTCAGCATTTCAGAGTTCTTTTAAAAGCTTCCCAAAAATATTATAGCCATGGTAAGATGGTAATAATTATTTTGAATTACCTCTGAGTAAAGATGATTGAAAAACTAAAAACAGGTAATTCACTCCATGTCATATTAATCATACGGATGGTCCTGAATGAGTTCTTTTTCTCTAGGATACTTGATTTTGAGGGCCAATATATGTGTATTCACAGATGTGCACTAAGATATTGGAGAAGAACGCCAACCCACAGTGGAACCAAAGTCTTATGCTCCCTATCAGAGTAAGATGAGCTACATAACAACACATATCAGAGGTTATTGTTCAAATTTCTCCATGCTCCTCGTCAATGCCAAATCCTGTTTCTTTCTGCAGTTTCCGTCTATGTGTGAGAAGATGAGGATACGCATTTTAGATTGGTCAGTCCATCTTGAAAACAAATTATATTGCACTTGACTTCTATTCATCTGAACAAATAACTGTATGCGGTGTACTTACATTTCGAAAATCTTTAACGTTTATCATTATTTCATTTCTGCTAGGGATCGAGCAAGCCACAATGATGTCATTGGCACCACACACCTGAGTATGTCAAAGATCTCTGCTCCAGGCGGGGAAATAGAAGGTAATCAATTAATTTCATATGAAGTGTCGCAACATGTCTTTTGAAATGTGCACCTTCTAGTTTCATCTCTTCATCTTCATTCCATCCTTTATTTCTAAGCATACATGAAAAACATGTGGCTTTATTTATAAACACATTAGGATTCATTACATTACTCCATTGAATCTGTACCACAGTCGTGTGCAGCCCAGATTTCTGAATTTTGCAACACTAATGAGTTACAGTCAGAGTGTAATTCTACAGAATATAATAGCAACAAAAACATTAAATTTACTATTAGTGTGTGACAAGCAACATATTTGTAGAACAGTCTTTGAAGAGCAACAGCAATGCCATGAATGCATTGTGATACATGCATGAGTACTAACTTCCGAGCATATTCAGACACATCAGTAAGGAATGAAACACTTAGTATTATAGGAAAATAATCAGTGATGGCATGGTGTGATGCCCCACAGTTGATTATTTTCCAATAACAGCACAAATTTTATTCTTATTATATCATAGCAATTTGCCAACTATTCCATTTAATTAATTAAACATGTTGCACTTTGAATTAGTTTATAGTTATTTACAATGTTGTTGAACCTTCACAAGACAAGTTAGTTCACATGATCACTTGTTATAATACAACCCAGATTCCAAAAAGTTGGGACAAAGTACAAATTGTAAATAAAAACGGAATGCAATAATTTACAGATCTCAAAAACTGATATTGTATTCACAATAGAACATAGACAACATATCAAATGTCGAAAGTGAGACATTTTGAAATT
>JAOPUC010000001.1:34351253-34361779 GCA_027564185.1 Cephalocassis borneensis
TTGAGGATGCACTTTTCCAGGACCCAAGATGATGCCCATACAGTATACTATACCTCCACTTGCCCAACTGTAACACTTCGTGGGATTGATCTCAAGGACTTTCTTGATATCATATTATGCTGTATATGCCTGTGCAAACTGTCACTATAGATAACTATGTTGTTTAAATAAACAATGGCATGTGTTTTGTGGGGCTATAGCATGCAGTCCATTAACTTCTGAAACATAGTTGGGGCTCTGACAAGCCCAAAATGAAGAATGATAAGCTGGTAAACCAAAAATATATTTCCCCTTAGACTTTGACAGTAAGGGGATCTGCCAATCATCCTTGGTCAAATATAGAGTCAAATGCAAATTAACTACATTTAGCTGATCCAGGAGCTTTTCAAAATAAGACACTGGACAGGCATCATATTTTTAAACTGTTTTCAAATTGCAGAGATCCATGCAGAAATGGATCATTCCATACACCCTGGGCATAAGTATACTGGACTTGTTCTAGTTACTATGTGGCTCCTTTATTACTCCCAGCTATAGGATTTATCCCAATTTGTCCTGAATCACTTTCCTTCAGGCAAGCAATAAAGCCAAGACAGGGGAGAAAAGACATCAGAAAATTTTGCTTGCAGCTTGGCAACCTCTGCTCTTCAGGATGGTGAGAGATGGACTCCAAGAGGGATTGAAGTGGGATTTGGGTTTTTGAACACTGCTGCCCCAACTCATCTCTCTCTGCCACTCATCTCTCTCTCTGTTGCCAGAACAACAGGAACTACCTCTCTCCACAGTTTAAGAAAACTGCTGAGTAGCAGCAGTATAAGTCTGCTGCTAACTGAACCAAATCTGTTCCCAAAATTACTGAGTAGAAAAGATAGGGACTAACTGCACCCTTTGCTGTATGTTTTGGCCTCTGTATTCAATGCATTCAGTGTCACCAAAGGATATTTTTTTCAGATCATATTGAATATACCTCAGCTTCACCTCCTAGCCCCTTTCCAAAGTCTTGTCTTGAATCAGGCTTTGGTCCATCAGGTCTTGCAGATAGAGTAAGCACTGTAGGACCCAGAGCAATGCTGGGGTAGGAGCAGTTCTGGGCTGTGGGAGAATGGCATGCAGGTTCTCTTGGCCAGCAAATCTGCACATGGTTGCTGGCCAGGTGGATATCTTCAACTAAAGTGTTGGGTTTGTGCCACTTTCCCAAACTCAGAGATATCATCTGGAGGTCAAATGACAAACTGCTCCAACACCAGCCATTTGTCTACCTTCTCTGGCTGCTGTGGGTCATGTTTCAGCAAGCATTTGCAGGTGTTGAGAAACATCTGGGCAAATGTGAAGCACTATTTGGGGTATTTGGGGAAAGATCTCTTGATGCTGTGGTTGTAGGCCAAGGAAAGCCTGATGTTGCTGCATTGGCATCACTCCTGCACAACTGGACCACTTGGGTGAACAGACTCTCATTCTTAGTCTGTAGACCGCTCCTGGGATTTGGCACCAATCTAACAATCTCAGCAACATGCCACTCAGGGAATAAAGCAGACCAAGGGTAAGAGCACATGTGAGATTTTCTTAATTTGGGTTTGTGCCTTGGCACCGTAGTCACACGGTAACTTAAAACTGTGCTTTGCTCATGGCCACACACAGACATACTCAGATTACTGCTCAGAATAGAGACAGAGAGAGAGAGAGAGAGACTATATACATGGAACTATAGGGCTCAGGTGTGTACCATTTGTCATTACCCCACTAGCTTGTCTCCAAATACACCCTTCATGGTGTAGACCCGTGCTAAACAATGCTCCACCCCAACTGCTAGAAAGATGAACAGTTTTTTTTATTTTTTTATTTTACTGCCCTTATTAATGGTTGATGGGGAGGATTGTTTTTGTATAGTCAACAAGTGAAGTAGTTGTTAAAGAATTGCTGGAAGCACATTATGAAATGATAAATACCCATATAATTAACAAATGGTTTTAAAACCCATATCCACAGCATTTAATGAAGCCTCCTATAGCGTTCATTAAAAAGAGACTCACTTTTAATAAAGCCTCCTATAGCGTTTATCAATTGCCTGCCATAATTACAGAATGAAAACATAACTGCCACACCAAAAGCATAATAACATCATAAAAAATGATCAAGAGAGGTTCCGAAAATTGGAAAATTGTTTCCATTTCTCAGTTTTGACCCTTCAACCTTTCGCTTAGTTCGTTTGTTCACTTGAATAAATAACTGAAAACAAAATTAACTTTGGATCGAATGGATAACTTGTTCCCTCTGGCAATTTTTGCAGTTATATTTACAAGATTGGTCTTCCAGTTTGGCTTTACATTCTGGTATAATACAGTATTACAATCATTTGATATCCCATTGAAATATAGTCCTTTGAATGAAAGACGCACATTTTCGACTAAGTAAGCATTTTGCTAAATACAGGGTAAATACCTCTTCTATATCCCCCTATGAATTCAGCTGTATTGCAATGACAGCACAATGGGTTATTTAGATCTCTGCATTTGTATGAGGGAACATTTTTCTCTCATTTGTTTTCTGGCTTGCCTTGTCAAAGGACCGCCATCAAATGACTTGTTCGGGTCAGAATAAATAAAACGGGAACCACAACCACAGCTATCCATGTGAAAATCCCCTCATGATTCTCATCTCTGTCCATCAGGAAAGTTCTGAGAGCAGTAAAGAGACAGATGCTGGGGTTGGGAGCGTATGTTCTGTAGGACGCATGTTCTGCAGATTTAGCTTGTTGATACATACTATATGTTAACATATTACTTGGTGGGTTTCATAGGTAAGCTCATGGTCTTTCAAATAATCTTATTGTTATTGCTATTTTTGGATACAGGTGCATGCTTGCTAGCTTATATGTGGCTAGATGCATGGCCACATGTTGTTAATCCAGAGTAGTTGACTATGTCTGAGCTGAATCCTAGAATTTCAGTTTCACATGACTCCTGACACTCTAGTGGGAACGTAGGCCTGAAAGTAAGCCCCACACAAAACCGGGGGAAGTTAGAAAAGCCAAAAAGAAAAATCTGATCTTGTGCCACTCTGCAGCTGTTTGAAGCCTCCTCTGTTTTGAACGGTTTAAGACTTTGCCTTGCAATGGAAGCGACACAGTAAAGGCTCTGCTCTTAGGCCAAAGCTATCTTTGGTGTCTGTATCCACAAATCATCTAATAGCTGATACTATGTCATATTTTTTCAGATCAGTAGTACTTGTTTGCTGGCTTTTTTGGTTTTGGATTGACATTTCATAACAGGGCCGGTCCCTCGAACCTGCCACTTCACATAAAGGAGTGGACTATTTTGTCGAGCTTGATGATGAGTGGGTCACATCCAACTCTGTGTATATAACCAATTTAAATGTACAAAGTTATACCAGGCATACACCATTACAGTGAGCCAAAAACTCTCAGTGCTCTGAATTATTTCCACATCTGTGAATTCCTTGTGTTTTATGCTGTGGGGGCAGAAAGCTGGGCTACACTCCCCAGTGCATTAAGTGAAACTTGAGCCCCCATCATTTCCCCAAAGACTCCACTTTGGCTCCAGATAGTACCCTGAACTAGGATCTTATATTCCTTGAAAAATGCTCTCTGGTAAAAAGGAGCATGTTTGTCACTCAGTACAAGTTTTGATGAAGGCCAAAGGCAACATCTTTTGGGGAAAGTTAACACACCCTTAGTGGCTTTATAGATGCTCTTTGGCTCTTTACTCTTTGGTTTAAGAACAAACTGCAGAAAGACGGTGCTAAAAGTGGGGACCCATGTAGAGATGCTTTCAGGATGTTTTTCAAATGGGATTTTCTGGACACCGATAGGATATTCTAATAGGATCAGCTTTGTCATACCTTGATGGATTTGCTGGGGGGGTTTACAGCTAGGGAGGATGCATGTGTTATTATATATGGAGAGGTGATCCAGCCTGTTCAGTCCATTGAAACTTTTCAAGTGTACTTTTGTAATATGCTGTAATGCAACTGCCCCACATTAGAGGACAACAGCAAACGAATGGCCCTGTTCCTAATTAGCTGTTCCTTTGAGTGCCTTGTAAAGCTGCCTCTGTTATTGTATACATAATGTCCTGGCACTAGGCTGAAGAAGGCGCTGCTAGGGTTCAGGCCTGCCTCTGATGTGGTGAGTCGTTGTCGTGGGCAACTGAGTTCCCCCGTTCTTGCCTGCTCACCACAGGCGCCACAGGAACCATCCCTCCACGCCCCCTCCTCCATCCTCCTCTGTCTTCCTCCCAAAGCCTCCTGCTTAGGGTCGATTCTAGGGAAAAAGGAGCACTTGCTGACAGACCTCTGCAACCAGGTCCTTCTCTGAAGCACCACACCAGAACAAGGCTGAAGCCTTGGCGAAGGATGACCTTGGCTCTTTTTGACTGTCTGATTAGCTTGTTGATTTAGAATCTTTATGTAGTCTCAAATGCTGGATCGTCTTTGTGTGACCTAAGAAGTCTTTGCTCATTTAAACTTTGTTTAAATGTAGGTTCTGACGTATGTGTCATATCAATCCCTTTAGACACTTCTCTGTGTCACTGCACAAACCTCATGTTTAACTTCTGTGATATAAGGGTAGCTTAATTTGACAAAGTTTCTGTGTTGAACATTCTGTGTTGGCACATGTAATGACACGTCTTTGGGCAAAACTCCACCGTTGTAACGCTGTTCTTCTATAATGTTTTTCCCCACACCCGTCTGGTTTTAAGTCTGAAGTGGTTATGATGATGGTTTTGGATGAGTGTTTAAGCAAATATTTCTGTCAACCTGATTAGCTTCCAAGGCATACCATTGCAGTCGAATTGATTTGGCAATGGTTGTGTTTGGTTGGTGTTTATTGGCAACCTGGCATGTATACGTCTCTGAGGATGATTCAGAGCTATCTCACTCACATGACCTAACTAAAAAATTAAACAAACCTTCACCCTAGTCTCAACCTTATCCATTTAAGTGCAGATACACCTATATCCATCACACTCCTGGATGATATTTGTAATGTCTGCAAGATGTGAGTTAAGTTACTGCAGCTTAAATGATTTGAAATTGAATGATGTTCTTTTCAATCTTGTTATGCGGATATTATACAACACAGTCCTACTGTTGTCATTTCCAGTGAAAGTTGTATTTTTTTCGACAGAAATTCCATTATCCCCTCTGCTTTTCAAAGTCTCGTTATTCACCAGTTGTTTAATTCAGAAGATGAATTTCTGCTACTTTATCATCAGCTTAGCACTTTACATAAATATACTCCCAAGGACAACAATAGATTCATTAAGTGCTAAAGGGTACGATGATCTGATATCATCATATGTCATGTTTGTGCATTAGATTTGCACACGTTTTGTTCCTGGCCACAATCTACTGGAGTTATTACTGGGGAAGCCACATTCTTAAGCCATGGAAAAAATGACTGCATCTTTCTTCATCAATAAATTGCAGTTCAAAGGTCTAGCATTCATAATGACTTTTACATATACCGAAAACCCAGCATTGCCTGAAATATGGATATCTAAGGAGTTATCCTCCTGTCAGAAATAAGTATCCGTTCATTTAAGGCAAAAATAATAATAACCCCAAATCAGAAAAAGTTGGGATAGTATGTTGAAATTGAAATTAAAACGGAAAAAAAAAGATTTGTAAATAATCTTTTATTTGTATTGCACTCAAAACAATACAACACATTATTTGATGTTTCACCTTATGAATTTGATTGATTTTTTCAAAATAAACACATTACAATTTTGATTCTTGCAACACTTTTCAAAAGAAGTTGGAGCATTTACCACTTTATAATGTTGCCATTCCTTCTCACATTTAAAAGATGTTAAGAGACTGAAGACACCAAGTGATGAAGCATTTCAGGTGTTATTTTGTCCCATTCTTCCTGCAAACAGGTCTTAAGGTGTGCAACAGTACAGGTTCATCATTGTCATATTTTTCATTTCAAAATTCACCACACATTCTCTACTGGGGACAGAGGGGACAGGCACCCTCTTCTTCCTCAGCCATGCCTTTGTAATGTGTGCAGAATGTGGTTTTGCATTGTCTTGTTGAAATATCCCTGGAAAAGATGTTAAGAAACCTTTATTCGTCACATGCACACTTCAAGCACAGTGAAAGTCATCCTCTGCATTTAACCCATCTGAAGCAGTGAACACACACACTCAGAGCAGTGGGCAGCCACAGCAGAGCACAGTCAGGGGTTCGGTACCTTGCTCAAGGGCACCTCAGCCCAAGGCCACCCCATATCAACCTAACTGCATGTCTTTGGATTGTGGGGGAAACCAGAGCACCCGGAGGAAACCCACACAGACATAGGGAGAACATGCAGACTCCACACAGAAAGGCCCTCGCCGGCCGCTGGGTTCAAATCCAGAACCTTCTTGGTGTGAGGCGACCCTGCTAACCACTACACCACCGTGCTGCCCAATGTTGTCTTGAAGGCAGCATATGCTCCAAAATCTCAATGTACTTTTCTGCATTAATGCTGCCATCACAGAAGTGTAAATTACCTTTGCCAAGGGCACTGATACAACCCCATACCATGACAGACCCAGGCTTTTGGACTTGTTGCAGTCTGGATGGTCTTTTTTGTCTTTGGCTTGGAATACACTGTGTCCAATTTTTACAAATTGTTTTACCTCATTATCAGCCCTAAATTGCCCCATCACAACTTTTTTTTTAATTAATTAATTTATTTATTTAAATGTGTCACAGGCCTGAAATGCAGGAATCGAAGTATATTAACAAATAAAATAAAGTTGACCAGACAAAACATTAAATATCTTGGGTTCATGCTGTCTACAATGAAATAAAAGGCAAAGTAAAAAAATCACTGCTTTTTTTCCCATACCATCTCAAATTTTTCTTATTTGTGTGAGGATGCAGGCACTTAAGGCTGTATGTGCAAAGGAAGACAGATTGCAGAAAGTTGTCAAAGCCAAATTCAGAAGCAGGAATCAGAATCAGTAAACTAGCGAGGGTCAGGCGATCAGCAAACAACGTAGTGTAGGAATGACAAAGAACGAGATACGAGACGAAAGTAGCAAGGGTTGGAATCAGAATAAGTAGTCAGAAAGATACAATGCTTGGTATGTACTGAGAGCAAAATGATACTTCACAAAGGTATGTTTGAGAGGTGAGCTTATATGGAGGGACTGGTGATTGAGGAAATAACAGTCAGCTGTGATTCAGTAGTCGGGAGACAGAGGGCGCTGTGTGTTATGGGAGTTATAGTTCAGGGAATATATGTTTGTACTTTGTTGAGCTTCAGTGGGTTTACTGACAGAGCCCCAACCCCCCTGAGGAGCTACCTCTGGGAGCTACAATCTTTCTGGGGCAACCCCTACCTCTGGGTCCTGGTTTGCTATGAAACTGGGCATGGAACTCTTGCTTCAGAAGGGGGTCAAGGACCTTTGGCTATGACCCAGCTTTGTTCCTCTAGTCCATACCCCTCCCAGTCTACCAGGTACTTGACTTGGCCACCTCTACATCTTGAATCTAGGATCTTGTGGACCTGGTAGATGGGGTCTTCAAGGATGAGTGAGGGGTGTTCTTGGGTTGGTGTGTTGCTGGCGAGGGCCCTGGGATAGCAGGTTTGAGGTGTGAGATGTGGAATGTGGGTGATATATGGCTGTGGGGAGGGAGTTCAAGACCGTAAGATACTTCATTGATATGGCACAGGATTCTGAATGGGCCTATGTATCGAGGTTGGAGGTTCCTACAGGTGTTGGTCTCCCTTAGGTTCTTGGTGGCCACCCACACTATCACCTGGGTGGATGTTCAGAGTCTCTCCTCTATGCTTGTCTGCATGTGTCTTGTACTTGGTGCAGACTGACTCCAGACGTTGCTGAACCTCCTCCCAGATGGTCTGACTATGCTTGAACCAGTCATCGACAGCTTATACCTGGTTTGGTGCATTGTCCCAAGGGAACAAGGGCGGTTGGTAGTCGAGTATGCACTGAAACGGGGTTAGTTGGGTAGCAGAGTGCTTCAGTGAGTTTTGTGCATACTCGGCCCAGGGCAGAAAGTGTGCCCAGTCCCTCTGGTTATGCATGCAATAGATTCTGAGAAAGCAGCCAATTTCCTGGTTTGCTCTCTCTACTTGACCATTGGATCACAGATCATAGCTGGAAGTGAGACTCATGGATACCCCCAACCTCTCCATGAAGCTTGTCCAAAACTTGGAAATTAATTGAGGTCCCTGGTCACTAACTATGTCTTCTGGGATGCCATAGTACTGGAAGACCTGCTGGAATAAGAGTTCTTCAGTATGAGAGGCTGTGGGGATGCCAGGCAGCAGGATGAGTTTCAGGGCTTTCAAAAATCTGTCCATGGTTACCATTATCATTGTGTTTTCTTGAGAAGGAGGTAGGTCAGTTATAAAGTTGATCACCAGGTGAGACCACAGTCTTTGGGAAAAGGGTAGTGGGCATAGTTTGCCCGCAGGGGGGTTCTCGGGACCTTAGCTTGAGCGCATTCAGAGCAGGAGGTGACAAACTGGTTGATTTCTGATAACATGTTTTCCCACTAGTACCTGTTCCTTAGCATCTGGTGGGTTTGTTGGCTGTTTGAATGTCCTGTGGTGGGAGATGCATGTGCCCAGGTGATAAGTTTACTACAGAGATGCTTTGGAACATAGAGAAGACCAGGTGGGAGGTTGACCGGCAGGGTTTGGGGTTGATACATTGATTTCCTTGTCCAGTTCCCAGGTGATAGACTGCATGAAACACTGTGGTGGGACAATGGGATGGGAACCCATTTTGTGGTGGGATGGCCCAAGTGCCCTTGATAAGGTGTCTGCCTTGACATTTTTGGACCCTGGACAGAATGAGATGGTGAAGTCAAAGCATGTGAAGAATAGAGCCCACCTGGCCTGATGAGGGTTCAATCTCTTGGCCTTTCTGAGGTACTCAATATTCTTATGATCAGTAAGGATAGTGAAACTGTGTGTTGCTCTCTCTAACCAGTGCCACCACTCTTCAAGAGGCAATTTTATAGCAAGCAGCTCTCTATTTCCTACATCATAATTTCTCTCTGCTGAGGTTAGTTTCTTGGAAAAGAAGGCTACAGGATGTAGCTTCTGTTTCTACCCAAAATGTTGGGACAAGATGGCCCCTACTCCAGTGTCAGACGCATCTACCTCTACGATGAATGGTTTTGCAGGAGCTGGGTGCTGGAGTATAGGGACTGTCATGAAAGCTTGCTTGAGTCAGTTGAAGGCTTTCTCAGCCGCTGGGTTCCAACGTAGACTCTTGGGACCTTTCTTTAGTAGCAAGGTTAGTGGGCCTGCCAGAGTGCTGAAGTTTTGGATGAAGCAATAGTAAAAGTTTGCAAAGCCTAGGAAGCATTGAAGATCTTTTATAGAGCCAGGTGTTGGCAAGGATATTATGGCTGAGACCTTGGATGAGTCCATACTGACTCCACTGGCACTGATAACATAGCCCAGGAAGGAGATCCTGCTTTGATGGAACTCGCACTTCTCAGCCTTCACGTAGAGGTTGTTCTCCAGTAGTCACCTGAGGACTGCTCTGACATGTTTCTGGTGAAGTGGGAAATCTGGTGAGTAGGTCGTCTATGTACGCAATGACATATCTACCCAGCATGTAATTGATGAAACACTGGAACATGCTGGGAGCTGAAGAAAGGCCATAAGGCATGACCCAGTATTCGAAGTGTCCAGTGGTGGTGCTAAAGGCAGTTTTCCACTCGTCACCCTTCTTGATCCAGATCAAGTTGCATGCACTGTGTAGGTCAAGTTTAGTGAATATTTTGGCAGCTCGTAGTTGTTCTAGTGCTGCGGGAACCAAGGGAAAAGGATATGGATACTTGACTGTGACGTGGTTTAGACCTCTGTAATCTATGCAGGGCCATAACCCACCCCACGTTTCTCCACAAAAAAGAAACCAGCTGATGCAGGAGATTTGGACAGGTGACTATATCTCTGTTTGAGAGCCTCCTGTATGTAATCCTCCATGGCAGCATGTTCCTTCTGGGACAGAGGATAAATGTGACTGTGGGGCGGAGACATACCTGGTAGTAAGTCTATGGTGCAGTCATAAGGTCTGTGCGAAGGTAGCCTGCAGGCCTACCCCTTGCTGACGACCTCAGAGAGGTCCCGATAGCAGTCAGGCACATTGTCAGTGGAGTCAGGTTGAGGACTCTCCACAGAGGTAGAGGCTACTTAGACCTGAGGACAAGAAAGGCAGCTCTGGAAGCAGGTAGGTGACCACTGGAGAATTTCTTTGTGTAGCCAAGAGATAAGAGGATCGTGGAGTTGCAGCCAGGGATACCCGAGAATAATGTCATGATTAACGGTTGACGTAACATAGAGAGATATGAGCTGCTTATGTAATGTTCCAACCTGGATTTGCACAGGTTGGGTGCATGAAGTGACAAGTTCATCACCTATTGGTCCTCCATCGATGGTCTGGATGTGAAGTGGACTGTGCAGTGGGGTGATGGGAAGGTTGAGCTCTTGCACAATGGTTTGACTGATAAAGTTCTCCTCTGCCCCT
>JAOPUC010000001.1:34722253-34732930 GCA_027564185.1 Cephalocassis borneensis
AGTCCAAACTCTTTAGAGATGGTTTTGTAACCTTTTCCAGCCTGATGAGCATCAGCAACACTTTTTCTGAGGTCCTCGGAAATCTCTTTTGTTCATGCCGTGATACACTTCCACAAACGTGTTGTGAAGATCAGACTTTGATAGATCCCCATTCTTTAAATAAAACATGGCACCCACTCACACCTGATTGTCACTCCATTGATTGAAAACACCTGACTCTAATTTCACCTTCAAATTAACTGCTAATCCAAGAGGTTCACATACTTTTTTCACTGACTGATATGTAATACCAGATCATTTTCTTCAATAAATAAATGACCAAACATAAGTTAGCATTAAGTAATATTTTTGTTTCATATGTTTAATTGGGTTCTCTTTATCTACTTTCAGGACTTGTGTGAAAATCTAATGTTTTAGCCCATATTTATGCAGAAACATAGAAAACTCTAAAGGGTTCACAAACCGGTAAGCACCACTGTATTAAGTAAAATCTTTTACCTTTCCATTCAAAATCAGCGCTCCTGATAATAATGGTTTACAGTCAGTAAAACAAATTTTGCAGCATATGCAAAAAAAAAAAAAAGTAAAGAAGCTTTAATAAAACTTAACAGTTAATAACCAATAAATACGTTTATAAGCATAAATAAAAGCAATAAAAATTTTGAGAAGGGTCACAAAAACATCAACATAGCGACTTCCTGCAGACTCTCTTGTGATTATTCCAAATGTAGGTCACATATTTTCTGTCTAGTGATCATGCATTTCCTGTGGAGGTCCTGTGGTGCTCCAGTCTGCAGCCAGACCCTTCTAATTTGTATGATATTCAAGCTAACCCTGCCACTTGTTCATCTTTCTGCCACTCAGCATATATAAATGCACTCAAGTTTATTTTATTGCACTGACTTCTGCCTATGGTGACATCACGTGCATACCCTCTGTTGTGCCAAGCCAGGCATTCACAGAAGTGGACTGTGAAAAAAATAAACACACAAGCCCTAAATGCAGTTGAACATGAAGAAAATCCTTGGCCACATTTAAGGGACCAAATCAATTTCAAGTACAAGAAACATGACAGCATAATTCTGGAATGTAAGTTTTGTTTGCCAAAAAAAAGTGGAGATAGCCACATATAAAAACTGCTTCCAAACTTCACAAGCATGTGCAGGTAAGTAAATTAACTGTAGCCACTGAATTTTAGATTTATCTGTGGTAATAGCCAGTAGTTATGCTGATGTTGGTTCACAGGGTATTGGTAACAAATCATTAATGTTTTGTTGCAAATGTTAGCTAACAAGTTTTGCTTAATTTTAAACTATATCCATACCAGAGACATTACCATTCTGACTCTGTTAATACTACATTTATTACTACATTTATTTGATCTCAAACCTGATAGCGGTTGTGCTTCTTGGAGTATAAATGCGAACATTTTTATATGATCTAAACTTTACTGTGATAAGATTAACTTCTTCTTCTTCTTCTTTTGTACAAGATATCAGTGCAGGCACTGCAGCCAAATTATTGTCTCCTGATTGGGGTTTGTCAGGTCGATGTGTGTGTGTTCGGGGGGGGGGGGGCAGAAGATGGCAAAAGGAAATATGTCTCATGTTGTTGCTCTGGAGAAGGAAAGAAAAGCTGCAATCCACTGGGTTCCATCGCACACTGCTCCCGTAACACCACACACACACACACACACACACACACACACACACAAAGTACTTCTGCAGCACTTTAATTTTATTCTTACAAATTCTCATCACACTTTGACCTTGAAACCAAAAAAAAATCCAGATGCACACAACGGCCAACGACGGGACAGAAAAATAAGCCAATTAGGAGTTTGTTGCCATAGTAACCGGCTGGTCCACGGGGCAGACTGGACTGCTGATACCAAGTGAGACACAGACAGACACACACACATCAAGGATCATGTCCTAAACCACACCCTATACCTTCCACCACAACAAGGCCAAATCAAGAACACTTCACGGTTCCTCTGGTTCTTCAGGCTGGCCCTCTGGAGAAACCCTGAAATAAATGATACAGAACATAACAGAAAGTTCTCCGATAAGACAGGAATCCAGAGCCTTTTAGGAAGCTCAAGCCATCAAGGAACCCTGTCTGAGAACACCAAGATGTACAAAGTTTAAATCTAGAACCCAAATCCAGACTCACTGAGGAACCTTGAACCAAAACAAAAAACAGTGCACTCTAACATCTACAAATTCTAAACAAAAACGCTCCTCAAGGGTTCTTTGAATGGCTAAGAGGTCCAGAGTTTTAACAGGTTCTACTCAGAACCCTTTCTGAAAGGGATCCCAACATGACATTCTATAAAGTGAAGTGGAACAAGATGAAGAACCCATTAGAAAATTACATCAAGCTGTGGAGCTCAATGGACCAATCCATGATCACTTAAAGCGCCATCATGAAGTTCCTCTGGAGCAGGAAGTGAAATGTCCCTGGAACTAGCATCAGCCTTGGTTTTTCTGGAGTTCTTGAGAACATTTCCAGGCTTTTGAGGAGGTTCTTCAGTGGAGCCTTGTCTCATCATGGATCAAGTCACGTAGTGCACAAAATGACGAACTTCATTGACTCACCGCACCCGCGTTAGCGAACAGTGACCAGGATACATCCGGAACACCGGAGCACCTGGATCAGAGGAGCGTTCTGGAGAACATGTGAACATGTATGCAATAATGAGGAGTGCAGTGGAGGAGCTCATCTCATCAGGGGGTCTGAAAGCAGAGAGCCAGTGAAGAGAAGAACCGCAGATTTGGTTTAAAGGATTGAACAGGGAGCAATTCCAAAAGAAATGAAAAGATAAAAACAGAAAAGAAAAAGAAGACACTCCGCCTATAACAGCGATGGGGTTTTATGATGTTGTCAAAGCAGCGAGTCGTCCTGTTTTTACACGAGGTTTTAGGATCATAGCCGATACAATAGCGAAGGCCTTTGTGGGTTTAAAAAAAAAACAGAGCTGGGGACGGGAGGAACACTCTGAGAACATTTCAGAGATTAAAGTCCAAAATTTCCAAGAAGGAAAAAAGAAGAATAAATCAGAAATGAAGTCATGCTTCCTGGCTGCAGTGTATTCTGGGAAATGTAGTTGAAAATGTCTTAGCACTTTAATATACATACAGGACATTTTTTCCATGGAATAAAAACGTGTTCTATTCCCTTCTGGTGGGTTTATTGATGGTATGCAAAATTATCATCATATCACTGATCCTCCGTGGTAACTGGACTGCCGCGCTAACAGCACAGAGTCGTGGGTGAGCTAACGCTGGCCTTCGAGAATGCTGATATGAAGCGTGTGTGTATGTATGTATAATAATAATAATAATAGCTTTTTTGTGGCCTGAATGGAATATATCTGATAGACCACTCAAAGCCAGCCAATATTATTTAAATATTGTGTGACTGAGGAGGAAAGACTGCATTTCTTCGAACTCTCGGCTCAGCCGTGGCGTCTGTGATGATGTTGATACAAATCTGCAAAGTGAAGTGATCTGATTCCTATTTTTCAAAAAGTTTCCTCATAAATTTGTGACTCTTTAATTTGGGAAATTCTGAGGGTTTTTTTTCCTTCGAAATATTAGCCCCTCCCTCAGCTCTGTATTTTTTTAAACCTGCAATCGCCTGAACACTCAGCCCTGTGATGACCTGGCGACTTGTCCAGGGTGAACCCCGCCCCACACTCATAGTCAGCTGGGATAGGCTCCAGCTTGCCTGCGACCCTGTAGGACAGGATAAAGCAGCTACAGATAATGGATGGATGGATTGGTTTGTTTATGCAAATAAACAATTGTTTCTAAAGGATACTGATCCTGTGTGATGTAATCTGTATTACTAATCTTTAAATTGTATTGTGTCATCATGTGCTTCTGGATATCAAATGTCTTTTCCAGGAACCGAGTTTGAGACTCCTGTTTTAGATCATTATCAGATTTGAACATCATATCTAAGGTTCATCAGATTACTTATATTGATTCGTCCACTTTGAAAAGTATCAATAATATGCTTGTTAAGGTATTTTAGTCATATTCTTGAAAAAAAAATGGGCTGAATTAGTTCAAAATTTTGGTTTGACCACACAGGCTCTAATGTGAACACTTGGGGAAGTAAGTGAAGTTTATATGATGTAGAGGGACGATAAGTGTGATTGAACGGTGGTGCAAGACGGGGCTAATTGTTTATGTGTATATTGGGTTGTTGTTTTTTTAGTCTACATAAAATTGTCTTTAGATCAGTTTCAAGGTTTACTACTAAATAGACAATGTGGTCCATTGTTACCATTGTCTGCATGGGTCTCATATTCAACAATGCTAAGGTCTTAAGCAAAAGCGTTAGTCACTTTTCCCCCCTGTGAAAATTTGGGGGAAATTAATGGCTGTAAGATCGGAAAACCCCAGCAACACACAAGTATGTACATGCAAGGCTTTACACTTGCTGTCTCTCCCTGTGTCACTCCATGGGCAAGTTACCCTCACTTCCTCCATCTGGTTTAAGGTAATGCAGCTGAAGAGTTTTATTAGTTTGGTAAGACTTCATAACATATCTGTAGTTACTACACAGCTGACTCTGTACAAAATGTGCAGTCTAAAAAGATGGCAATTTGGTGGATGTTCATATCTCACACTTATTTGTAAGCAGCAAACGTGTCTTTGATTAAAACAACCTAGACAGGAAGCATGAAATGGGGATGAATGAAAGAAGACAGAAGACTAAATGGCCTTATACCAGTCATCAGCTACCACACTAACAATACTAGGGAATTTCATCTCTTCTCACCACCACTTCCATGTTCCATTCATATTGCTCATCTATTTACCGTTACATCCATGACAATCCACAAAAATCTTGTTCATATGGGATCGGGACATCTTCACCTACCAAGTATGTTATTAGTGATTCCTAGAATACAGGAACAATTATCAGCTTCACTGATATGTTGCAGATGTTTATCATTTTACTGTAAAAGTTATAGCAGATATGATGGTCATTACTGGAAACAGTGGCTGAGTCAGTGATTTTCTCATGTAAATACAACTTGGACATTTCCCAGGTGAATAAAATCTTGAAATCCCAAAGGACTGCAAAATGTTACCAAACCAAACTGCAGTAATGCAAGTCAACTTAACATGTTCAGAAGGGTCCTGGTGCATACATAAAACATGAAGGATCAGGCTCAGTCCATTACATGACATCAAATTTTAATATGCTTTGGATTAAGATTGTCTGAAATATCAAAATGATTGAATTTCATGGTCATTAAATCTCAACAAAAGAGACAGATTTCCTTCCTTAAATGCCATACAGTGAAGAAATTCAATCTGGTCCAGTCAGCAGTAATTCACAACATTATCTTTTATTGTCATAACTTATCATCATCATCATCATCATCATCATAGGAAAAAAAAACCTGAGCGTCAATTGGTTCAGAGTTGAGCTACAGGTTGTACTAGGAAAGTCTCAGTCAAGCACGGACATGATCAGAGTGAGATTCACCTGTTCACTGGCACTGTGCCAGGTGTGAAGGGTGTGAAATATTTTGTACATTTGTTTTTCCAAGAGACCATGACACAAAGATCAGAACTTGACTTCCCACTTCTTTTAACAGCACTCTGCAAATTTAAACATTCCTTCCTTGTCTGGGTGTGTATTCACCCAACATTCTGGCTGTTAATGACGATTATAGTAGACATTCACTATCCTCTGATACACCCATTTTGAGAAAAGAAAAAGCCATAGAGGGGAATTGAAACAGAAAATGACACCTATAATCTTGTATTTCGGCTCCTATGTCTAATGCCATATCCCAGAATTCCTGCCCTTTTCACCAGCTCAACTCCAGCAGCCTCTACAACTGACGCTGTCATGTGCTTCTAGCCAAGCCATTTACTGGCAACTAGATGAAGCCACACTATAAAATATTAAAGCATGTAAAGATGGCATTTCCTCCCATTGCTCAGCAGCCACCCAATTAGGGAACTTGGAAAAATATTTTTAGTTTTCTGTATTGAAATAATTTCTTATGGTATTTAGTGGGCCTCCTTTTGGAAAACCAGTGATTAATTTTAGCAAGCCACTGTTCTCACAAACTAACCATTACCCTGGTGAGATGCATAGCTATGACTCAACTGGCTATCTGATATACCATTATATTATATTATATTATATTATATTATATTATATTATATTATATTATATTATATATACACGAGTGTTTTACTGGGAAATACACGACTCATATTTTTCATACAAACTACATCTGGGACATGGAGAACCAAAACCATGACATAAATCCCTAGATGACACTCATGAGGAAATCGATGAACTACTTTGATAAATTTGGGTTCTTTTTGTTTGTGAAGTTTATCTTCTCATGTAGAAAAACTTGCATTTATTTTCATATATAATACATCCCGGATCTAAGTGACATACTGTATTTCACTCCAGTGTTTTCCCGCTGACTGTCAAAATGGTGAACCGGATCAAAATGAAAATTCTTTTGATCAACTTGCGTATTTTTTGTGGATGTATCCATATAATATAAAGAACATTATAATGGTGGTGCAAAGATATGAAGTTTATCTTTTTGTGTTGAAAAATATATCACTTGTTTGCTTCACTCACTCATGATATATACATTCACCACTCAGAGATAAACTTCATATCTTTGAACAACTGGGTAATATCCTCTATATATACCTGGGTGCATGGGAAACTAATAAGGCCTATCAACACTAAACAATATTATTCAGGCAATGAAGCGCGAACTTGCACTAGATCCAAATTTTCATTCAAAAATAATTAGTTATCAGGTAGACAGTTAGACTAATAATATAGTTCATATATCTTGCGCATTTTCCACATTCACGTCGCATGGCTGTGTTAAGCTTTTCAGCAGGTAGCACTTGTACTGGAACCATAAAGAAAGACAGAAAAAGAATGCTACATTTTTCCTTGACACTTTGCGAAATCCACAAACTAATTAGAATTTTGTCTAAAAAAAGACTCTTTGAATGAACATTAAAAAAAAAAATCATGGAAAGTATTTCCACACAATTAGACGGCTTTCTTTGAACATGAAACAGTTCTGTTGGTCCAACTTAATGCACTTGGGTTGAATCAATTTAATTAATTTCAGCTGAATTAACTTATTTACCATGGTTGGGTCCAACTTGATGTACTTGGGTTCAGTCGATAAAATTTATTCGGGTAATTCAACTTAACTATAAGGATTCAGTCAAGCTTAATTTGATTGGGTTAGTCCAACTAATTTTTACAATTGCAAAATAACACTACTAAATTAGATTGATCTACCCCGAGTAAAATAAGTTGGGCCAATGGAATTGCTTAATGCTGAAAGAACGTCATTTCCTCACGTGGAAATACTTTACATGACTCAGTTCTGTTACTTCAAAGAGTAACTTTTGAATATAAACAACAAAATCTATACCCAGTGTCAAGGGTGGAAACAAAACACAAACAGGAAATCTTGCAATAAAACCGTAACTGTATTTAAGTGCAACAATGTGCTCATGTCTTTGTAATCACATTCCCTTTGAACATTTGCACAACAGTTGCAGTGAATAATGACTGCAATTTAAGTGTTAAATGTTAAGTTTATAGCTTGTTTGACGTAAATAGTGGAAACCTAACACAAGACAAACAAAAGATGTTGCCATAAAATTGCTTCCCAAAATAGGCAATGATAGTGCAAAAATAATTAGCACTGGCAGCTCCTTGCAAGCAACACAAAAATAAAAAATAGTTTGTGCCCCCATTTTTTTTTATGAAAAACTGATAAATAATAGAGCACGCTGCTTCCTTTATTTTATTATCCTTCTCCTCTTGCGATATCTTCCGTGATAATGGCCTTGATTTTCCCGGTTACGTGCTGAAACTAGATAGCCTCGGTTAAGTTTAACATGAATTAATCTAATTCATGTGAGGTTGTTGAATTTCATGCAAATGCTACATGATTTAATCATCTTCATCTTGGAAACATGAATTTATTTCATAGAAAATACATGCTACACTTACATAAATGTAACAGCAAGCCAGTTTCTTTTTTTTCTTTTTTGAGTGAACAAACTGTTGCCAGATTGGTCACCTGCCAACACCACAAATAGTCTTCTGTTTTTGTTCATAAATTAGTCAAGTGTAAATTAGCCACAAATTGTCCAAATTAGCCAAGGCAAAATTACCCTAATTAGCCATTCAGAATTCTATCTGTAAGATCTGTTGCTAACTTTAACACTAGTATTACAGTGGATTTATTACTTAAGGGCACACATCAAACCTTTCCTTTTTCTTAAGGCCTCTTGCCATAATTATTAATGCCTCATTTTGTTATCATTGCAAGCACTGACAGTAATAACACAGTTAATTTTTATAAACTGGCCTCTTGTTCACATTGGTGTGACTATGCTTGTGAAGACGCTCAGGGAGCTGGGAATTGTCATATATTGACCACACCAAGTAGTAAAATAATTAACAAATTAAAATGAAATGACCACTGCAGTAATGATCACTATAAAGAAATAGATATGTACCTTATCATATTATTACATTACAGTACAGTCTGGGTTTATAAAGGTAAAATAATACAAAACTGTGACTACGCTATATGACAATATTGAATTAATAGTGTCCATGTATGAATTCTAGATTATGTGAAGTATTACAATATAAAGCAGTTTAATAGTCATCCGTATAGTAGAACAACTAGAGAAACAGAAACAGATTTGCGATTAGAGCATGAAGTATCATAGCATCAAGCCAGCACTTTTAATGGGACAAAATGTTACTTGGCCTTCACTACCACTTTAAAATCTTATTCCACTCTATTTTGTCCTCTGAATAGTTACCATTACAATGTAATAAATGCATAATAACAGCTTATTTTCCTGCAAAATTACAGGACAAAACATCTGATCATTTGCTCCTCTCTATAATAGGTCTGTTCTCCCTTTTCCCTTGCACTTCTGGAAAAAGTATCTGAACCCCCTGTCTGAAATGTCTTCACATTCAATATGACCTTGACTGTGGCAAATTTTTAAAATGTGAGACATGCTTTAGAGCTGAATCAGTGAGTCACCTCTATTCTACCATGACTGCAACCTCTGTGAACAGTAGTCCAGACATTGATTCCACCTTCTCTCTCGCTCTCGCTCTCTCTCTCTCTCCCCTACTCAAAGCAAACCCAAATTCTGACCCATATGGAACCTTTCTACTTCACTCGATCAAAAACCCATGTACGTAGCAATTACTCTAATATCATCGGACACTTTAATTTCACTTGGAAATGAGATCAGAAAATCAAAGTCAAACCTTTTTCCCCTTATAAAAACCATTATCATTTTATTTTGTTTTAGTCTCCTTTACACACTTGGGTGTTCTCCAAAACAGAGGGAAGGTTTACTGGAAGGAGACAGAAGGAGAAACATGTGGAGTTACTTTGGAGATAAACTGGTTCCTCCATGGGGGAAAAGAAACTATTAATAGTGGATTTCGCAACATTTGTAAAATGTGTCATGAACGTCTATTACCCCAGCAATTCTGACTGTTTGCGCCTTAGCAATGGGGACCAAAATCAAAGTTGTTAATCAAAGCTGTTACTCAAACTATAAAAAACAGACTGGTGGTTTTTATTTCAGCCCAAATGACTATAATATAGATACTGACACTTGGAGAGTAACATGATCCAGAAGAATCTGAAAACTGAGCAAGTTAAAATCTAATCTAACAGAATTCCGAGCAACTACATTCCAGTACAGTAATTCAATATATTGTATGTTATACTGAGTCTGGAACAGAAGTGGATAAAAAGTCTAAACTTTCAACCGTACTACTTTCTCCATATCACTTTATAGAATATGATTTTATTTATTTTTTTATTATTATTGTACCAAGCTGCTGTCAGAACAACACCGACTAGTCATTAGTCTAACAGCATTTTTAATCTCCAAAAAGCATGGGACTGTGTAAGTCATCTACAATGATAAATGACTGCTGCACCTGCTTCCATTGAGAGATATAATCAGTCAGTGACAATTAAAAGTTAGTAATTAGCATGCAGCTAAGAAGGCAAGAGGACAATATTCCTCTAAAACAATCAGAGAAGAGTTTGTGGCACCAAATGAGGTATACAAGTGTGTGAGTGGAATTTGGGAAATGTGTAATGTCTTAATTTTTAAAAAGCCGGTAATATTTCAGGCAGCATTCCACATGATTGATAGTAATCGACTCTGCAGACTGTTCCAGTCAAAGCAGAACACTAGGAGACCAGTAAATCTGAGAGTAATTGAACGACTCGTTGGTCTGAAGGATGGAGATGGATGGTTCAATGATAACCCCCACTGACTACTGACTTTGTGTGGGGCCCATTAGCATAACCAAGGATTTGGTCACAGACACACACACACAACCTCACATGCACTAGTAAGCAATATATATATATATATATATATATGCGTGTGTGTGTGTGTGTGTGTACATACAGCTCATGTCAAGTTGGCCCTGTATCATACGGAATGACTGAAGTGTGTTTATGTGTGTTGAGACAAATCCTGGACACCTATCACCACCTCTCCCACCTCCCCTTTCTTCAGAATCTCCCAAGCACCTTGACTTGGGGGGGGGGGGGGGGGCAAAAAAAAGCACACA
>JAOPUC010000001.1:35715970-35727571 GCA_027564185.1 Cephalocassis borneensis
AAGAACTGTGGCTGGTTCTGTAAGATGCTCAGTAAAACCTACAGCTCATTTCCGCATAAAACTGCACTCATTATACCCGAGACTACTCATTTTTTTAAAAGCAGAGTTGTCTCACACCAAATATTGACTTTGTTTCATTTATTATGGCTTACTGCTCTTTATAGTATTTTTTTTTAATGTTGAAATGTTTAATTTCATTATTTTAAGTCGTTTTTCGGTCTACAGCATTTCTTTATACATGCCTAAGACTTTTGCACAGTACTGTACATGCATACAACCTTTAAGGGTTCCCCCAGAAGGACAGCTAAAGAATCCTTACGGGTTTTAGGTTTATCCCCCCAATTATGTTCAGTAGTACACTTTAAAACTCAGCAAGATTACTACTGGAACCTGTAACAAGCTTTTGCATTGATGGACTAGACTAAAGAGGCTTCGTCGTTTCTTCTATCTGAATAATGAAATACGGAAAGGCCTACTGCAAAATTGCCGTTACAACATGAAAATATGACATGCAACATTATTCATAGGCTAACAGTTTTAAATATTTATTTCTGACCATATGTTTATTGTCAGGCAAAATTTAGAGTCTGTAAGCGTTCTTCGGTTGTCCCTCTGAGGACCTTTAGGGTTTTGTGTAGAAGCCTATAACCAAACATTTCCTTATGAGAAAGGGCTGCAGGTAGAACCCTTTCAGGAAGCTAAGAAACCTTAATTAACATTAAGAACCGTTTTTTTTTCCTTAGTATTGCAGTTCAGATCATTTTTCTGCATTTACTAATTCATTCGTGTTTGACTATTTGAATCCAAGAGCATTAGCATGCAGATTATAGAAACGACACATATTATAGATAAACAAACATGATGGCTTGTGTGTTCTGGCTAAACTTTACAAATATAGGTCAAAAGATTATTGGGCCAACACTGGTACTGCTAATCATTAACGCATGGTTATCAGGATTTTGCGGACATGGAAAGACAAAAGAGCGATTCTTTGCCAAGTCTTATGTATGTATAACATATACTGTATGTACAGTATGTAATACATATGCATGTATAACTTTATATTTAAAGAATCATCTCTGTTGTAAACGAGTTTACATATAAATGAATCTACAGTAAGTCATGGGATGTTTTCCATCATTGGACGTTTGGATGCAATGTTGGGGAAGAATCGGGGTGGATAATGGGGTTTGTGCGTCTCTAGATGTGGTAGCGTTTAGAGGACCCAGCTTCTATAAAGTTTAGCAAATTCAACTTCTGAATTGTATATGCAAAGAAAAAAAAAAGGAATTCTGAGGCCCAATTGGTTAAAAAAAAAACTGAAAAGAAAAAGTAGGCTGCTGAGTTATTGATGTCTTCAAAGCCTGGTTTCCAAAAGTAGGCAACATAAACCAGCAGGTCTGCAAGAACCATGCCGTGTTCACATTAATATTTTTGAAATAATATGACAGCCGTGGAGCTCAATATAAATTACTAAATAAAGGTGTAGTTCTTATGGTTACAAGTCTAATTATCTGATCATGTGAATGAATTTAACGTAAAGCTTGAGTACTGAATGCTTATGCATTATATAATGATTAATCTACTGTATTTGCAAATTTTATATTAGCACACACACACACACACTGTGGTTTGGGTTGGATTACATATATCGTTCAGGAATGAAAAAGCTCAACAGTCTCTAATATGCAAGTACGATTTTTTTAATTGGCCTAATATTTGAAATGGTTGGGTGATTTTCATTCAAAAAAGCAAATATGTTTGATGATACAAGGTCCATGTTTAATCATAAGCGGTCTATGCCAAATATTTTTACATTGGAAGGTGTCCTTAGCTACAAAACGCTCTTTGCTGAGAACACCTCCAATACTGTTTGACTGGATTTGGGTGGACAATCCAATGGAAACTTCTGATCTAATTAATTTACAAGGAGATATCATTCACTTTCTCCTTTGTTCTGCATCGTCCCACTTCCAGTTTGCACCATTGCCTCTTTCATCATCTCAATAGCAGATCAGGAAATTCTCATTGCTCAGCAAAAGCTATCAAAGATTTATTTACAGATAATAAAGATTTAAAAGGCATCTTAGCTAGAGGGTTGACACACAGTCAAACCAGAATTATTAGATATTTAGCTTAAACTGCTCATTATTTATCACCTCTATGGGAGTACTGCACATTTGCAGCTAGATGATGATCAGATAATCACTTGGAGTTGACGTTATTCTTTATTTCATAATTGTCAGGTCTTAATTTATTTTATAATATATGTGATGCACACGTAGCGTGCATACCATGAAATGTTTATAGTCTCAACCAACTCAAAAAAAAAAAATTAAGCTAAAAAAGCTGTAAATTTTTTTAATTGCAATTTAATGTCAACATGTGATAGTATACGTTTTTGCACAATGTCAGAAAAGTTGTAACGTTTTAATGAAATTATATATATTATTGACATTTACAGTTATTCCAACAATAACGTATTTAGTACAGAATAAATATTAGAGGTCATTTCATTCACGGATTGCATCAATCCAAACGTGCCAGCATTTTGGTCTTCCAAGAGGTTTCAGTGCCGTAGGACAAAAGGTTGTATATTTAAGGGGGAAAAAGAACCCACAACCCACCTTTGTGGTGTCGACATGGATAATCACACTACAGACATTTGAGAAAACAGGCGTTTGTTAATTATTTTAATTCACTCTCATTTTATCAATTAAATAAATCAAAAATTGCCAGCCGATATGAATAAAGTTGGGTATTCTGACATCTAGAAATGTGTGCTCTTACACTGACAAGTGTTTAATTGTAAGTGCGCAGACACTAAACTTGCATGGCCATTTGGGACGTAAAAATTATTATTAAGCATTTATGCATTAGTCAAGTTACTTTTTAAAAAAAAATCCCTATACAATGCTACAAGATTTAATATATTTATTTAGCTTGGGACAGATTTACTGTGTATTAATGCAGTAAAATTAATCTTAAATATTTATTTCTATATTTTTCAATTTGAAAGTGAGAAATTAAGGAGCGATGCATTTTCCCCCCTGCAGGTAAAGAATGACAAATGATCTATGCAAACGCCAATGAACTCTTGAATAGCCCAACTTCTCTGTTGACTTATTCTAAGACAGGATGGACTCTGGGGGAGTCTGAAGAAGAGAAAGAAATAATATTTAATTTGAAATTGAAATGTACACAAACGTTATGAAACCTGATGATCGGAATTGTGGTTGACACTACTTGCAGGTGAGAGATTATTTATTGCACCAGTAGGTTATCCATAATTACAAACCCATTTAAATAAAACAAATCATAAAAAAAAAAAAAAATTTTTTGGATTGGTCTCATTTTGCTCCCAAAAAATATATTAAAAATCCTCCTCCTCATCATCATCATCCTCGCTTACATATGCCTTAAACACATCATGTAACCCACAAGACAAAACCAATAAGAGAAAAATAAGCCTTTAAACGTTAGTAAGATTATTGTGCGCAAAAAAACAGGCCACTTGGATTTCCCATCCTGTCTCCCTTTTTGCAGTCACATATATAAATATCACCACAGAGTGCGACTAGATGTAGAGTTAGAGAGCAATGGAGACTGAGAAAAAAGTCCAAACCGCTCCGCTACTTTCCCCCTCCTCTGTTCACCTTTTCACACATCTGACAGAAAACTAGACCAAAAACCTCCACATTTTCCCTCTTTTACATCCTCCGTTTCCAGTCAGTTACCTGTTTGCCTCCTTTATATGCTTGTGTTTTAGCAAGACGTGTGTGTTGTGTGTGTGTGTGTGTGTGTGTGTGTGTGTGTGTGTGTGTGTTACACACCTGCACAGTTAAGCCTGAGCAAAGACTCTTCTGCAGTTGAAACGTCAGTTGGGAGTCTAAAAAACGGGTATCTACAGAAATCATCTAAAACATGCAGATGTTCAGATGATTTCTATAGATATCTATTTTGTCAGTATTTTCACAGCCTTATATGCAGAAATGATAAAAGTACCTACATTCTTTACTAAACACTCAAGTTAATGTAGAAATGTACAAACTCCTAAATTACGAGAAATATGAAAGCAAAAGTACGAGAAATATTAAGGGGGGGGGCCCATCTGCCTCACATTGCATACGGAGTTTACTCATATTAAATTAGTGACCTTTCACCAAAGGACCAAGGAATGTAGGGAAAACATTAGCTAATGCTAACACTATATCAAATAATCTATCAAAAACGTTTGCTAGCATGATAATGCATCTGATGAGACAAACCAGTTAAAAGCCAGTAGCTAGCATCACAATACAAACTGACTCAATAAATACAATGATGCCTTCTGACTTTACAAAAAATAAATGTAATGTTTGAAAATGTAGTGAATAGAAAGACTTGTCTCCAAAAAGTAGTTCAAATCAGTATGTGGAAGAAAAAAAACAACCCTCAAGTAACGTACAGGGGCCTGCTGCACCTGATCATAAGTCAGGGTGTAAAGTCGGTTCTATACCATATGCCGAGAGACGTTAGTTTATAACCCGTGTGAGAGAATTTCGGTTGCACCAAAGATACTTACGGTACGTCGGAACTAGTACTGTGTAATGCGATTATGGATCGTGTGCTGTATTTCACCATCGCAAGCCAATCGGAAACAAGAACATAAATGATAAATAATTACAGCCATGATCTGGACACAGGACAAGGCATAATGTCCATTTATTTTTTCACCATTATATATTTACTTTGTGTTAATCATATTTCAATAGTAGATAAAATCAAAAGGATTGTGCTTTACAGTAAAGTTGCTAATCTATCCATCTCTTGTTTTATTTTATGCCGTTCTACTTGTGTTCTAGTGCAACAAATTAAAAGGCATTTCAGGAACATGCCATAGCAATGAAAAATAACTAGTGCCTGTAAATTTAATCTGCACTCGAGTAAACCGACTGGCAGCATATTATTTCATCAACCGTACGCCTTTTAAACATTCTGTGGCATGTACTACCTTGCCAATATTTTGCACCAACCAAGAAAAGTGCTCGCTACAACTTCTGATATTAAAGTAGCTGTTTTATACAGGTCTTATAATAAATCCTTTTATATTTTCACATATAAATGGATTTGTGAACACACATCTCTGTGTCCACTTCCAGTCAGTGGACTATCTACGTAAAGATATCCAGGTCCAGATTTCATCTCCCCTCAAAAAAAAAAAAAAGCAGCATTTATAGGTCCAAATAATGCAGATGCATTGTTCACGTTGAACAAAATCAGAGTTATTTGCAGTGAACATTACACCTACTAGTGCATCCATTTATATTGAAACGAGGCTATAACTTGCACTCCGTTGGACTAACTGGCTGCAGATACTTCTACAATAGTTGTTGTACCTTGAACAAAAAAAGAAGAAAGAAAACCCAGTGCACCTTTTAGACTATATACTGTATGCACTTGGTCTTATTTTTGCAAGTCCAGATCTTCTCCGGACTTGTCCTACGGTACACCTTTGGTTTCTTGCCCACACTATGATAATGTTGAGGTTAATGGAGGCGAGTGTTTTAAACACATTCACACTGTACAGACCTCATAGCTGTCATTCACATATTGTCCACTGCATTATCGTGGTGTGGGTAAGAAACCAAAAGGTGTAAGACCACATGTGGCAGTCCAGGAAATATCTGGGCCTGCAAAAGATGATGATCAAATAAATAGATGCACTATATATTTTAAATCAACGATGCATCGTCTTACACCTTTGGTTTCTTACCCACACTATGATAATGCTGAGGTTAATGGAGAGGATTGTTATAGATACATTCATACTGTACAGACCTTACACCCACGTTGTCTTTTTGAACCCATATGATGCACAGGCTAAGGAGATTTAAATTTCTCACAATATGAGCTGATTTAACTTACCCTACTACATTAGGGTACATACGTGTTTCCCTACCAACATCCAGGAAAGGAGAACATGTACATCAAAAAGAGAATTGTATGACGAAGTTGCAGTGTTTTACTGCACATTTCTGCGTCTTTCCAAATCCCATTTTCATATAGTTTATTTGTGGGGATTTGGGAAATTGTGTTCCTGGGTCCTAATGCACTACCATTAGATTTTAAACACACATCATCCCTAGTCCTTGAGCGAGAGTTTGAAACTACTCTTTGCTGATGCTTAAAACCAGGCTCAACACTGGTTATATACTGAAAATGTAAAATGACAACAAAATTAAAAGGCTGTAAGAGGCAGAGAGAGAGAGAGAGAGAGAGAGAGAGAGAGAGAGAGGGGGAACCACTGTAGAGTCAGAAATATAGGCAAAGAGAGTAACTGATGCAAGTCATGTATGGAAACTATACATATGATGTTGCGTGTTGTGGGAATGAGAAAGATGCCTGTATAGAAGTAGACAGCGAGAGAACAAACAAGAGCGGAGGCGGGATGTACGGAGGTTTCCCTTGTCCACTTCCTGTACTGTTGTCGTTTCGTGGTCAACTTCCTGTCACATGTCTTTGAAAAACACTACAGACCTCTGACATAAACACAACTCTTCTTCTCACTCACAAAAACACACAAACTGACAGACACTCACACAAACACGCACACTGACACACACACACACTGTTGACAGGAAGCTTTGCCACTCGCATATCGTATATACACTCTCACACACGCCTACGCTCTACCTGATGAAGCCTACATGTCGACTCATACGCATTTCAGACCCAAGACGAAGTGAGTCACTCACCACATGAGATGCTCAAGATAACACATTCAACCTTGTGAACAATGGTTTTGGCAGAGGTTGTGCTTTTACCATGATCTGAGATCAGTTTTGTGGTCACTTGTAGATAATGTTAAAACTCCGGTGGCACACAAGCCAATAATTTATAAGAAAGCTTTTACCCTGGCCTTCAGCAACATGCTACATTTGCTTGCATTCATGTTTTTGGCAAATTCTTTCAATTCTTGACCAGGATTTCTCACAAAGGATTTCTATGTGCTTACGATTCTGCAGCTTAACCACGGATATACCAGACATTAGGTAAAACCAGATTTTGTTGTTCTGTGTGCATGTGTACATGTAGTTGTTTGTTTACGAACTTGGGAAATGGTAATAGATAGATCGTGTGGGAAAGAAAGAATAAGGGATGGAGCAAGACAGAGGCAGAGGGAGATCCGTGACTCTTTCCTCAGGATGTGGTTTTCTTTTCGGGGTTTTAAGGGTGAGGTTCTCTCTGTGACAAATATAAGAGTTACTTTTGATCGGCAGCACCTGCTTTTGTGAGTGTGTGAGCTCACATGTGTGTTCCTGTCAGTGTAAGTGTGGGTGTGCTTCTTTAACATGTTTATATGAAATGTTTTTACATTGCAAGGAGGTGTGCGTGTGTGGGGGGAGGCAGAGGGGCGGGGGATGATTGGGGGAGAGAAAAAAAATAATAAAAGTTTGCACGTGTGAAAGTCTTGTTTCATTTGTAAGCAGAGGAGCTCACACAAGACGGAATATATATATGTCTGTGTATATCGCGTGCTGAAGAAAAAGAAAGGAGCACAAAAGACAGGTATGTGCAAAGTGGTACAAGAAAACAAAACAACTTGAAGTGCTACAAGATAGACTAGAATGATGAAGCGCAAGTCAACTGAAAAGTACCCATTTAGCAAGATGAAATGTATCTTATCTCTCTTCCTTTCTTTTTCTCCTTTATCGGGTTGACACCCAGTTTAATAACTGAAAAAGAGCAGACAGGAAAGATGTTCGAGAAAATAAATGGGGGGGGGGGGACGACTCCTGAAGTAAAAGCTTCACATCTGTAATTGCGCCACCGTTTCGGTTCCTAAGGTTTGATCTGGTTATCTGATTTAAAGTTTAAATGTGAAATTATAACTGTGCTTCTCTCTTGTTCTTTACAGCTTAAAAAGATGCCATGACGACTGTTGTGGGACTTTAGCTTGGCAGGTAGAGAGCTTTTAAAAACGGTCTTGGACTCCTCTCTGGCACAAACACGTTTCTAAACATCATGGCCGATCACAGTTCCAGCCACACTTCCGAGCCTCCACCCTTCCCTGCCATGTACCGCCCTCAGATGCAAGGTCAAAGACCAAACTATGGCCTTTTTCAGAACAGTTCTGTGAGCAGAATAAACCAGTATGAAGAGAGCAGCCTTCTGAATGACCCTGCTGACAATTGTGAGAATGCTGGAACAAGTATGAACGGAATTGGTGAGCAGATAAATCCAGCATACTGGGACATGGAGTCTCTGATCTTGTCTCAAGCTGGTGCATTCAACAGAACCAAAGCCCCCAGTGAACGATATGAGGAAGAATGGAATTCCAGTTCACAGCAGCAGGATGCAATAGAAAATTATGGTACTACAGGAGGGAATCCTCAGAAACTTGACTCTTTCTCTGAAGCGTTTTCTGGCCGAAGCATTTCTAGAATTAACAGCTGTGTTGATCAGGTTGGATACAATGTTGATCCAAACAACTCTCCTACTATCCCATCTCTTCCTTCCCTCTCTTTCCCTCTGGTTCTGAGTCCTCCTCCTACACCTCTTCCTCAACCATCTCTTTCTCCTCCTAAACGGGGTCTTTATCCCCCTGCTGCACAGTCTCTGTGCCAAACACAATCACAGTCCCCTTGCGAAGGTTCGTTGCGGTTCTTTTCGTCCCTTTCTTGTACCAGTTCTATTCTTCCTGGGGTTTTCACTCCTACTCACTGGCTCCCACTTTCCACTGACACCAGTGGGAGTGGAGACATAACACAGCATCTCCCCCAAGACCCGGGGCCATCTGCAGTCTACCCAGAGGGGGTGGGGATTCATCTAAGACAGCCGAGTGCTACAGAGGGAGACACAGGTAACTGAAGTAGCTCTTATGAAAAGGAAAAAAAAATGGAGTGTTTATGTAAGAACTTAATTTCTGATAAATCCAGAGTCTCTCTTTTGTCAGACTGTTCTCTAGAGACTTCTCCATGTTCACCTCTGATTCAGCATCCACCCCCACAATCTGTTCCAAACCTCGAGAGGGAGCATTGTCCTGTGACCTCTGAACAGCACATGACATGGTCCCAGGTAGATACAGTATTCTGGGTCAGCTCTCTAATAACTAACCTGCACAATTTTCATTTTTAGCTCATCTGTAAACCTTTTCCCTCCACAGATAATGCCACTATCTCAACCTTTTTGCCCTCCAGTCAATCACTTGAACACTCAGACAGAGGGGCTGAGGGTGCAAGAGGACACGAAGCCCACTGCAGGGTTCCAGCGAACACCTTTTTTATGCTTGTCCAGCTCACAGGTATGAAGGATTCATAATAGGGAAAATACTGATCACTAGTACCAGTAGGAAAATGAGGCTCAGTGAATGACACCAAATTATGGACTTTTGGTGTTATTAGAATAATCCCTTGGCAATCTACACTGGAGTTCCATTCCACAGCGTCCTCCAGTCAAGAGCACTGGGGGAAGATCGGCAACACATGGCTCATCGCTATACTCCACTTCCCATGCTGAATCCCACTCGCAGTGGAACAGGGCTGTACTATAACTTGCTGCCTCCAATGAACCACCAGGACCAGTGGTCAGAGGAAACAGGACATCGTATTCAACAGGGGTGAGAAAGCGTTCGTACTGTCTTTTAGAATTGAGTCATTCCCAACTGGCATGTATTGTACTTTAGTACCCTGCTGCTGAAGAACGCATCAAATAAATTACATTTAAAATAATCAAAAATGAACAACACTCTATAGTTTTAAGCAAGTGACTCATACTCTGCTTTTCCTTCGCACACAAAAAAGGCAAGTGAATATAGGGCCAGAGTTTCAGGCTGAGATACCTGATCTGCTTGAGCAGGAGGAGACACAGTTGTTGTCTGAGGAACCACTTTGGGAGGAATTACTTTGGAAACCGTGGGCGGAATTGGACGGGAATGATGACCTACTAGAGCAGGGTAAGTACCCAAGTAAATGTTAACCTTACACTATATTGAAAGTACTTTTACACTTTTAAATCAGACCTGCACTACATAAAAAGTAGCCTAAAGCTTTTTCTTAACCAATTGAAGTCTAATGTCTGCCAGTAGGACAGATTTTGAGATTTCTTTTAGGTCTTGTTAGATTTGCTCTATTCTTGGTGCCATCCATGTGTATACCCAATCTACTATAGAGAATAAGGAGCACACATGGGACCAGCATGTACTACCATGTGTTCTTCCCATTAATATAAAAGTATTTTTTGTTGTGGATTTCTCTGCATGTTCAGTTTAACTATTTAATTTACAAATCATGCAAAGGTTAATATTTCTTTACTTTCACCTTAAATTCCATGATCTATAGCTTATACATTTCCCTGACACACTTTGAAATACTCTGCATCACTTTTTCTATATTCATTTCTTCTGCGGGACTTCACTTCCCTTTTGGGTAAATTAACATGCTTTATCGTATTTAAATTGGGGAATACTTGATGGACTTATAAGGTCTAGGAGGTTTAATTTGGTCTTTGTTCAACTCCTTAGTTAGTTCAGCAATGCATTTTAAAAGTTTCTTTACGTGCTATTATATTACCACCGTATTTAATTAAACAACTAAAAGCACGAAAGTTCTGATGTTAATCACATTACAAAAGATAATGAGGCATGCTTTCAATTACATTACACCCTTTATTGGTCCATAAAACTTGGCAATGTGCTACACTTTCTACACTTAATTATGGCTTTGAATTTTGTCGTCATGCCTTTACATGTTCAGCCGTCAAAGGATTTCACAATTAGACAAAAGTGATGTATGAAAAGGATATGATTACTATACAGGTGCATCTAAAAAAATTTGAATATTGTGAAAAAAAGTCAATATTTTCCATCAGTTATTTAAAAGGTTCTGACTGCAACGTTGGAATTCTGGGCAGAAATGTTTCATTTATATTGCTGTTGGAGTTTTGAGACGTTTCATGTTGAAGTTGATTTGAGTTGAAATTGAGGAGCTGCACTGCTGCACACCCAGTGTACCCTACGTGTAAATGTTTTGCAGAGATAAAATGTGTCCCGCATTTTATGATTCAGAAGACTGCCCAAACATGACCAGCGTGGGTCGTGTTTGACCTACTTTTAACCAAAACAAGTTGACATGGGCAAACATGGCAGACTCTGCTCTCCTACCAGCTACAGTGGTGCTTGAAAAAGTTTGTGAACCCTTCAGAATTTTCTATATTTCTGCATAAATGACCTAATACATCAGATTTTCACACAAGTCCTAGAAGTAGATAAAGAGAACCCAGTTGAACAAATGAGACAAAAATATTATACTTGGTCACTTATTTATTGAGGAAAATTATCCAATATTACATATCTGTGAGTGGCAAAAGTATGTGAACCTCTAGGATTAGCAGGTGTTTTCAATCAATGGGATGACAATCAGGTGTGAGTGGGCACCCTGTTTTATTTAAAGAACAAAGTCTGAGCTTCACAACACACGTTTGTGGAAGTGTATCATGGCACAAACAAATGAGATTTCTGAGGACCTCAGAAAAAGTGTTGTTGATGTAGCCTAGTAAACTAGACCCACCCGCCTAGCGGCCAAAAATATTTTTGCCTACGAGTGGGTCTAGCCTCGCACC
>JAOPUC010000001.1:35821201-35832860 GCA_027564185.1 Cephalocassis borneensis
ACTCACATTCACACCTACGGTCAATTTAGAGTCACCAGTTAACCTAACCTGCATGTCTTTGGACTGTGCGGGAAACCGGAGCACACCCACGCGGACACGGGGCTCGAACCCGGACCTTCTTCTGCCCGCATATATATGGGTTAAAATATGTAATTTAGTGAAAACTTTTGACTCGTTCATGTTTGAGAATCGTTTAGCGTCAAAGAGTTGTGGAAAAAGAGCCGATTCTCTTACGAGTCGTCTGTTATATTTATGGAGGATGAGGAAGTGTGTGACTAGAATTCAGCAGCACAGGTCTGACAACTCACACAGCCAGAGAGAGATTGATTTCCAGCTACAGTTGTTGAAGGGGAAAAAAAATCCGTCTCCAGCTGTGAATCTCTCTTTCTCTCTCACGCACACACGCACGCACACACACACACTCGTGGCTGAGGCTGCTGCAGTCACAGTGCACGAGCTCACTCGGGGAAAACAGCACCGTGAGCGCGCGCTTCCTCTCACCATCAGCAGTCCTGCGTAAAGGTCTGCGCAGCGCGTGTGCACTCTGGACCCAACGAAAATGCGCACGCACAGCGCGTCCGGAGTAACGGAGTGGACAGCAGCGGAATGGTGAAGTTGCAGCAGCCGCAGCCGTGCGTGACAATGCATCGGATAGTGCAGAGGAGACGTGCTGGGCCGCTCCGTTCCGCGTGGTCGCTGCTCGGTGCCGTGGCGCTCGCGCTCGCTGCCTCCAGCGCCGTGTTCACCGCATGGACGTGGCGACAAACCCGAGACCTGACCAAGTCCGTCCAAAATCTGCGCGAGCGCTTGGATCAGGTAGACTGTCCGTCCTGCACAGAACCTGCACATTTCTGAACATCTCACATCACCGATCCGCACTTTTCCCCACAAAAGAACACCAGTTGAATATGATCAGGACCATATACATCACCGAAACGTGTTGACTGTACAGTATTAGCCTTCCATATTCAGTAGTTATTTCTAAATGCATTCCAGGTGCATTATTATTATTATTATTATTATTATTATTATTATTATTATTATTATCCATCCATTATCTGTAGCCGCTTATCCTGTCCTACAGGGTCGCAGGCATTATTATTATTATTATTATTATTATTATTATTATTACTTGACTGGTCGCATCAGAGTGGCTGGGAGATATTTAGAGTTTTGCTTTTCTTTTTTTTTTCTCCCCCCTGTCCATAATCATCTTACAAACCTGTTGCATGTCCAGATTTTTAGAAATGAGATGAATCTGTACATATGCATTTGTGATAAATTAATAGGTGATCCTGTAGTCTCAGACATTTGGTCAAATTACTCCGCCTGGGCTTTAAATCAGGATTTATTAAGTATGTATAAAAGTAATAGACTTCTCAAACGTCAGTAATATTGCAGGATCACTGCCTGGTCAAAAGTCACCGCTGATTTAAGAGCTTTCCTTCTGGCTCTATTCCACTCTCTTTCTTTACTTAGCAGGAATGTGTCCTCCTTTAAACAGTTTACTACCCAGCAGCAGTGGCTAGTGACAAATCTGTCAGGAAGCAAACAAAGCAGGAGAAGGTTTAGCACCTCTGGTCGGTTGGTAATAAACTCAGCTTTGAGTCCTGCTTGATAATTTTGCAGCTAATTGTGCATCCTGCAGGCCCACATTCTTCTAATGGCATCCACACGCGTGTCTGGGCAGTGCTTTATCCGTCTGAGTGCTTAGTGAGGACATTTCGGGCAAAAGCACACATGCTGTGTTCTTGATTATACAAACAGCTGTGGTAGCACTTGTGGGGGTCTGTGGGGCGCGTTTTTTTATCGCTCCAGTGGAGAGGCATTGCAAGTTGTGGCTTATTTGGCCTGAACGTTTTTGCCAAGCCACGTTTAGCGCAATTTACTGGAACTGCTGGTTCACTTGGCGCACGCATGCGCACGAGCAGGCACACAGAGCAGGCAAAAGCAGCCTGTCTGTCCAGCATCTCCCATAAGAGTGTGTGTAATTATGGTGCAGTAGACTGCCATTCGCAAAGGAAGTGCAATTGACTGCTACACAGTGTAAAGCTGCAGATGTGCATATAGAATGCACACACACTGCACTCAGTACTTTTTTCATACTTAAGGGCTCTTTTTATGCATTTCTAAAAGGGAAACTCTGCTATAGGTTCTGGTAAGAGTGGAACAAGGATGAACTGAAGAGTATAGTTTGGGTTCAATATCCAGTAGTTGGCATTTGTAGAAGTTTGCTGTCCAGTTACTAAAACGCTTCGCCACTTGCTTGCTTGTCCAATATCGTCAGTACCAGAGTGATGATTAAGCATTTCGTTCACATGATCCCACAAACAACAATGTACACTACGAGAAATGGATTTTAGCTGTCGAAAGACATCCCATTTTGAACTTTTTCTGAAAGGAAAACCCTGTTTTGTAGGGTTCTACAGAACCTTTAATGAGGTTCCATCAGAGGGGGAAAAAACCTGAAGAACCCTCAAAGAGGCAAGATGGCGCCTACGTTCAGTCTTTAACAAAGTTACATCAAGTGTTCACTAATGTATTTTAAACATTTGCGACGGTAATAAGAAGCAATATAACGTTCTTCCATATACTGTATGTAACTTTAACAGACCCACATATGCATACGCTATGAAAGACATGCTGATTCAGCAAGCAGTTGAGTCACACATGACTCCGGCATTAGCTTTGGGCTGCACGGTGACTCGAGCTAATTGTGCACTAGCCTCTGTGGCATTTATGCAGAGCATTACTCAAAGCATTTTTTCCCAAATATTGCATCAACCTGTTGTGTTTCTTCCTCACACAATGCAGCTCTTATTAAAAAAACCTGTTTGAACTGCTGACAAAGCTTGCATGCCGGTCATTTTTTTCCTTTTTACTAATGTTGTTTTTGGTCCAGTCTCAGCGAGGCTGTTTAAACATGCCAGGAATCTGCAGCTTTTAAAAAATGTCTAATGTGTGGCAACTAGTTTTGTGAGTGACCTATTAATAGAGGTGTGTTGAAGTGTGTGCCAAGCTCCAGGAAGGGAGATGGTAGTGTTTGTTTGTGTCTGGTTCAGAAAAGTCTGTGGGTTTGATTATTTCGCAGGCTTTGCCTAGTTCGACTGCTGGCCACATGAAACTCCAATTAATATCAACACACTCCTCCTGTCTACCCACATGCCACACACCACATATTTATGTCCCCCCACCCCCTCTGTCTCTCTCTGGCAGGTGAATTTGCAGCGCAAGGCTATTGTCCAGCTTTTCCTGGAGAAGAGGGAGCTGCTGGAGAGCCTGCGAGTGAAGAGAGAAGGTACTGAGAGTAAATGACTTTCAAACATTAACCACTTGATGTCGAACATGTCCTTTCTGTTTCATATACAATATGATGGTTTTATATAATGACAAAGTAAAACTGACCAGCACATGGCATGAAGTAAGAAGACAGAAAAGTGACACCGAGTTTTATAAAATGCTTCACAATACAGAGGTCAAATTATTACGTCGACATGGGGACACATGAATGCTCAACATTGCTGTTGTGGAACTAAGCGATATAACACTTGTAGTACACTTGAGCATCGTCTGTGAAATATGAAGTGGTTTCTAATCGCTATCTAAGGCGACAAAAAAGAGAAGAGCTTTGGATGATATTTACAGAGTCTTGGACAGCATGGCATCTTGGGTAAACTAATGGGCACATGTTTCTAAAAGCTGCAACTGGAAGCAGGAGACAGCATGCTGAGTGACAGGAGAAATTGCAGGTTTGAGCTGGACATGCACCCAGCAAAACCAACTGGCACGAGGGCTGCACAGGGTTTGTGGTTTTGGGGACATTCTAAATCAAGTGACCCCATTGCTGAAGCTTGAAATAACCTTAGTTTGTTATTTTGTGCAATTATGAATACTCTTTGATAGGTCCTGCAATTATGCGACAAAGCATCTGGCCTGGTTAGGTAAGTGCAGAAGGAGCATGGTGCACTAAAAGGGAAACATAGCAGGCATTCTGTTATAAGTGAGAAAAATAAAGACTAGTATATAACCGATGGATGACCGTAGACTTATTGAACAGCTGAAATGCTTCAGCAGACACCTGATAACAATATGAGATCAGAGCCAAAATGCTCAGCCACAGTCTTTTTTTTTTTTGACGCATGATTGTTCTCTTGCCTAAATATAGCAGCCCTCGAGGACAGTGTGAGGCTGCTAGTTCACCAAGTTTGCCAGCAATAACATTTGGGTGAAGTGCGTCTCTGGACCTCCTTTGATGTGTATGGTTTGTGGTCTCTGACTTGTTTCAGATTGTTCAGCTCACATTTTGAAGGTCTGCTGAGAGATCAGGCAGCATTTATAAACCCAGATGCTCAAGAAAAAACAAAACAAAAAACAGAACCTTTGGAACATCTATTCATTTATCCCCGTTCGTTGAAAAGTAGCCATGGCCATTGCTCTCTCTCTCCCCTATTCACACATGGAATCTTTACAGCCCCTTCAGGGTCACGAAAGATCCAGTGTCTTTATTCATATACAGGAAAGAGAACATACTATGCATGACCGTGATAAAACAATTGCTGAAAGGTGTAGAGTGGAGGAAAGGGAAGAATATATTTAACCATCTGGACAGACAATCAAGGCTTCAATTGGTCAGCAAACGGTACTAGTTTAATCCATGGTGTTTGTATCTGCACAGCTGTTGTATTCAGTAACTTGCTGAGGCCTCACACAGACACCTTGCTTTCTGTATCTCTCTACCAGAATTCATTCCAGAAACCTTTATGACTTTTTTTTCCAAAACATTTATCCCTTTTTCCTTTATTTTGCAAGCTGGAGGGGCAAAAAGGAAAAATGGAAATGGAAGGAGGGTGGCCTCTCACTTCGAGAGTAAGTTGATAAAATAGAGTTTTATCTACACATAATAGGAAACTATTGTTAGCTTCATTATCCAAAAGGTTCACAAGTCTGAAAGGTGTAGAATGGAGGAAAGGGAAGACATATTTTTTTTGAACATCTGGACAGACAATCAAGGCCTCAGCTGATCAAAAAATGGTACTAAGTTAATCCATTGTGTTTGTATTTGCACAGCTGTTCTATTCAGTAACTTGCTGAGGCCTCGCACAGACACCTCCTTCTTATCTCTCTAGCAGAATTCATTCCAGAAACATTTACGACTTTTTCCAAAACTTTTCTTCCTTTCTTCTTTATGTTGCAAGCTGGAGGGGCAAAAGGAAGGAATGGAAATGTAAGGAAGGTGGCCTCTCACTTCGAGAGTAAGTTGATAAAATGGAGTTTTATCCGCACATAAAAATAGACAACTGCTAACTGCTGGCTATTGTCCAAAAAGTTCTCAAACCTGCCTCTTGTTTTTAACAGTAACCAAAGACTCCTTCAAAACAGGTAAGGCAAAACAAGTAATTTTCATGGTAGGGCACTGTGCAGTGTAGTGTATGATTGTGTGTGCATATGTTACAGTAGGGAATGAAGGAATCATTAAAGGATGGACTGAGCAGTACCTGAATATGACTCAAGCTGTGGAGTATAACTCAGAGACAGGCACTTTTAAAGTAGTTCGGCGGGGTGTCTACTTCCTTTACTGCCAAGTAAGATGATACAACTGTTCTTTTTTTTTTTACTTTAATAACACATGGATATGCATGTTTAAAAATGCCTCCCATTCTTTACTTGTTATCCTTTATCTAACTCTGGCACCTTCCTGTCTTTGACTCTTTTTTTTTTTGTTCCATCCCATCACTCACGACTTCTGCTTCAGGTGCATTTCCGTGAGCAACAGAGTCAGTATGTGAAGCTGGAAGTGACTGTCCCTCAGGGTCCCTCGCTTCAGTGCATGGAGGGATACAGCACCACTCCAACCACAGGCTTTAAACAGTTCCACTTCCTGAAGCCGTGTCAGGTTTCTGGCCTCCTGCTCTTGGAGAAAGGCGCTGAGCTCAAGGCTGTGACCGGAAGCTATTTCACCCTGCAGGACTCGGGCAAACATTACTTCGGCCTCTTCAAGGTGAACTAGTGGATCAGTCACACAGTTCAACCTCATTGACTGTATCATTTTTTTGGAGGTCCACCACAGTCGATATTAGCTGGCTGGACGAATCGTCGCTGGCTCTTTTGTTAAACGTGTTAAATATTTGTCCTTTTTGTAAATCTGACACATTTGATAGGGTCCATGCAGTCATGGAGAATGGCTGTGACGGAGACAAGGATATTTCCAGAGGCACTTGGGAGTAGTTTAAATAATGACTGTACACATACTGGTGCTCTCAATTTGGTACTAATCAGGATGGTAAAGACTAGAAAACAATGACTGCTGGACAGTTACAGTGGATCTTTTTCGCATTACCTTGGTTTGGACATAAGTTCATAAACACTGACTTCACTCAACTGTGCTTAAACATTTACTTGTAGCCTGATAAGGACATGTTCCAGACACATGGCTGCCTCCCCTAAACAGTGGCAAAGGCAGGTTGGATAGAAGGTTCAGTGTTGGTGGTGTTAAGACTGGACATTAAAAGGCGTGAGATTTCATCATCGATTGGAAGGTTGGATCAAACATTTGCTCTAACTAATATACGGTTGTCATTGGATCAGCTCAACTTTGAAGATTTTGATTTAGCAAATACACACTAAGTAGTACTCCTTATATGTCCTTATTACTGACCTTCACAGACACTTCAACTAAAGCTTTAAGTGCCTTGTATATTGTTATATAATTTTTTATACAATTGTGAAAATACAGTACAGATCGGTAAGAAGTGGTGGTATGCTAACAGCTTACAGTACTGCACTTCCATGTGTTCATTGCTATAGATAAATCTTGTAACAGTCACATATACCTATGTTGTTTTTTTAATACAATGCACATTCAATTCTTAAATTTTTTTAGAGGTAAAGTTGCAGATTTTATACCAACTTGTTTGCAACTTTTAAATGCATTTTATCTCACGGGTTAATCATGCGTGAAACAAGTAGTGTTTCATTTTCAACAACATATGTCAACATCTCTTGGCTTTAAGACTACCATAAAAATGCGAGTTAATTAGGTCTGAAGTGGAACGTTTGCCATTTTAAATGCACATTGTGCTGATTGAATTTCCTAATCATACCTCAGCTTCCCTTTTGTATATCTGCACCCCCATTGTTTCCCCATGCCCTTGACTCTCACTTCCTTTATAGTCTCAAGTAAATAACCAAAAAACCTGGAGCAGTAATATATTCCCATTTGTCTCCCCTAGCTAGTCGCCCCCCTCCTCTTGACATTTTTCTTTATTTCCACTCTTCGGGGTTGCTCTTTGCACAGAATCCACATTTGGATTGCTGCAGGGGTTTCTGCTGTTCAGAAACGGCATCCAAGATAAATTCGTCTGGGTTGAGGTGGAGTGTAGGAATGGCTCTGTGTGTGTGTGTGAGTGTAAATGTGTGATCAGGGTAACTGCAATGGCAGTTTAAATTTCATGGCCCTTTAGCCTAAATCTAAAGTAATATGTCCATGTTAGTTTTAATTTGATGGACCTTAAACTATCTCTTTGACCGTTAAAAATGGTTGACTGAATTATACTCTTACATAAAGCCAAAATCCAAACAGAGCCAGAGTTCATGATGGTCAAACCGAATGTGTGAGAGGTTGCAGTTTCTATTTGTTATAACTGTCATCATTTGATTTTACACAATAAATAAGGTTAAAAAAAAGTTGGTAAAATGCCATGGCTTCTTGTTTACCGGTGTATATGGATTTAATAGCCAGGTTCTGACTCATCATGTGTACGACACTAGGCACTAAGATGAATCATTGACTAAAGGCTGAAAACCGTAATGACAGACAGACAAGCATATCCTGTTTTGTCCTAGTGTTTCACCCTTCCCATAATAAGCTATTTGGTTTGCTAAGAATTAAGACAGCTTTACATGTCTTCATTCGAATCTTTATTACAAACAAAACAAAAGAAAAGAGAGATGCATTATTAACATGTTCCGTTCGTCCACCCGGAGTCAAATCACAACATAGCCACTGATTTGGAACTGGTTCGGAACCACAGCTTACACAGTGACGCTTATTAATAAATGAAATGCTGGAACAGAAACAAATAAAAACAGAAATACAGAGTGGACAAAAAGTGGTGCTTGATTCAACACTTGAACTCTCCCAATTTTAGTCAAGCACTGAAATGTAATTTTCTCAGTCTTCACACAGGAGGTATGCAAGGGAGTAGAGCAAATAAATTAAATTTTCAACTCGTTATCTACCTCTTTGAGTTGAGGCCTAGCTAAGGATAATGTAAGAGCAAGCAGGTGCAGAATTACATACTCTGTTCAACTCTTTACAGTTGTTTTGCTGTTAAGGCGCTTATGTCATTAATACTGTGCATTTCAGCAGCCAAAGGTGTCAAGTTTACAAGTTTTCAGAGACAATGAAAGGATTTTGCTTTCTAATCTTAGATATAATAGATGAAGTCATTATATAGTCAATGCGTTTTAGGATTACATGAGTGATCCACTGTGTGCAGATTACTTGCAAGCCCCCAAATCTACTGTAGATCGCAAGCTAGAAAGATGTTAACTGTTCCGAAGTTCGTTCAACCTCTTCGTTGGCTATTATAACAATATGCTGTATATAGAGAAACATCATGGACCAAACATATGAAGAATTATCTTTCTTTTTTTTTTTTTTTCTTATTTTCATTTGGTAGAAGCTTCGCAATCGTAACATCAAGGACGACATCAACTGTAACGTTAACAATAATTATAGGTGCAAAGAACAAGGATTAAAAACACAATGAACTGAGCTTAAATATGCAAACAATTCAGAGACTCTGTAAAAAGGAGAAAGAGAAATATGAAAATCAAAGTGGAAAGGAGTGCTGAGACATAAAGAAGTAGGTGGTTTTCTTTTTTTTGTCTGTATAAGAGCAAGGAAGAGTACAGTAATGTGGAGATAAGGGAAAGATAGAATGGAGCCAGAGGGGAATTAGAGCAGGTAAAGCACTGTTGAACTTGATATATAGTAACCATCACGAAGATGACAGCTAAAAAATACTTTCAGATGTTTAATTTAATGACGTCATGGCTTAATTCGTATGTGCCAATCTAAATACATATCAAAGCTTATGTTCCAAAAGCTAATGCCATAAAGGCCTGTCTAGTCAAACAGGAGACCATGACCAGTGCCCCTGTCTTAAATGTCTCTCCTTTGTAATCATATCAGGCAGCTCGAAAATCCAAATATTATGTGGAATAATTACAAAAGAGCGAGCTCATCTTAAAGAAATCGATTTCATCTCGATAACTGTAACAGTTAAGGTAGTGAACAGCACTATTCTCAGTGTTAGCTTTACAGCTACTTGTACTGAAATGACCCCCCCCAAAAAAAAAAAACCCAAAACCCTGCTGTTACTAGGATTGTAGTACAGAATGGGAGGCACGGCTGGATGCACGGATATGTTTCTTTTTACATGAAACACAGAATGGGAAAGCATGCTGCTGAAACAAGGGGATGATATGAGGCCTGGCAAATGCTTTTACAAAGGCAGGATGCAAATGAGGTTCTGTAGTTGTGTGTGTGTGTGTGTGTGTGTGTGTGTGTGTGTGTGTGTGTGTGTGTGTGTGAGAGAGAGCAGTTGGTTCAAGGCAGAATTTGAGCGAGAATAGATAGACAACAAGGCAGACATTTGAAAGTAGTTTTGTGTTCTGGGTTTGTTTTTTTGTTTTTTTTAATACAGCCTGTTGTACTGGTTTTCATCAAAGCAGTGCTATTATAATAACTAGATACTTTGCCAGTTAAAGTTATGTGTTGTGTGTTCAGAGGATTTTTTTCCCCCTAATTTGTTGTTCATTTTGCCAATCACATCCTGGCCATAACATACTTTCATCACTTTAGCTCTGCTGAGAGAACAGGAGAAAGGCTTTTGTGTGTGTGTGTGTGTGTGTGTGTGTGTGTGTGTGTGTGTGTGTAGGGCTGGGGATTATGGCTGGCCTCAATCGTCGATGCAGATCACTTCTCCACTGCGTTGCTCCCTCCTTCCCATCATAAGCTCTGCCTCTCGTTCTTTTTTGACTGACATTGGAGGCCCATTCAGCACTAAAGAAACACACACACATGGATCACATTTAACTTTTACATTCAGAAAAGATGGATCTAACTCTTCCTTTCCAAAGGACAATCCTCACTGTTTAAATAAACCTGTCTTTTAATCATTTTCCCTCCTTCAATAGTCTGCTGTTCCTTTTCCATTTTTAATACTTTCCCTCCTGTCACTTGCTTTGATCTAAACCTTTTCCTGTCTCTTCTTTTTTCCCCCCTTTTCTTCTTTTATTCCAGGTGTTTGCCTACTGTCTTGCAACTTTTTTGTTTCTTTTGTCTTACAAATAAAGCCACTGAAGATTAACAACAATGCAATGTACTTCTGACCATGTTTTAATGTGAGGGGTTTTATGTAAGATCACATATGAGAACAATGCAAAAATTCAAGATTTGTTTATACAGAAAAGGTATAAAACACACATCATTGTGGCTCCTGATTCCAAACTGTGAATCATGTTGTACTGCCGCCTGTATGCACATGCCCACTTGTGTTACAGTTATGTTTTAAAAGAAAAAAAAAATCCAGAAACTTTGAAACTTGGATATGGACCTACAATGACTGAGTGTTGTTGTGTGAATGAGATTCCTTTCCCTTACTCACATCTGTTCTGTTCCACCACAGACTACCTTTGGTTTGCAGATTATTGCTGTGATGATACTGAATAGGCCACATTTATCAAAATGTATTATTTTCCTTTGATAAAAAAAAAAAGGGCAGCGTGGCTCCATGCCCTTCCATTCTGTAGAATCAATCCAAAATTCCTCCATCATGTTGTCAAATTTGGAGCCAGAGTCTATGCAGTGAGAGTCGAAGTCAGGTACACCTACTCATTTGGTAGACCCACCCCCTTCTCCCAATACCAAGGTCAAGTACATCGCCAAGGCTGTCAATCACTTCACCGGGGCAGTGGGTATGTGCCATCATTGACCACCATGCAGTGCAGTAGTAAGGCATCTCCTTCCCTCTAATAGCCTGGAGTGGTGCCTTGAGCAAGCACTAGCAACCCCTCGCACCCCCGGTCAGGGTTACGACCAAAGACTGGACTTGGCAGACTGTGCGGAGGAGACCACCACCTGGTGGTTCAATGGGCAGGAAGGTGGAACCAGCAAAGCATTTGTGGAGCGTGATCAGAGCACAGTGCAACACGTAGAACACTGTGCCATCCACTGCATCCCAACCTAACTCTAGCAGTCTCGATTCTGTCTTGCCCCTGGACCCAGTTAGGTCGGGACGAGAGAGTGAGGCTGACGGCTGTGCAACTCTCCCTCACTCTAATCCAAGTCACATGCAAGTCATGACTTCAAATTCAATTAAAACTCACCAGTGGTGCATGTGCGGCGGAGATGGGGCACATTGCAGAGGCTTGGAGGTGACGGGCTACACAGGCCCGGTGCTACGAGGGGGCGTTTGGGGGCGACGCCCCCTCAAGTCAACCACCCTGCCCCCTCAGTTACGAGAGTTGGGAAAAAAATTATAATAACAACAACAACAACAACAACAATGAAATACTGGGGCGGCATGGTGGTGTAGTGGTTAGCACCGTCGCCTCACAGCAAGAAGGTCCTGGGTTCGATCCCCGTGGCCGG
>JAOPUC010000001.1:37638666-37649108 GCA_027564185.1 Cephalocassis borneensis
ACATGCAAACTCCACACAGAAAGGCCCTCGCCGGCCCCGGGGCTTGAACCCAGGACCTTCTTGCTGTGAGGCGACAGTGCTAACCACTACACCACCGTGCCGCCAGTAAAATAAATAAATAAATAAAGCAAATACTAAATAATAAATGATCCGTAACAAAAATCAGTCCTCCGAGTCCACGACGTCTTGAGATTCATCGACTCCTCCCTCAGTTTCAACAAAATCACAAATGCTGTACTTTACGAGGTCTTCTCGCCTAGTTATCCGGACAACTCTCCTCTCATCCCTCACCATAACGGTACCATCCGTAGTATATATGGACATGTCATCCAGACAATTTTCCTTGACATACTTTAAGAGCTTGTGATTCACTTTGGTCAAATCCTCATTAATAAATATCTTCTTTCTGCCCAGATTTCTTTTTGCCTTCATAAACTTCATCTTTGTCCCGAATCCCTGAAGTTTAACAAACATTGCCCTGGGAGGCGGCTTGGTTTGTCCTTCATATAGTCGTTTGGGTTTGCCAACACAATGGGCTCGATCTAGCTCGCCCCTTTCCACATTGATCTTTAAGTCATTCTTACAAAGGTCAAGGACCTTCTCATAACAATTCTCTCCTTCAGCTTCAGCAAGCCCAAAAATTCTGATATTGTTCCTCCTTGAATACTGCTTGTTTGCACTGGTCTTTGCTTTCATCACCGCTAGCTGAACGCATGGCCTTCGAACTTCTCCTTCAAGCGCAGAAATTTTTGTCATTTAGAGATTTCACTGCAAGTTGGACAGTGCTGGAAATTGCCTGTTTAAAAGTGATGGAATTCCCAATATACTCGTCCATATTCATGGCAAAAGCGGCAGTAGACTCTTGTAAAACAGTACTTGCTTGGATCTTAACACCAGAAGCTGCCATTTTCTCTTTCTTCTAATTTAAATACAGGGCTTGAAAACAACTTTAAAAAATAATCTGCCACACAACAGTGAGGATCCAGACCAAATACGTAGAAATAATTCAGTGGAGTAATGGAGTTGAGTGACTAACTAGTGGTAAAGCATAACTTCAAAACTATTTTTTAGTTTTAGATTCAAATGAAGAAATCCAGTGACGTGCAGGCAAACACGAGCTCCAGTTTTCACTCAAGAGTCTGGTACCTGTTGTGTCTAAACGGTACCCATGACAGAAGGAATAGTTCTCTGGAAAATGTGGAGTGACATAATCGTCTGTGTCATGGAAAATGCAACATTACAATGCATCAAATCCCACAGATACAAATCAGGAGCTTCAGTTAATGTTCACGATGTTCAAACATCAGAAAGGGAAAAACTGTGATCTCACAGTGAAGTGTGACTTTCTTTCTTTCACTGTGGTATGGGTGTTGGTTTGATCCAGATGGACTGGTTTGAGTATTTCAGAAGCTGCTCAAACTTCACCCCATGTCAGATCCATCTCCATCCAGATCCATCGGGAAGCTGTGACCTAATGGTTAGAGAAGCAGCTTTGGGACCAAAAGGTTGCTGGTTTGATTACCTGGACTGGCTGGAGTGCTGGTGAGCAAGGCACTGAACCCCTAACTGCTCCCAGGCTGCCCACTGTGGGTATGTCAAGGTGTACCCACCTCATTCATTGAATGTTGCTCTGGATGAGAGCATCTGCTAAATACCCATTTTATATATATCTTTCAGCTCAGTAATCACGGTTCGTTGCCATATTGTTTTGGGCCGACCTGGTTTACGTTTTCCGGGTTGGTGTTCGTCTTCGAGCAGTCTTTGGTATATGGTTCTGGTCCATTCTGAGGACATGCCCAAGCCATCATATGTGCCAGCACTTAATCTCTAGCACCACACTCTGGCTCTTAGTCATCTTACAAAGTTCTTTATTTGAGCTCTTTTTAGGCCAGATGGTACACCATATTTTCCAAAGGCATCTAGAAGACTTAAGTTACTTGAGTGAAATTCTTGAGTTGAAGTTTATTGTCTAGATTTTCTGAGATAAAGTTCCTGGGCTCAAGTTCCTTCTTTTAAATTCCTGGTCCTAGTATCCTGGACTATACTGAAATTCCTTTATTTCTTTGACTAACATTTCTTGGGTGAAGTTTCTGAGCAAACATTCCTGAGCTAGAATTCCTAAGTTTCTGAGATAAAGTTCCTGAACTGAAGTTCCTGGGTTAAAGGTCCTTAAAGTTACTGGTCTCATGTTTGTGAGCTTCAGATCCTATCCTGAGTTTATGATACCAGGCTTTAATTTTGTAGGCTTACATTCCTGGGATAAGTGTCTAAGCTGAACATCCTGGGCTTACATTCTTCAGCAGAAAGCAGGCTCTGGAGGGTTTCATGCTGGTGGTTCTTGTTTATTTTGGTCATCATGCAAACTCTGTTGAGGTAATTATTGTAAATTGTGTTGTTTGATGTGTTTACTGGAGTAAAACTGGGAGCTACTTGTAATAAGTAAAATATTTTGAGGTAAATCAGATTTACATATGGTTTCTCTCACTGGACCAAAACTCATGTTTCACAGTAATGAACGTTTTCGACTGAATTAATCAGTAATCTCTTGGATTAACCTCATTAACTTGATTTTATTAAGTTCTCATTTGGTCTTCATGAGTGTTTCGTTCTGTTAACCCCTTTTTATCCTCTCCTCTGATAGAACAAAAGATGTGACTGCTGCTTGGGACTGAATGTCCTGTTCAAGAGTGTGTGTGTGTGTGTGTGTGTGTGTGTGTGTATGTGTGTGTGTGTGTGTGTGTGGTCTTTCTCCATGCTCTTAAAACCTTTACAAGTGGTGCGCACAATGACTTAATTGAGATGAAGTGAGCTGTGGGAGAGTGTGTGTGCCATTGAGTGTCCCGAGTAACAATACGCACTCAGCGATGAGGCCCTTACTTTGGTTTTTCGAGGGTCGCTGTTTTATTCAGACACGTTTTTTTTTTTTTTTCAGCACAATAGGATTTTCTTAATAATATAAGAAGCACTTATGGAAATGCACATTTTTCATATTTAAATAGCAAGAAATTCTTGAGGATATCAGCTTGATTAGTGATATCCTTCCTTTTTTCATACAATTGAGAAAATTTGGTTCAAACAATTATTTGGAATTTATTACCTCATCCATTGCGGAGTAAGCAGGGTGAGGTATTGTTTTTGGTCGGGTTTCTTTGTTTTTTTTTTGTTGACGATATTACAGGAAAATGGCTGGATCAATTTTCATGAAACTTTCAGGATAGATGAGCATTGGTCTCAAATAGAACCTCTAACATTTTGAGGGTCATCCGGTCAAGGTCACCAAAAAGGTCAAAATCGTTTTTGTTGTGGCTACTGCCTCATATAGAGGCGCTAGTCACTAGGTCATCGTGCTGTAAGAGTGTAACAATTGCGAATTGCGCATGCGCATACACGTGTTCCGATTAAAATGGCCGGTGAATGTATACAATTCAGTTCACCATTCGAAATAAATGGTCTAGACCGCTTTCAGGCATGTTTATGCTTATTACAAAGGGAAAGTGTGTTCCACTGAGTTCTAGCGCCGGGCCATTCCTGGGAAATAAGAGTTTCAGTCATGGCAACAGGATGTGTATGTCAGCCACGGTTCAGAGGTTTCAGTTTCGAAAACTGTAGGAGGTAAGAGTAGAATAATATAAAGTACAGACACTTGGTATATTTTACTTCTGTGATTTTTAAATTGTTAATTTTTAGATTACAATTCATTTTTGTGGCTACTGCCTCACAGAGTAAATATATATGCTATATTTACTATATGGACATGGTATCAGAAATTATTTTTATTTTTAAGCAGTAGCCATACATATTTTTTTGTATCTGTTGACAGTGGTTAGGGGAGAGCGAGGACACTTGGGACAGTTTGTATTCCCATAAATTACTTTCAACCAATCAGGTTTTAGATTACATCAGAAGTTAATGTTACCCCTTAGAGTAACCTAGAGTTAATAAACTAATTAATTAACCTGGAGTTAATATCTTGTAGTACAAGTTATTGTCAGACAAATACATAGATTTTTGGTAAATTCTTGATTTTTAATCTTGTGGTTCAGGGGAAATGAGGATTACAAGGGTGCATTTTATTTTACTTTCACTCATCTTTTTCGGTGCTCTTAAGTCACTCTACAAACACATGTGCCTGCACAATGTTGGATTGGTTAGCCTTCTCTTTAGTTGCTGGCTTCTTTCTCCTGAAACACATGGACATGTACGTAAATTGGTGGTGATTAAACACAGGTGATACTCATCACCCCTTACTTGCTTATTCTTCTCTCCATCCACAGCTGACACTCGACCATGCCCTTGCTGCCACATACCCACACCACCTGACTCAGTCGAGGAAGCCATCCAGCCTGCAGCTGGCTCCTCCACCAGCAAAATCCCCACCAAAAAAAGGGGAGGTAATTTGCACCCAGGGTTTCCCCTAGAAAAACTGGAAAGAGTAGTGGCCCCCTGAGCACAGTGAGGTGCAAAGACCATGCTGCCAGAGGGGGCGTGTAAGCTTGGGGGGTCCAGGGGCATGTTCCCCTGTAAAATTTTTAAATATAAGGGTTCATTTTGTGGCTTTTGGGGACATCTAGAGCTGATTTTTACCAGTTCAACATGTTGGGGGGGGGGGGGGGGAGGCTATATTTTACTGAATTCCCACCCTAAAAACTGAAAAGAAAAAAATCCCAAAGTCAATACAATACTCACTTGCATCTCATAAGCAGTGTACTGTTCCAAAGGAGACTGCGGTTTATTTCACATCAAAGTGAATGGTGATGCAACATGGGACAAGTTATTCAAAATACTGATCATTAAATTTTGGCAATAGTGCGGATGACTAAATACCTAATACTCAAGAATGAAGTGAACAATAAACAATGATAAAAAAAAAAAAACATCACCTGACCTGGCATTTGGCAAAATTTGGTCAGCAAGATGCAGTGAGCTGGCGGTCATGGTCTCACAACTATGATCTGCCACTGCTGCTGAGTTGTTTCCTGTAATTTTCTTTGTGAAAAACCTCCATAATTAAGTTGCAACCCATCTGTGTTTTACTCACTCATATCTGGCTTGAAGGCTCCGCCATTTTTGAATAATTTACCTATGAATATTAATTGCGTTTCGCTCATCCAATCAACACGGGATACCACACACACTCAGCCAATCAGCACGGAATACCCTTCTCTGACATCAGCTGTGAACTTAGTGTTAGGACTAAGGACTGTCTTGGCCTCTAGAGGACACTGTTATTTGCTTACCTTGTCATGTTTGTTTTGGCCTCTAGAGGCCGCCACTGCTTTTGTGTTCTGTGTGTTGTGTTTTTTCTATGTGCCCCGCCTAGTCCTCATTACAGCCACCTGTGTTCAATTTATTTTGTGTATATATACTCCCTCAGTTCAGTCCCTAGTCACGGAGTCTTTATGCTATGCTGTCTAGTGCTAGTTTCCTCTGTCCCATGTACCTTGCCTGTGTTTTTGATATTTTTTGCTTTATTTGGACTTTGTACTTTTTGGATCTTCTGAGCATTCTGCATTTTGCCTTTCCTTTTTTTTTGGACTTTGAACCGTTGGATATTTTATTTTTCCCTTTATCTTCTGAGTGTTGGATTTTACTTGTGTTATTTTTTACTTTGGATTTTTGGATTTTTACATTTGTAAATAAACTGTTTTTTTCTATTCTTTCACCTCACACATCTGCACTTGAGTCATTCCCCTGGTGCCCTAGTGGGGGGTTGCTGAATCACTACACCAGTGACCTGGGTTTGAATCCCAGCAAAACCCTAACACTGAGTTCTCGGAAAAGGCTTGCATGTTGGTGCAAATGGTAAGTTGGGAGAGATTCAGAATCAAATGAATGGCGAGTAGCTGCATGATACACTGAAGCTTGCTATGACACTGAAATGAAAGACATGCCTTAAAACAGGTACATTTGACAAAATATATGCTTTGCAACAAAAGATTAGTATTTTTATATTTATACTATATCACACAATTAAAATCTATTACATTAAAGGTCCTCCCCTACAATAGGCTCTGCACAATGTTAACAACAATAATTAAGTTACTGGTGGTCTGGGGTGTTTTTTTTCTTACAGCAAAATTGCAGCATAGACTTGCCAGAATTAGCCCACCAACAGAATTCTGTGTTAATGCAAATCACTTTAAGCATGTAATTATCCATGAGAACTGTTAGGTGGATGGGGAATTCAGATGGATGTGTAAAGAAATTAACTTGTCAAACAAATTTAATTAAGGTACCAGTGATTAAATTTTGTTGTTTGTTAATTAATCAAAGATTGTGAGCTTTAGTTACTCCATGGTAGTGTGTTAAAACAATATTTGTCATTTGTGTGTCATCAGAACTCAATAACTCAACGATTATGCCAAAAAAAATCAAGCAATATCATAGAAATGGATTTTTTTTAAAGTCTCACCACAATACAACATGTAATGCCCCCCACCCCACCCAAAAAAGGGTTTAAGCATCAAAGTATGCACAGTGTGAACATAACTGGCCTAACCAAAAATTTAAAAACGAACCAAAAAAAAACACAATTCTCTCACTTCCTAGCTAACCCAAAACCAAGATATAAAGGATTACAAATAAATGGGCCAACTTTGTACTAACTACAATTTACAATGCATTAATTAAAAAAGGTGGTTACTGGTGTGTGTTATTTGCAATATATATGAAGTTTATCTTTATATATATTGTAAATAACAATAGATCCACACTCACTGGATATGAGCAATTGTATGCTGTGATTGGCTATTCTACTACTAGGCTATCAGCTCATATACCATGAGTAGAGAAAAACAAAATGGCGGTGCATGTTGCTGAACTACCTGAGGACGAAATATAAAAAACAAATGCTACTCAAAAACAAAACCACAAAAAATACCAGAAAAAGCTACAAAATATGAAATGAAAGTATTTGATGGTAAGAATATATCTTGTTGTTTTCCAAGAATTATTATTGCATTTTTCACAAATTGCGACTGTCATTTTGTTGGTTTGTTTACATTCTAAGCAGAAATTATTTTGTCGAACATTTTGTATAAAGCTTTTATTTATCAAATTTGCATGTTCTCAATATGTTTGCATGGGTTTCCTCTGGGTGCTCTGGTTTCCCCCAAAGACATGCAGGTTAGGCTAATTGGTGGCTCTAAATTGACCATAGGTGTGAATGGTTGTTTGTTCCTATGTGTTAGCCCTGCAATGACCTGGCGACTTGTCCAGGGTGTACCCTGCCTCTCAGCTGGGATAGGCTCCAGCTTGCCTGAGACCCTGTACAGGATAAGCAGCTACAGATAATGGATGGATGTCTATCTGCAAGCAAGTAGGCTTTATTTATTATTCTCTTATCCTAGAAATGAATGAGCATGGCATACATTTCCTCTAAAATAGTCAAAAAGGAATATGCACAGTATGATGCTAAGGAGCCTACTCATATGGACATGGACATTTCATGCAGATCAATAATGAGAGGTAGAGGAATGGGCACCAGAAGCAGCATACCTTTCAGGTATATCTCGGATCTGGCAGGCCTCTGTCCTGGAAAGTGGCTCGTGGGACCCAGGGTTATTTGACAAGCCACTGTCCTAGAAGATGGCCTGTGGGACACAGAATTATTTTACATGCCACTGTTCTAGGTGGTGGCTCATGGGGAACATGGTTATTCTATAGGCCAATTCTTGTATTTTGACCCATGGGGAACAGGGGAATTTGTTTTGTGGACTAAAGCTGGTTTGACATTCAAAATAAGCATCATCTCTCACAGTGGAACAGACCCACAAGATGAAAGTAACACATAGAAGGCGGTTAGCTAAAGCTTGTGTATTATCAGCTTGATATTGTTAAGATTATTGAGCAGTCCAATGCATGTGCCTGGGTTGAATTTGTTTGGACCTCTTATTAGACCAGTCTAGGGTCAGACACTAGCTACAGGCCAGATATGAAGAGCACTGCAAGAAATCCCGACTGTAGCCCCTTAGCAATCTACTTTAGTGAACCTGAACTTGCTTTTCCTGATTCCCTGAAGTCAGTGAGGAATGGTCAGCTGAGGCTTGCTGCTGGCAAGTGCTGCTGCAGTATTTGATGGTTTCAGCATTGCAAAGAGAGAGTTGCAGAACTCTTTCATTTTAGTATCAAGGAGCTATAATTGCTCATACTCTCACTATATTAACTCTTGTCATTTCTGAAACGTTGTTCCCATTAACTTTATTAAGGTTGGTTTATAATTTTTGCACTGTAGTATAAGTGCATAGAGGGGTTTATGCAGTGGCGGATTTAGGTATAGGCGACATGGGCAGTCACCCAGGGTGGCATCTTGGGGGAGGCACGGAGCACCCACATAGACTTCAATGATATCATGTTACCATCTGAGTCAATTAACCTGTTGGAGTGGTGTCCTGATTCTAGTTATTGAGCTAGGCAGGTTACTTCCTGTTGTTCCACTCAGGAAGGTGAGGGGATTGGTAGTAGGTTGACCTCAGCTCTCCATCCCATTAGTAAAATCAGAGGAGAGACATGAAAAGATATATGTATGCAGGTATGTCATTTTTTATTAGTATAATATTGTGTCTGGAGAGTTCTGTGAGCCTCTGAAAAGGCTGCTTTCTTGGGATGGGATGAAGGATCTTCCTGGTGAGCCTTGGGTAGTTGTCACTTCTCAATGACCTGCTATATCTCCACATCATTCTCATAAAACCAGTCCTTGTGCTTGCACTCAGAGGGACCAAGGTGGGAGAGGGCTGTGGTGTGAACCAGATCTCGGAAGGCCTCCCAGCTTTCTTCAATGGTCTTGACTCCAAAACTGGAGAGCACAGACCTGGGAGTTGAGTTCGTTGTTCAATTTCAGTCAGGTGTTCTCAGACTTCAGCTTGCCAACATTCAGCCTCTTCTTAGATTTCTTCCCTTGTGGCCATCTCTTGGGCTGGATGTGAAGATTCATCTTGTTAATGACAAGTCTGTGGTCAGTCCAACACTTGGCACCACACATGGACTTGGTGACTCTGACATCACACCGGTCCCTCTGTCTAACAAGGACATAGTTGATGAGATGCCAGTGCCATGATCTTGGTTGCATCCATGTTGTTCCGTTGTGGGCTGGGAGGTGGAAGACAGTGTTGGTGATGAGAAGCTGGTTTGAGGCACACATCTTCAGCAGCAGAAGGCCATTACTGTTGCACTTGCCAATGACATTTCTCCCAATGACTGTCCCAGGCTGTCCAGTCTGTACCAACTCTAGTGTTGAAGTCACCAAAGATGATGAGCTTGTCAGACTTGGGGACTGTGGCAATCAAGGCTTGTAGGTCCTTGTAGAACTTGTCATCATCTGGTTTCATCATGGTGGGGGCGTAGACACTGATGACAGTGGCAAAACACTTTCTGGGCAGGGGGAAATGCAGAGTCATGAGTCGGTCACTTTAGCCCTTGAAAAGGCTTGTCAGTTTGCTTACAAAGCTGGACTGGATAGTGAAGCCCACACCTGCTTCACGTCATTCTTTGCTGCTGCAGCCACTCCAAAAGATGATGCAGCTGGCACCCACCTCTGTGAGTTGTCCCTCTGCCAGGTGGGTTTTGGACAGTGCAGCAATGCAGATGTTGTACCAGGACAGTTCACATGCTACTAGCGCAATGCTTCTATCTGGTCTGTCTGTGTCAGGGTTGTCAAGCAGTGTGTGTACATTCCATGAAGCGAGGGTGAGGGGTACCCTCTTTGTTTTCTCTCTTTTTCTTCAACTGCTGGGATGGGAGCCCACCAGCTGCAGTATGCTGGTCAGGGTTGTGAGAAGCAGACAATTTTTAGGGCACCTTTTCTAGCCCCTTCCTCAGGGTACAGCGGTGAGTAGTGCATTCCTAAAGAGGGCTGCTCAGTCGCTCAGATGGCTGCCAGCAGTTGGGGAGAGTGCCAACCCTCTGGAAGACATCATGTATCATTCCAGTTCCCAAAAAGAATTGGCCCAGTGAGCTGAAGGACTTCCGACCGGTGGCACTCACTTCACATCTGATGAAGACATTGGAGCGGCTCTTCCCCAGCTTCCTCAGACCCCAGGTACAACATGCCCAGGACTGTCTGCAGTTTGCATACTGGGCAGGTGTCAGTGTGGAAGATGCCATCCTCTACCTGCTACACTGAGCCCAGTCGCATCTGGATAAGGGAAATGGCACAGTGAGGATCCTCTTCTTGGACATCTCGAGTGCCTTCAACACCATCCAGCCCCTATTGCTTCAGGACAAACTGAACAGGATGCAAGTGGACCCCTGCTTGGTCACCTGCATCTCCAGCTACCTTACTGACAGGCCGCAGTATGTCAGGCTGAAGGGCATCACGTCTGCCACTGTGATTAGCGGCACTGGAGCACCCCAGGGCACAGTGCTGGTCCCTCTTCTCTTCACCCTGTACACCGCGGACTTCTGCTACAACTCGGAGCTGTGTCACATTCAGAAGTTTGCTGATG
>JAOPUC010000001.1:42771808-42784688 GCA_027564185.1 Cephalocassis borneensis
CCGGATCACCTTCTGGATCCTGGATTTTTTTAAAGGATTCTTGGCGGAGGTCTGCGCTCTCCGAGTGCTTTTCTAGTCTGTTATGGATTGTTGATACAGCTGGTGAGAAAGGGAACTCATAAAGTAGAGTGACAGCAGTGTGTACATGCTGTTATTGCCTCATACAGTTTTCTATACTATACTATACTATACTATACTATACTATACTATACTATACTATACTATACTATACTATACTATACTGTAACAAACTACATTATACTACATTGTACCGTAACACACTACACTATACCACACTGCACTACACTGTACTATAACATACTGTCCTACACCACACTACACTATGCTACGCTACATTACACTGTATTATAACACACTGTACTACACTTCACTATACTACACTATACTGTCACACACTATACTACACTACATTACACTGTGCTATAACACACTATACTACACCACACCATACTACACTACACTGTACTATAACCCACTATACTATACTATACTATACTATACTATACTATACTATACTATACTATACTATACTAATCTCACTCTCTATCTCAGGGGTTCTCAAACTTTTTACAGTCAGGGAGCCCTAATCGTTGAACCCTTTATTACTTTCCACACAATCAACCCATTATTATTATTATTATTATTATTATTATTATTATTATTATTATTATTATTATTATTATTATTGTCGTTAAGCTCATTCCACCGGGTGTCTTGGACTGACAGTTTTGAACCCCCAAGTTCGAGTCCTGTCCAAGGACCTATGAATTTTAGAGGTCCTTGCGCAAGATGTGTGCAGCTCCTAGTATAGTGCTGCTTTCTGAAGTTATTGTGGTGTGAGCTTGTTGAACTCCAACATCCTCAGATGTTTTTCAAGGTCTTTGGGTATTGGTCTCAGCGCTCTGACCACAACTGGCAATACCGTGACTTTATTTTCCCCTCGTCTCTCAATCTATTATTATTATTATTATTATTATTATTATTATTATTATTATTATTATCATTATATGTCAGTTGACATTATTTGCTTATAGACATAATAACAGATATTTCTTGCTTTCCCTGATTATCAATATTAGACGATTTCTGGACCCTGACCCCTTTTTCAGAAGCATAGTTCTAAGTATCTTTAATTCTGAGGCACACTTTTTAAATATGAGATATAAGCAGAATGAATAGTGTCCTAACAAACTGGTGAGGCCAGTCACAGAGTGGTGTTAAATGAAAATCAAGAGCTGTACTGTTTACATGTATTGGCTCCAGTGGGATTTCCATTGTAACTAATTTCTAGGCCGAGGGAGTGAAATGCCACAAGGCTGTATTATGGGTCCACAAAAGATTTAGACCTAGAATAGCCATAGAGTTCAGTACAAGCAAGAGATTCACTCAGATGAACAAGACAAATCTGTGTGGCCACCGAGGTCACTGGACAGCTATCAAGAAGTCATGCTGAATGGACTCTTGTCAGATAATAATCAACAGCAAACAAACTGTACGGGCTGTTCCTTGTAGTGTATTCATCTTCATCAGGTTCATCTGTCAAATCCATCATGCGCTTATTCTTCTTTTCATTTTCTGCTCCACAGTTTTGGCATGCAATCACTATCACGCCTCCTACGCTACTCTGTGTTGCTACGCTGTGTTGCTACGCTGAAAAAGAGCAGAATATTTCCTCTGTCCACTTCCTTTTGTCATAGCAGAGGAAGCAACTCCCCAACTTTGTCCTTAATCCCACATGTCTGGCCATGTGTTGCAGTCCAGCATTTGTGCATCAACATGAGTTCATTAACCTTCTCTGGTGAACAGAAGAATGATGATTAGGCTAGTTTTTGTTAAAATATTACCCATTTGTATTTGCTTAGGATTGTGGCCTAATTGTCCAATAATTCCCTTGCCCTGACAAGTTCAAGATAACTGAATCAGATCCTGAAAGGCAGCAAATTATTTGGCACGGATGATTGTTGCTTCAGAGCATGGCAACTGGAGTTCATGTCCCACTCGAGACTGTGTCAGCATTTGATGAGAACATGGGGTGAAGGAGCAGCTTATATTCAGCTGGTTATCCCTTCATGTTATACTTAGCCTTAACATATACACAAAACACGGATGTGAAGTAAATCAACTCTAATTCTTTAAGGATGCTGGTCATTCCTTCTAGAAAATCACAGCCATGTAGGGTATCAGAGTCTCTCCTATGCCAGGATCTGGTCTTCCCAGGCAGTCTTCTGTCCCAGTACTAACCAGCTCTTTGAGACACATGGGTGCAGCACCGGTGCGGCACGGTGATGTAGTGGTTAGCACTGTTGCCTCACAGTAAGAAGGTCCTGGGTTTGAGCCCAGTGGCTGGCGAGGGCCTTTTTGTGTGGAGTTTGCATGTTCTCCCTGTGTCTGTGTGGGTTTCCTCCAGGTGCTCCGGTTTCCCCCACAGTCCAAAGACATGCAGGTTAGGTTAATTTATGACTCTAAATTGGCCATAGGGGTGTGTGTGAATGGTTGTTTGTCTCGATGTGTCAGCCCTGCGATGACTTGATTTGTCCAGGGTGTACCCCGCCTCTCGCCCATAGTCAGCTGGGATAGGCTCCAGCTTGCCCGTGGCCCAGCATAGGATGTGTTTACAGATAATGGATGGATGGGTCTTGTCCTCTTCATGTTGTTGTGATTTGGTATGAATTAGCACAAACCTCCAATATTTTTGTTGATTTGCAGTTTTTGCATGCTCATGGACAATAAAATGTAATCTTTGCCTTCATGACCTAAATTTTAGCCTGCATTATTATCACTTCCTGTGATATTAATATTACCCAAAATCTGTATATTAGTAGCAAAATGGAAGAAGCAGACAACTGTGATGAAACAGTTTTGTTATGTTTTCTTGTAGTTAATTTAAGTTATTGTAGTCAATGAAGAGGCTTGGTATTCCATCCATTATGTTTACTTCAGAACTTAACAGGAGCAGATACAAAAAAAACACATGTATGCAGCACGTAGGCTTAACAACAACATCCAGTCTCTTCTTCTCTTACTCCCCCCCCAAATCTCATTACCATCGTGCACCATCTAGTGGCACAGAACACAACATATTCCCCTCTTACTTAAGAATTGAACATCCATGTTAATCAGGCTATATACATAATAACCTCAGGTAACACATACACAAGTAAATGCATGACATTTCTAAAGAGTATACCAGTAATTTATAAACTAGAAATAAATGTATCTCTGCATTAACCTTAAGCATAAATCAACAAAAAGTATCTCTTCAATTAGGCAGTAAATTTCAACTATTAACTGTAAAGGATATTTATTCAACAAAGTCCTCCAGCCAGCATGGTGGTCGTCTCACGCGAGCTGGCACCTCCATGGCTCGAACTGGATGTTCGTGAGGAGCAGCTGGTTCAACTGCAGGCGGCTCTTCAGGCATGTCAGTCACAGGAAAGTCTGTATGAACTGGCCTTGCAGGAGCACTGGACATTGTTAAACGAGAGGCATGCCACTTCTTCCCGTCCTGTAGCAGGTAAGTCACAGGACCGACCTTCCTTGGAATCCTCATTGGCTCGGTGAACCTCGGGTGTGCTTTTGGCACCTGCATTGGTTTCCAAACACGCACGCTCTCTCCCTCTTTGAAAGTAGGAGAGTGCGCACCTTGTCTGGCGTCCGTGTAAGTTTTCATCTTTTCCTGTTGAGCTGTAACTCTCTGTGACAGGGCAGCAGTATCCTTTGAAGACGCTAGTGGCAGAACGTTGAGGCGAGTGCGCATCTTCCTCCCGAAGAGTAATTCAAATGGAGACGTCCCAGTTGTAGAATGGGAAGTAGAGCAATACACTTGAAGGAAGTCATTGACAGTCTTTTTCCAGGGCTTCTTCTCTAGGATGACAGATTGAATGCAGCCTTTAAGCACTCAGTGGAAATGCTCAATAGCGCCATTTGCAGAAGGGTGGTAAACAGATGTACATATGTGCTGCATGTCTCTGGATTTCAGAAATTCTGCAAACTCAGCAGATGTGAATTGAGTTACGTTATCTGTCACTATGCTATGAGGATTTCCAAATCTGCTGAAGACTGATGTGAGGAAGGTTATGACATTGTCAGATGTAATAGAGGCAGTGAAAGCCACCTCTGGCCATTTACTGTGGTAATCAGTCAAGGTGATCGCATACCTGCAGTCCCATGGAGCAACTTCCATCAGCCCGACTATGTCCATAGCCAACTTTTCCCATAGCTGAGATGGAAACGGCACTGGCTGTAGTGGGGCAGCTGCAGGTGTAGCAGTTTTGTCGCATGACTGGCACAACTGGCATCCCTTGACTTGTCTGTTAACTTGCTCATCCATGCTCGGCCACCAGTATAAGTCACGTAGTCTCTGTTTTGTCCTAACTATTCCTTGGTGACCCTCGTGTGCCAGACTGATTAAAGTGTTGCGTCGGGAGAGTGGAGCAACAAGGTGAGTGCCTCTGAGCACGTAGTCATTTTGCACACTGAACTCGTCTTGCAAGCGAAAGTAAGGGTGAACAGTGTCAGGAAGCATAGAGGAAGAGTGTGGCCAGCCTTTTTCAATTTGTGAGCACAGGGCAGCAAGTTCAGGGCAAGCAGCAGATACAGACACAAAGTCAGTGGGTGACACGGCTGTCATTGTAGTAGACAGCATTGCAACGAACTCTGGCTCGGAGTCCACACAGCCATCTGCAACGGCAGAGAGCGGTATGCATGACAAACAGTCTGCAGTGCTGTTTTGAGAGCCAGGTCTGTAGATCATGTCATAGGTAAAGCAAAGTAGATGTGCAGCCCATCACGCAATTTTCATGCCTGCGTGGTCAGTTCCCTTTGAAGTCAGCAGGGTGGTCAGTGCTTGATGGTCTGTATGCAAGCTGAACTTCCACCCCCAGAGTTAAGTTCTCCACTTTTCCATGGCCCAGACGCAGCTCAGAGCTTCCTTTTCTATCGTCGAGTACTTGTGTTCAACAGATGACAACGTTCTCGAGGCAAAGGCAACAACACGCTCTGTCTGGCCATGCATATGGGTGAGGACAGCACCTAATCCATAGTTGGACGCATCAGTTGACACTATGGTAGGCAAGTCAGGATCGAATAAAGCAAGAGCTGGACTGTCTATCAGCAACAGTTTGGCAGTCTTGAAGCTGTGCTGAGCCTCTTTTGTCCAGGTGAACTCTATCCTGATGGATACAAGTGCGCAGTGGTTCAACAACTGTGGAGAAGTTTGGAATTAATTTGTTATACCAGGATAACAGTCCCAGGAAGGATCGCAGTGTTGGAGCATCAGAAGGAGGGGGTGTGTTCATGATTGCGGAGAGATGGTCATCAGTTGGTTGGATGCCTTGGGGTGTAACTGTGTGTCCAAGGAAGCACAAAGTGGATTTATTAAACTGACATTTGTCTCTGTTCAGCTGTAGACCTGCCTTCTGTAAGCGCTGTAGGACAGAGGCAAGAGTGGCATCATGATCAGCTCATGTTTTCCCCCATAATATGATATCATCCAAATAATTAGCTACATTGGGCGAGCCTTGTAGTATGGTAGCCAGCATCTTTTGGAATGCAGAAGGGGCTGAGGCTAAACTGTATGGAACTCGACAAAATCTGAACAACCCTTCGTGCGTGATGAAAGCAGTCAGATCACGGCTCTCTTCGTGTAAGGGCAGTTGGAAGTATGCGGCTTCTAAATCTATCATAGAAAAGACAGTTGCATCCTTGAGATGTGACAGCAGCTCATCAATGTGTGGAAGGGGGTAACTATCCGTAACAACAGCCTTATTCGGCTCTCGTAAGTCAATGCACATTCGAATACCTCCCAATTTTTCTGGATAACCACAATGGGGGACACCCACATTGAGGCATCAATTTTCTCTATTATCCCTTCTTTGAGGAGTCTGTCTATCTCCTTACTCACTGCGTCTCTGACGGAGAGTGGCAAGTGATGCAGTTTCTGTCTCACAGGGGTAACTGTACTCGAGACCTTCACTTTGTGCATGAACTGTTTTGCATAGCCATAGCCCTATGGCAGTGGTGGTGTGGTGGACAGATCCATCACAGGAGCAGTTGCAGTAGGCCTGTATACTTCCTGTATTGTAGAGACATTGATACACAGTTCAAGTCCTCTGATGAGATCCATGCCAAGAAGTGCAGTCCCTGATTCAACAACAAACAGCTGAGTAGAGCAGGAGGCATCATTATGTGACACAAGGACAGGTAGGCATCCCAGCACAGGAATTGGAGATCGTGAATAAGTAACTAGATTGGCAGTAGGGGGTTGCAGTGTATCATGACTAAATTTAGCATTGTACAGTGATTTTGGTATAATGGAAACTGAGGAGCCTGAGTCCACAATGAACTCGACAGAGGCAGTGGCAGACGACGTCTTAACTTTGGCAGTGCACTGAATTCTGTCAGCTGTGACAGCATCATTCAGGTACAGTATCTGAATTTCAGGTAAGTCAACTACATCAACGTGATGTGTCTGCTTCTGTGCAGAGCGGCAAACATGTGAGAAATGTCCAGTCTTTTGGCAATTGTTGCATTTGGCTGTGGCAGCAGGGCAGGACTTGTGGTTTGCCATGTGTTTATCAGAGCCACAGCGGTAGCATGAATGTGAAGACGGAGAGGCAGCAGCATGTCCTGCATTGGAAGCAGCGGGCTGTTTCTTAGAGTGAGGGTGGCGTGGACGATTCTTGCCCTCTGTGGATTTAGTATGCACGGCGTTGACTGGGGCCACGGCAGATATTGATTTTGCCTGCGTCAAGGCAGCTTCAATTTGTGTAGCAAGGGTAACTGCTCTTTCCAACGTTAAGTCTGTTTCTAGTAGCAAATGTTCTCGTATGCGCTGACTAGCAACATGTTCCACCAATTGGTCACGCAACATTTCATCCTCATTGTTTCCAAACTCACATGTAGTAGCTAAGTCTCTTAGCGTGGCAAGATATTGTAGAATGCTTTCATCTTGAGCTTGAATTCTCTTTCTAAATGCATGTCTTTCAGCAACAGTATATCTCTTTGGGTTAAAGTGTGCTTCCAAGGCCCTAAGGGTTTCGTCCATTGTCGTACCTGGATTAGGCAGTGTGTAAAATAGTCTCTGGCCCTCAACTCCAAGACTATGCAGCAAAAGTGCCTTTTTCCTCCCCTCGGGCCATCCGTCACATTGATGAGAAGTAGGTCGTTCTGGAACATTTTCTTTCATGTGACGAGCAGAACTGGTGGTTCACCAGGGCACGGCAGGAAAGGTGGAGAAAACGGCGTCGATGTAAAAGCCATCTTCTTACAGTAAACAGCAAAAGCAACCTCGTCACCAATTTGTTATGTTTTCTTGTAGTTAATTTAAGTTATTGTAGTCAATGAAAAGGCTTGGTATTCCGTCCATTACGTTTACTTCAGAACTTAACGGGAGCAGTTACAAAACACATGTATGCAGCGCGTAGACTTATATCAACTATACATCCAGTCTCTTCTTCTCTTACTTCCCCCAATACTCATTACCATAGTGCACCATCTAGTGGCACAGAACACAACAGTTTGTATACCTTGAAAGTGCATGAATTTTACTTTTAAAAATGAAACACCCCTGATTAAAATAAATTGTTGAACTAAATTGTCCTGTTTTGTGTACTTTTTAATAACATTTTTGACAACTGCTCATGGCGTATAAGGTAATTCATCAGAGCATATTTACATCAGGAAAATCTAGTCAAGCTATAATTTATGAGTGTATTATTACACTAAGCTTGATCTATTTATACCAGAGATTTTTTCGCATTTGTATAGTTCACAGCATTTTCATTTCCATGTGAAAGCCTCCGCTCGAACTCAGGGCTCAGAGGTCATCTGCCAAACTTCTCCGTGTCAATTCCTGGCAGTTTCTGGTAGTTTTCTGTGCTGCCTATAATTTCTCATGAACAATCGTTAACCTGCAGTTCCACAACAATTTACAGTGCTGTTTACTGATGAACATCCCATTTTTCATGCAGTGTAAAGCTTGGACATCAAGCAACTTCACATGGATGCAATAAATTTAAATTTAAATTTAAACCTAATGAAATCAAAATGAATTTGATGCTTGTACTGAAGATCATTTCAATATACTTAATGCTGAGTAATTGACTGAGCATTTGAGTCTCATTCCTCTTAAAGTTTCTTACTCATGTTGTCTCAGGGGGTTTTCCTTTATACCATCTACTCTGACTTGTTCATTAGGAACAAATCTGAATCCGTGTCCAGATTTCTGTAAAACTGCTTTGTGACTGTGTCCATTGTTAAAAGTGCTATGTAAAGAATATAGACTTAATCATCCATAACGCATTGTAAGCCACAGTCACTCGCTAATGCAGAAGTTTTATGTCTCCAATGTGTCTCTCTTCCAGACTTTCGATGTCTGTTGGTATGTTTCTCTCTTGTAAATATGCATGAAGAATATATAATGAAGTTTTGGTAGCCTTTCGGGTGTTCAATGCGTCTTCAGTTTCAGTTTTTAGTTCATTTATTTAGTGCTTAATTATAACATAGCTAATCCTAGCAGTAGCACTGGATTAGCCTCGTCATCTGTCTTTCCCAGCTGATAAAGAAATTATTCTGCACATGTGCTGGAGAAAAGTTTTGTCATTGGATCTTCACATGAGCTGTGAGGTGTGATGTTGTGTTGTCTTGACAACATGCAATATTATAATAATATTGCACGCTTGTTCTCCATTGGGTAGAGTGGCGTAATACATGGAAGATAATTGATATGATAACAATATTGCATGCCATCAATAAACCCACTAGAAGGTAATAGAGCACATGTTTTTATTCCATGGAAAAAGTGGCCTGTATGTATAATAATACTCAATATTGTAGGAAGAATGTCAAGGGATTTTTTTCATACATTTTTCCCATTATTTTATTTATTCCATTCTTGTTCATATTCATCTTCATACCATGCTTTCTGCCCACAAAATAGAGTAGAAAATAAGGTTCAGATACAGTACTCAGTTTTCCAGAGCAATTTTATTTTTAAAAATGTGTTTTTATGCTGCATTTTTACACAGATTCCATTGTGCAATGTGTTACATAATCAAGTCAGGTGGACACTTCAGATTGAGTTAGACATGGACTTGTTTTTCACCCACCTGTAGAAGAGCATCAATAAGTAAGATTTTTGCACTTATTGTAGTCAGAGTGAAACATTTGTTAAAGTATTGGATAATGATATTTGTAATTATATATATATATATATTTTAACCTTATTATACCAGTTAAAATAAAACAGAGCATTTAATAGTTGTTACATCATTGATTTTTATTGTGCACATCTTTAAACCAGAGGATAGCTGGCTGCTGTGGCAATACCACACTGGTTATTCTTGTTCCTGGACATCTTGATATAGCCTTTATCACCCCAGTCGAGACCCCAGCTGTTTAAAAAAAGAGAAGGGAGGGAATCAGTGAACAATTTAACGATCCATGTGGACCACTGGCTTTAACTGGCTTGATTTTATCTTAATTAATGGAGTTGTTGTAAATTGGAATACTGTAAAACAATTTCCAATATTTCCTCTGAGCTTTCAGATCAGGGGTTTCAAACTCATTTCAGGGAACAGGCCATAATGCACTTAATACAATGTGAAGTGAGCTAAAGAAAAAAAAAAAAGTTTAGTTGCACATAAACAACTCCTCTTCAGTGTATTTATTACCATTTATATAACAGGTACATTCTGAATGAACAGATACATCACCTACAAACAATTAATATGTTGGGGTAGATTATAAACTTTATTGGGATGTAAGTTGAGATTTTTAACTTTAGAAATAAAAAAGACATAACAAGCCAAACTACAGTAGTTGAGTTTGAATATACAATGTATAATCTATTTAATACATTTTTTATGTTGATTTTTTTTTTTACCTGTTCTTGACCAGCCAGTAGTCTTTTCCATTTTCTGTGCCATAACCAATGGCTAGGACACCATGATCCAGGTCCATGCTGCTACATGAAAGCTCATTGTAGATTCCTTAAATCAATCCCAACATTAACAATTGCAATCAGTTATTCATTTTAAACAGTACCAACCAAAGATTGATCCAAATAAATGCAAACCACAAAACAATAATATTTGGATTGTTCTGGAAACATTAGGGGGAAAAATATTAGTGACACGGGATTGATTTATAATTTTCATGTGGGACTCACCAGATTGATAGAGCTGGAAAGAAGGTTGACTTGCATCTATGGCGACAGAAATGGGTCCAATGGTTGCCACGGCTTCCTGTAGAGCTTTCTCATCTTCACTGTTTATATCCACATAGCCAGTGCAGGTGGCTCCAATGGTGTCTGGTTTAAACCTGCAGTCCCCATCCTGATGAGAGTGAGACAAAGTGCACTTTGTTCTTAGTGCATATTACTGATTATTATCCATACGGGCCACTTTTTCCATGGGAATAAAAACATGTATTCCATTCACTTCTACTGAGTTTACTAATGTTATCATATCACTTATCCTCCGTGTATTATGTCACTCTCCCCAATGGAGAATGAGCATGCAATATTGTTATAATATTGCATGTTGTCAAGACAACACAACGTCACACATCGGAGCTCATGCAAAGATCCAATGACAAAACTTTTCTGCTGCACATGCGCACAATCATTTCTTTGTTGGCTGGGAGAGCAAGAAGACGAGGTTAATTCAGTGCTCGGTTTAAGCACTAAATAAACTGAAAATAAAAGGTGTTGAACACCCGAAAGGCTACCAAAACTTCATTATATATTCTTCATGCATATTTAAAAGAGAAAAACATACCAATGAACGTAGAAAAACTGGAAAAGAGACACGTCGGAGGTGTAAAACTTCCACGCTAGCGAGTGACTGACAGTTTGTACACAAACATGGCTGCAAGGTTTGCTTCATTCAAAGTAGAAGATTTAGAGAATTTTGAAAGCGAAAGAACACCCAAAAGGCTACCAAAACTTCACTGGATAGTCTTCACGCATATTTACAAGAGAAAAACATACCAACGGACATCGAAAAACTGGAAAAGAGTGCAATAGTGGAAATATTGTCAAAGTTCTACTTGGAGGTGAGGAAAAGTGACGGAGACTTTTACAAGAGGACTTCACTCGTGGACTTCACTCAGCAAAGCCCTTTTGTTTTGAACAACTGCAATGTAACAATTAACTACGACCAAAAGTAACTTTGAACTTGAACTGTCAACCTGTATATAGCTTGTATATAAGTTGGGTTGTTGTTCAGGCTTTTTGGACTTGTACCATTTTTATTGTTAGAACTTTGAGTTTGTACAGTACATTGGATTGACAGAACACTGACTTACATTCCGTCAGAATCAGCATTCAATATTGGTAAGTTACACCCCTGTTCTTAACTTTTTGCAAAATCTATAATTGTTCCATTGAATATGTATGTAGTATAATAATAATAATAATAATAATAATAATAATAATAATAATAATGGCTGCTTTTTTCATGGTATAGCAGATATATTTCATTCAGCTACTCGTCTTTGACTCATTCAATATCATGCTAGCTGAATGGAATATATCTGATATACCACTCAACACCAGCCAATATTATTGAATTATCTCATTACAGTGGCACCTGTCAAAAGGTGGGATATATTTGGCAGCAAGAGAACAGTCAGTTCTCAAAATTGATGTGTTGGAAGCAGGAAAAATGGCAAGGACCAAATTGTGATGGCAAGATGACTGGGTCTCTGAGCATCTCCAAAATAGCACATCCTGTGGGGTGTTCCCAGTATGCAGTGGTTAGTACCTATCAAATGCGGTCCAAGGATCCAAAGGACAACCAGTGAACTGGCAACAGGGTCATGGGTGTTGAAGGCTCATTGATTCGCATGGGGCACGAAGGCTTGCCCATTTGGTCCAATCCCATAGAAGAGCTACTGTAGCACAAACTGCTCAAAACATTAATGCTAATACCTTTCTGTTTTAGCCAGTTATGGGAAATTCCTGATAAAGAAAAATACTTTATTATGACAAAGGTAAGCTCAAACATGGACTTCTAATAATAATAAAAAAGCCAGGGCATAGATCTAGCATATTTTATGGTGTTTAGCCTCATCTATATTATCAGTACATAACAAACATGCTGCATGTCGAGCTAAGCATTAGGTCTAGTAAAATATATTGCATCCAAAGCCCACATCCAGATATACATTTGAACATTGCACAGAGCTTTCATTCTAACCTGATATAAAATGTTCTCCACACACATGGGGATGTTTTGTTGGTGTCCAATGTTCCTATTTAACTGCTGCTCACCATTTTTCTCATCTTTCTGGGTTCGCTGGGAATCGGTGAAAAGTTAAACCAAGTTTATCTCTACATCTGTTATTACATCCAAAAGCACTACAGGTCTCTGGAATTGCTCTTTTAGATGCAATTTCTATCAGTTTATCTGTAAATGTTTACTGAATTTGGCTTACGATCACTCACGTACACTTGTGTCGGTCGCTGGGAAATACAAAGCTTGCCAGGCAATATGGCTGGATAAACAAATCCGCAGTTGCGATGATATGTGAGAGTCCTCCATAAAAAATAACTTTACTTCACAAAGAGGATGCATTACATGATGCCAGCATTTATTATTTTCTTATAACAGCAAGCCCTGGCATGATTTATTCCTTACATACTGTATGGTGTGGCCACAGATTAAAATACTGAGGCAACAAATGCTATTATTATATTCACATTCACTGGATATGAGCAATCACATGCTCTGATTGGCTACTCTACTACTAGGCTATCAGGTCATATATCGTGAGTAGAGAAAAACAAAATGACAGAGCATGTTGATGAACCAACCGAGGATGAAATAAAAATTCTACTGGAAAACAAAAACCCCCA
>JAOPUC010000001.1:43037669-43047707 GCA_027564185.1 Cephalocassis borneensis
CCCATGTGATCTCGTTTGGACGGTAAACCTGTTGGTACAGTTAAACGCAGCACATGAATGAGGCATCTTTATTCTCGACTACTGTCTAGACGCTATACCAGAGACGGCTGAAGAATCTCCACTTTGCCACATCCAATATGGCGGCCAGGATGACGTATGATTCTACGCAGAAGGCGGCGTCTATGTTTATATGTCTATGCCTTTCTCTATCACCTCACACTTACTCTTATTGAAGCAGCACGCAACAAGCCTCAACAGGAACTACGGGTGACTCACAGGGCCAAATTAGAATTTGCGTTAACGGCACTATTTTTTTTTAATCGTGATAAATTGAGATCACGTTAACGTGTTAACTTTGACAGCCCTACTTTATACTTATTATAATCATGCTACAAATGAAATCTGTATGTAACCCCTGTGTAAAGCTTTGAAGAATTTATATTTCAATAGCAAAATGTTATAAAGCCAACTCTGCACCAGCGCAGATATTTATACAGACAACACTCACAGGTTTAACAGAAGAGTGTGTTTAGATATCAAATCTGATGCCCATAATTTGCAGAGTTGAAATGGAATTAATGGGGAAGCTTAATGATTAGAGAAGCAGCTTTGGGACCAAAAGGTCATCGGTTCGATTCCCTGGATCAGCAGCAATGGCTGAAGTGCCCTTAAGCAAGGCCCCTAACCCCCAACTGCTCTGGTTATGTTGTACATCGCTCTGGATAAGAGCATCTGCTAAATGCCTGTAATGTAATGCCAGTATGCAGTTTACTTGTTCTGCTCCAACATTGGAAGTAAAGTTGTTTTTTTTGTTAAATCCCATGCCTGCATTTCTAGTTTCATCCTCATTTCAGAAACTCTGTGGTCTTCTGCCAAGGCAGCTGCTTTTATCTCCTTCAGTGATGTGTACCAGTATGAACAATGCTTTTGAATAAACGTATAATCGTAACTTTCGTGTAGTGATTTTTTTTTAAATCCATATGAACCTGTTGACCAAAATGATGCTGTTGCACTGTTTCCTTACAGATGATCCCAAAGGCTTTCTCTCCTAAACTTCTTCAGCGACCAGACGCAATGTGCAAAAAGCTGAATGGGAAACCATGGCAAGGTGAACTTTTTTTAGAGATCATATAAGCATATGTTTTGTTTCCTGTTGTTTTTACTTTGGGAGAATTATGTGTAAGGATGGAGGGCCAGTTAGCAGAGATGAACACTGATGTTGTACACTAGACCACAAGGAGGCGACACTTGCCTAAAAACACTCTACAAGAGAAACGTACCTACATACAAATAAAAGTATCATGCTGTTAAATCATAACGGTACAACATACTGTCCTGACACTATATCAATAAACAATCCTTTGTCAGCAATGTAAATGTGGTTAATGGAGTTTTTTGAGGGGGGTGAAAAAAAAAAAACTCAGTTTTGGTTTGTTTGTTTTTTAATTGAGAACCAACACCATTTCATTTAGTCCATACACTTCACATCTCAGTCTTTAACCTTTTTTTTTTTTTTAACAATCTGTACATTGTCAAAAGTGCAATATTGACAGGCAGTGGTTTGGGGTGATCGGTCACATGACTCACAGAACTCCAGTGCTGCATTGCACAGGCTTGCGTGTGACATTTAATGCAAAATCTAATCAACATTCATTTATGATCAGTGCTTAGATGTGTCAAACAAAATGATCAATGGGATGCAGCTTTCGGTATATCTGAAAAGACCTGGACATTTCTAAATCATACATTTCTGTAGCAACGATTTGCTCAAGTCCACGGCGCCAGTGGCGTTCCATATGAAAGAATAATTAGTGAAACGTGTATAAGAAAATAGAAACCTAGAGTTTTATATAAATTAGGAAGTAGACAAAAAAAAACTTTCAGCCTCATCCTCTTCCCGTTCCTCTGTTCACTTAAATTGGAGATATAAAATATCCAGTTACTGCACTAGCAGTTTTAACTCTAATCGTTCAATTAAGGCTGCTATAAAAGAAGTATAAAATGTTATAAATACAACATTTCGCCTTAAGTCACTGTATGTGATTGCACACACTTTAACGGCATTTCACGCCCCCCACACGCACAATCTGTCTATATGCAGTACACGTGCATTTTACAACAGACAAGAAATGAGAAATTATCACAGATTTCTGGAATAACTGGCCAGTAGAGATTAGTCTCAATTTCAACAGGTTTGAATTTTATTTCTCAGTACAGAGAAACATGCCCTTTCTTGTCCATAGCAATTGCACATATATGATAGTACTGGGGTTTAAAAACAACAACAACAACAACAACAACAACCCTGGAATATTCCTTTAAAGTGTGGCATCAGCATTTGTAAAATTCCTGTTCATCCTTCCCATTTATAACATTTATACAAGCTTTATAACAGCTGTAACACAAATTTCTACTTTTGTGGAATCCAGCCAGCAGCACAGTCAGTTTAAACCCGTCACAGATAAGTAGTCTTTAAAAAAAAAAAAACTGCAATGAGAAACAACTGTGTTCATTGAAATTCTCCTGGAGCCCACATCTCGGTGAAAAGGCACACCAAGCTAATATTAATGTGCAGGGAACATTCACATAACTGGGGAAGTCAATGAAAACATTAACAAGCTGCATTTGTGCCTTTCTTAATCAGTGGAAAATTAACAACTCTTAAAAAGTCCGCTATGTGCATGTTCCTGCAGACGTGTTTATAAGCCTCAGGTCGGCTCATGGAGCCAATTAATCAGCTGGGAACCAGCAGAATGGGACAGCACTCGCCTCCGACACCCCATTAATGTCAGTGACTGAACATGTTTACTAGCAAAGCTGCCAAAAAAAAAAAAAAAAGGCCACAACACCTAGGGGTTACATTTACCAAACATAGGCCAACTATGCTACAGTGATCTCAGACTGGGATTACTACAAATGCACATGAACATTAAACACAACTCATATTGTCACATGACTACACTGTTCTTTGCACTTCGACGATTTTGTGAAATCCAGACATGGCTTGTTTGTTGTGGGAATTTTTGCTATTCTGACGATCCAGAACTCTTCGCTTTTGTGTTTTCAGAACATTATTTTGTTTGACTGCTCTGGGAACGGCTTTCTGGTCGCACCATAACGAATGACCCGCGATGCTTTGCCTCACTTCCCTTCCCTTCCTTTCTCCACAGACAGCCAGTTAAATATTTACTGAGTACAAAGAGAAGGAGAAAACAGTGACTTGGAGATAATGAGTACAAGATTATAGCCACTCATTTAAAGCCATGAATTACCCAGATCTTTACAAGCCAAGTCTGGATCCTTTGTTGGGGGGAAAAAAAAAACTCACGGAAATGAAGTGTCAAATACAGGACCCTTCTGCAGTACAGCAATAAATAATCGAGTGCTCCTTTCAGATCCAAGTGTGCCATTACTAAATCCACGTTTTATATATTACAGTCTACAAAGTGCACACTGCCGTAGTGTACGTTCCACCAAGTGCGCACTCCGTGATAATCAAAGCACTGCATTCGCTTGTCTGAACGTAAAGGGCTCAATCCCAAATCAACCTTATTACTAAACCACAGAACCGGAACTGTGCCCGTACCAATGATCCTCTCTGCTCCGCAGCACTGGCAACCAACAGGCTTCTTTCCCAAAGAACTTCCTGCGAATGATTGCTTACGTCTTTCCAAAGAAAAACACAGTAAAATAATATGACTTCAAACCAGCCAAACCGTGTCACTGAGACAGAGCAGAGGTGTATCATGTTGTTATTGCCACATATAATAGGATATCATGAAACCTACTCTAGTTATAAGAGAATAACACGTAGGCAAAAAGTATGGCGTGTTTTCACAGCAGATAAAGGTCTAGTGAAAGAAAGCGTCTCCGACCTTTTCAAGATGTTTACAGGTGACTACATTTATCATAATCTGCTCTGTGCAAAATTAACATTAGCTTTTACAGTGCACACTTCCATGACAAAGCATAAAGCGAAGTGTCATGCAGAAAATGAATGCCAAAACATCAGAACTCCCCAGATCACTGGTTTCACATAAACCGTAACCTTTGTGCCCATCTATAGGTCTTTTTTTTTTTCTTTGTGACTGATGGAGGGTGTGTGTGTGTGTGTCTCTGTTGGGATGACTGATGATTGAAAACCTCCAAACTTCCCTTAGGCCTGTATGGAGATGACCGTGCCACTCTCATTGCTCTGGAATCAACTGCTCCTGCCTTCTGTTTGCTGGCTGCTCCAGTGCAAAGGCTCACCTGGATGACTCGGGGCTCGGCTGAGAGGGTCTGAAGTGGGGGCGTATGTAGCCCAAGCCCTGCCTTCTGCCTCAGCCTGACTTTCACAAAGCCAAAGCGGTCCCATTCGCACACTGTCATTGGCTCAGTCTCTGGATTGGTAAAAGAGGATGTAGCCTGACTCGGAGTTTTTGGAAATGTCAGACGTCAGCCCGTAGAACTCCTCTATTGCCTGGGCATCTATTTTCTAAACACAAGGAAGAAAGAGAGAGAGAGACAGAGAAAAAAATACCACTGTGAACATCTTTTCAAACCTATTTATGCCAAGGGTTAAACAGATATTAAGACAGTCTCAGGACAAAACAGAAACACAATTAAGCAGGAATGAAAGGAAGCAAGAGTGGAAACTGGCAGATTGATGTCTACCAGCAGCATGAGGCTAACCTCATGCAAATAAAGCAGATTTGCAAAGAATCCCAACAGACTGGCAGCGTGTACACTGTGGAAAATTCACTTCCAGCTCTTGGTTTGTTGGAATGATGCCCCACGGTGGAAAAAAAAGCTAATGTGTTCTTCTTCTAATGCACTCTGGAGCCTCACTAATCCATTAAAATCAACACCGAGCAGCCAAACGACTGTATCCACAGCAGACCACTGAGGTTTTTTTTTTTTTAAAAACAGCTTGGTTTTGAAACCTTCAGGCTTAACCTGCACACTAGACATGACACTCCCCCAAGACAAAACAGCCATGCACATACAGCCTTGCTTGCCATAGGAAATCCTGTCTCAGTCTACTTCGCTAAAGTGTAAGACTAAATAATTAACGTGCACAGTAGTCACAAGAATACAAATAACAGATGGTGTGTCTAGAAAATTCATACCCTTCACCTGCATACCGGTTGCTTTTTATTGCACGAGATACACGCTTTTCTGCCAAGATGAAATTTATGTTGCCTGATCAAAAGCAATAAGAGAAAAAGAAAGCAGACGTTTCAGCACCCTGTCGTATAACCCATCACTCTTCAGTTGCAAATAACTCAGGAAGAGACTGAAGGGATTTAATCCAGAACACAGTAGTCCAAATGCTTGGCAGAGTGAGGCTGAAAATTATCATACACTTCTTTTCCCATTGTTCAAACACTTAACCAGACTCTAGTAACAATTACATACGTATACACATGCACTTGAGATGTAATACCACAGTATAAACATGTTGAACCGAAACCACTACATGTTCCAACGCGTGTCGTTTTAATGCTCACCATCCTCACCACTTCCTCTTTTCAATTCACAGAAAAGTATAAATAGAAAATAGACTTCCATAGCCTGAAAGAGAAATAGCTCGCATTTCAGTCTTACCTCTACAATATCATCATCAAACAGCAACCAGAAGCCATGACTTTTCACTATAGTGATGTAATGACCACGATTTGGACCACTGAAACAGAACAAGGGCATACACCAACTTGAAAGCAGTCAGATTGTATGAGCAAAGTCATATTCTCCAAAACAAACTGACCTCACTAGGTTTTTCATGGCAATGATGAATGCCCCAGTGGTGTTGAATAAATTCCTACCTCCCACAGTGCACTACCACAGCCACAAGGTCATAGAGACGGTCAGGGTTGGTGGCGTCACCAGAAGTATTGAAGAGCCTCAGCTCCAGAGGGAAGACCACACGGTAGGACAGTTTGGTGTAGCGATGCAGCTGGTCCATATACTTAAAGCGCTTTAGGTGCAGGGCGAGGATCATGGGTAATTTCTTCACACGCATCCTGAAGAGAATACCAGAAAAGAAAAGTGAGCTCTTCTTGCAGAGATCCTGCGTGGTGTTTTAGGTGATTTGAGTAAACTTTAATCTGGAAAACGGTGTCAAAACATCTGCTCTCATTTGACCATTTTCATACCACAAGCTATCAGAATTCTCAATGCGTCCAGGGCTCGACTGGCTGCCCGATTGCCCGGGGCAGGTGAAACATGCATTCGGGCAAGTGGGATACGTCCCAGACATGCCCGACCGGGCAAGTTGGAATGAGCGTATATTACGAACTAGCACCACAAAAATGAGGCTTTTTGATCTTTTATTTCAGTTCCTAAAATCATCCCTCACTACGTATCCGCCATTATGTCCTGGCTGTTTTCTTAGTCTCGGTTTCATTTACTGCTTTGCAAGTTATTTTACATACCCCCGCTGTTGTAGTATGGTATGTGTACTGTTTATAGACCCCTTGTGCATGACGTCACGCATCACGTGATAATTACAGCTGGGGTCAGACAGACACCATCTTTCATGCAAGCAGCTTAATCCATCTTCAATATGGTTAATTTTTGTGCTTTTTTGCTTATTCAAACAGAGAAATGGCTAAAAGGCATTAGCGTCTCCCCGCTATCAAGAAAAATGTTAACAGATAGAAGCAAAGGCTTCAAGAACAACGAGGAAATGAGCGGTTAAAGAATACAAAGAGAGGAGCTCAGCCTGAAAACTCCAGAGAAATTCACGAATGTATTTCAAATGTATTTTACAAAAACAGAAAGTCGGAAGTGAGGATGGAAGAGTTTGCTTAAGAATCTTCTTTTTTTTTTGGTGGGGGGGTCTGCTTGTATTTCAGTTAGCTCCTTGATTTTCTTAAAGGTGAAGCCGCTTCCTTATTCGACACAGAAAACCCAGATTGGTTTCAAACAACTCGGGCATAAAAAACTCAACAAGGAGCGACATGCGCGATAAATCCTGAAAGAACAGATTGAGAGCAGAGAGAGTTAGAGCTTTGTTTCTGTTATCAGAGGAACACAGTCCTGTGCAAAATATTTATGTATTGGTTTTTTCTTTTTAAATCATCCACCTGTAGGTTTATGAAAAAAAACCCTGCGCTGTGTCATGACACACCGGTTGCGCTGATTCAGTTACAGGTTGCCAGGTCTGTATAAAATGCTCACAACGTACACACTAAACAATTTTAACCTCGAACATTATCCTGTCTGACACAGCGCAGGCTTTTATTTTTTTTAAACCTAGAGGTGTATGATATAGCAAAAAAAGATGTATATAAATATTCTCAAACACAGTACTGTTCAAAAGTCTTGGCACCCTATTTTCTTCATACAAACTTTGTTATAGATTTCTACATTATTGAGTAATGAATCTACAGTCTGAGAGAGTTCTACACAAACACACTGGACTTTCCAACAGCTGCACGCATGTGAAATGGAAATAAATCGACTAAGGCAGGAAAAACTCTTTTGGATAAAATTGTTATTGTCCGTTACAAGTAAAAGTAACCAATAACTAAACTTAATAATAAACTTAATCAATAACCAAACTTCAATTCGATGTGTGATCTTCATTTTATGTTGCAATTCACAACTATTCTATGGTTTTCCTAAAAAAAAACATAGTACTTGTAAATAGGGGGCAAATGGGTTTAAAAGTTAATGTCAAGCCCTGTTAACGATGATCTTTGTGCTACAATGCTTTTGGGAAACCCACCACTTAACTTGCTCTGTAATTGTTATTAAAATAAGAAACCTGTATATAGTAGCCTATGTAATATGATATGCTAATATAAATAAACAGGTCGGGGTGTATAATATGATGTGGTGATAACTGCTTCAATAGGATATGCAGAAACGGAGATGGGCTGCGAGGCCTGCACCAGAGCTCCTTTCCTAATGAAGTGCCTTGCACAGTAAGGTAAGACAAGCGATGCTGTACCCCCATCATGTTGTCTCTTTGGACCTCCACACCTGATACCAAGTGGTGCACAAAAGTGCCACAGACCTGACGGATATGGAAGTTGCCCTGCAGTGACGACTAACTTGCCGTGTGATTCCATCCGTTGGCCATTTGAGTGGCTCTTCCACATGCCATCTGGTGGTGTGCCATTGACCCTGTTGGGTTCATCTGCCACACTGCACCGAAAAGTGCCCTGCTGCCAGCACCTTATTGGTAATGTACTATTTAACCCAGAGCGGACCTGGGAGCAATGGCGATTAAGGGGTAACTCCACTTTCCCTAATATTCAAATCCTCCTGGACCTGAAACTCACCACCAGTTGCAGTTTAAAGTCATACCCAGGAATGTGAACTCATTCATTAAATGTGAGACAGGGTTTAAAAAAAACCTTCAGTGTGTTTTGCAGTGTAAAGGGTAAAGTTCCACCTTTTTATCATGTGGAAGAACCCAAGCGCTGAGCCTCCAGCCACATCAGGCACGTCAGCTATGTGCAGTGTATGTCCAGACTCAGCCCCGGCACAAACACTGCTTTTTACAACCCTCCTAATTTACTTAGGATGGGCTCACAGCATATGGGGAGCATCCACAATGGCTGACTGATGGAGAGACAAAGAAATTCCAGTGCTTGGACGTTTTGCGGAGGGAAAAAAAAGTCATTCACATTTAGTCATAATGGCTCAGCTGTCCTAACCAAAGACTGGGAAAAGAATAAGGAGCCTTGTGATTCTTTTTTTATGTCCCTTTTTTCCCTCTTCATTCTTTCTTTTTTTTGTGTGTGTTCGAAGCTTTTATCTTTGTCATTCAGTTGGGACCGTTCAAAGTTACAAGCTGCCTTCTCTTTCCCTGCTGCAGGACTTGGAACTCAAATTAGGGCCTGCTTGATTAGAAAAGGAAAAGAGAGGGGGAGGCTCGAATTGAGAGAATAGCTGTTGGACAGAACAAATCGCACCCCTACAAAGTGTCTTTTATCCTTTAGGTCCTCTTTTTTTCAGGACACCCCCCCCCCCCCAACTCAACCTCCTTGTTCAGTTGTTCACTGGGGTTTCTGTTGCTTTGGTTCTCTGTCTGTCATTCATTGTGTGGACGTGTCTTCTGGTCTGGGGTTGGAGAAAAGTAAGGGGTAGGATCCTTGAATTACTGTAGGTAACTGTGCCCCAGGCACTCTCACAGGACTTTAACTGATCCATATGTCCAGCTCAGGTATCTCTCTGCGCTTCTTGCTTTGTAATTCTCAGCCCCCATGGGCATTGGTATGTTTTTACTCAACTGCCCCTTTAACCTGTCACAAAGCATTACTAGAGTCCTAGAAACATGCCGTCTTTAAAAGCAAAGAGGTTTCCTGACCAGACTGTCTCCTTCCAGGAAAGATGATGAGAGGAGACACCTTTACAAGAGAGTCTCGACCCACTGCTGTTAAAGAACTGCGCCATACACATTGCTGGCCTCTTTGTCAGGAGATGTAGTCCCTGTCCTCCGCATGCTGCCTTGTCCAATAAAACATGTGCTGCCATTTTTAAAGTGATCCATAATCTGGAGCAGGAAGAAAATGACTCGGATGCACGGAAACAAAAACATATGGTGGGCCATATGCTTAATTATTACAGGGTAGACACGTAAACAGTGTAATTTAGCCAGTATATGGGATTTTGCTGTTTCCTTTCCATCCATTTGCTTCTCAAACACCATCTTGACAAAATAGTTACTTGGATATAATTCTCGAGCTTTCAGGAATACGTTCCCCAAACTGGGCCTTTTAGAAGTTTAAGAAAGGAGAACAAGACGAGAGGAGAATGGGGAGACAGTAGAAAGGCGGACAGTTGCTATTATGGTGGTGTATGAGCAGAGGGAAGAGGAGGGGGTGGCCTCAGTCCTGTACAATTGAGAAGAGACTGAGAAACAATGTACGCTCTGTTGGTATGCTTCTAGTGTTTGGGCAAAGCAGCGTTCCCCAACACATGGCCCCTGAACTGAACCCTTTCGAGCCGATCTCTCTCTCTCTCTCTCTCTCTCTCTCTCTCTCTCTCTCTCTCTCTCTCTCTCTCTCTATCTTCTCTTCTCTCTGTATTTCATGAAATGTC
>JAOPUC010000001.1:46130189-46142090 GCA_027564185.1 Cephalocassis borneensis
AACCGGAGCACCCGGAGGAAACCCACGCGGACACGGGGAGAACATGCAAACTCCACACAGAAAGGCCCTCGCCGGTCACGGGGATCGAACCCAGGACCTTCTTGCTGTGAGGCGACGGTGCTAACCACTACACCACCGTGCCGCCCTGGGCGAGAGATAATTTTTAAAAATTTACCTGTAAGTTTGATATGACATTTTTATCCTAAAACATTTGGACACTGTGTAAACCATAAATAAAAAGAGAATGTGAACAATTTCAAATCATGGAAACCCTATATTCCATTGAAAATAGTACAAAAACAACATATGAAATGATGAAACCGAGAAATTTCTTTTGTTTTTCGAAAAGTAAATGCTCTTTTTGAATTTGATGTTAGCAACACATTTCGGAAAAGTTGGGATAGTTGCATCAAATTACTGAAAAATTTATGTCATGCTAAAAAAAAAACATCAAACTTAATTTTTTTAACTGCCAACTGGTCAGTTACAATTATAAAAAGATCATCCCAGAGAGGCTGAATCTCTCAGAAGCAAAGATTGGATGGGATTCACTGTTCTGTGAAAGACTGTGTGGGCAAACAGTGCAACAATTTAGGAATAACTTTCCTCAGTGTAAAATTGCAAAGAATTTGGGGATCACCTCATCTATGGTACATCCTATCATTTAAAGATTCAGAGAATCTGGAGAAATCTCTGTCAGCAAGAGACAAGGCTGTAAACTGGTATTAGAAGCTTATGATCTTCAGACCCTCAGGTGACACTGCATAAATCAGACACATGTCTGTAATGGAAATCACTATTTGGGCTCAGGAAAACTTCAGAAAACCATCGTCCATGAAAGCAGTTCATTACTCCAGCCACAAATGCACATTAAAACCATCTATAAACAATATCCAGGAACACCACCACCTTCTCTGGGCCTGAGCTCTTTTATGATTGACTGAGGTGAAGTGGAAAATTTTCCCGAGGTCTGTTGAATCAAAAATAGAAACTCTTTTTAAAATCATCGATACCACATCCTCTAGGCTAAAGAGGAGAGGGACCAGCCAGCTTGTCATCAGTGCACAGTTCAAAAGCCAGCATCTGTGATGGTATGAGGGTGCATTAGTGCACATGACATGGGTAGCTTATATATCTCGGAAGGAATCATTAATGTTGAATGATATACTCACATTTCAGAGCAATATGCTGCCATTCAGACAAAGTCTTTTTAAGGGAAGGCCTTCCTTCTTTCAGCATGACAATGCCAAACCACTTTCTGCACCTATTAAAACTGCATGCCTCCATAGTAAAAGAGTTTGGGTGCTAAACTGGCCTGTCTGCAGTCCAGACCTGTCTCCCATTTAAAACATCTGGCACATTATGTAGTGTAAAATATGACAAAGGAGACCCTGAACTGTTGAGCAACTGAAATTGTATATCAGGCAAGAATGGAACAACATTTCCCTTTCAAAACTACAGCAATTGGTGTGTGGATTTTACATGTTCTCCCTGTGTCTGTGTGGGTTGCCTCCGGGTGCTCCGGTTTCCCCCACAGTCCAAAGACATGCAGTTAGGTTAATATGGAACGGCCTTGGGCTGAGGTGCCCTTGAGCAAGGCACCTAACTCCCAACTGCTCCCTGGGCGCTATTAGTGTGACTGCCCACAGCTCTGGGTGTGTTCACTGCTTCAGATGGGTTAAATGCAGAGAGGAAAAGTGTATGTAAACAAATTGTAAAGCGCTATTGATCTGCTATTGTTAAGTATAAGTAATTTATTATTATTATTATTATTATTTGCTACTATTTTATTAATAAACCATATACTGTAGTCCGGAAGTATGCACTGCTGGCTGAGCCTCGCTCTGATTGGCTGAGCGTGTGAGAAGGCGGGGCTAAAATCGCCAGATTTAAGAAGACGACTGTTCCGGTTGTTTCTCATTGTGGCGTAGGGGAAGCGGTAAGTTGTTCTGTAGTCACAAATGTCAATGATGTTCCTTCATAATATTTAATATTAACTTTTTTTGTAATTTAAAAATAGTTTATGAAAGCATTTAATTGAATTTTCGCCATATTCGTGTATTTAAGTTTGTTTTGCGCCTCAGCAGATATGTTTTTAGTTTGCTAGTGAACTTTCGATATCGTTGCGTTTGCAAAATGAAGTTATTTGAAGATTGAGCTGAAATTATATTCAGTAAAACCGAGATAAATATCTACTAGTTCGACTTACGAAAAATCCTCTTTCTATATATTAAAAAATTCAAGTAAAATAATAAAAAGTTTTCCCGATTAACCGTCTTCCCTCAGCCTGTTTGTCGGTTAGCCACCACGCTAAAGCCACCGGCGCCATTTTGAGTTGCTGCCTCGCGCCTTTCCGCCATTCATTGTACTCTTACAAATACTGACCCGAAACTCCGAATGCACGATCATAATTCTTCCGCATATAACCTAAATTGTAATGTATCTCATAAATCGACATTTTTAAATAAAAGTTGTCGAGATTTTATTGTGAATTGGTGCTCCGTTGGCCGGCTTAGCTTAGCATTAGCAACTGAGCATTAGCAAGCTAGCCAGGTGAAGAAGTTTCTCGAAGCAGGCGGTAGGAACTCCTACACCAAGTCGGATTAATAACCGCTCTTAATCCGTCGAGTCCATGTTTGTGCTTTTAAATGAATTCTATTCTCAAGTATTTGTTTTGCGGACGCCATCTTTATCATGGCACCTTGTCCTATAACGAGTTGTGTAATCGAGTAAACGTGTCTTCGACGAGGAAATGCGGCCTAGTGCTTCAGATTAAGGTTTACCACGAGGCTCTGCGTTTCAAAAGAACCGGTGATTAGTTAATCCAAATGAGAGGGAGGGGGTGGGTGTGTTGTTTTTACTTTCCTTGCCCCTTTTTTTTTTTTTTTTTAAATAATATAAATACATCTCCCTAATTAACCATCTCCATTTGGCACAGTTTGTTTCAGGCTCAGCTTTCTGTTTACCCAAACAATGGTGAAGATCTTCGTTGGGAATCTGCCACCCCAGGCAGAGAGCGATGAAATCAAAGCCCTTTTTGCTCAGTATGGCACGGTCACGGAGTGTGCCATCATCAAGAACTTTGCCTTCGTCCATATGGATGATCGCAAGAATGCGACGAAGGCCATACGCAACCTCCATTTGTACAAGCTACATGGCACTCCTATTAATGTTGAGGCCAGCCATGGCAAAAACCAGGGTCCAGTCAAGCTGCATGTGGCCAATGTTGAGAAAGGTGCTGAGGATGAGCTCAGGGCTCTGTTTGAAGAGTATGGAACAGTATCCGAATGTTCCATTATAAAAAACTTCGCGTTTATCCACATGAACAACTCTGATGAGGCCATGGATGCCATTAAGGGTTTGGACAACTCTGATTTCCAAGGTATGTAATTCTCAGCTTTTAAGTTTGTGTGCCTGTGATTAACCTCAATTTTGATGTTTTTGTAACGGCCTGATTTTTTTTTTTTTTCTTTCTTGATTTTCCCAGGCAAACGGATTCATGTTCAACTCTCCAAAAGCCGGCCGCGAGGAGATGAGGATGGTTACGGCCCTCCAGAAAGAGGGGGCTATTGGCCACCCCGTTTCCCTGGTGACCACCCTCAGCCAGGGCCTCCTGGCTTTGGCAGAGGCCGATTTGGTCCTCCTGGTTACCCCCCTGCCCCTCCTCCACCCCCACCCCCTCCACCCAGACGCCCCCCCTTTCCTGGGGGTGGCTATAGCGGGGAACGTGATGGCAATGGGGTAGTGGATTATTATGAGAAATATCGAGCTCGTCCTTTTGGCATGTCCTCATATGAGGATCGCCGTATGGGCGGCATTCCACCACCCCCGCCACCCCCCTCAGGCATGATGAGGGAGCGCATGCCCCCTGCCAATCTCGACCCTTACGATCGACGCCCTCTCCCTCCCCCGCCGTCTTCGTTTTACCGCGATCGTAGTCCCATTGGAAGGGCACCGCCGGCCCCTCCAGCGTCTGCTGGAAATGGCTATTCATATGAGCGCTCCCGTCTCTCCCCACTTTCCATGTCTCGGAACCCAATGTACAATGCGCCTCGTTCCAGGGACCCCTACGGTGAAAGGGTGCCTCCGCCACCACCTGCGCGCTATACATACTAAAGTGATTCTCTACACTTGTGTACCCAAGGTGAGGTATAAGGGGCTTAAGTGTTTTCCTAAAGCAAGCTCCAGTCTTTCACTTCAACTTGCGTTGCGCGCTGTTGATTGATGCGTAACGTGAGGGGAATGCATAATATTAAGCTGTATCAGCTAATGTAATTAATACTAAGCCTAAAGTGAACTGACCATAGCGTCAAGCTAAGACGCGTAAAGGTAAACTAGATTTGCGAAAAGGCAATATTGTGTATGTGTGTAGTGTATATAGTATTAAGACACAGTGGACTTGATCAGTGCAGTATCATAAATGGTTCTCCTAGGCACTTGACTCATGTGGTTTGCTCTCTTTTCAGGTGTAATTTATTCGACAAGATCGTCGTCGTTGTCTCCAGGTGCACATGACGCGATTCGCCCCTCGTCTGACGGAGCGCGTTTCGTTTGCCTGTGCCTCGCTTATCAGAAGAGTTCTAGTGCGGACTTCACGCTTTAAACTTAAATGATTTTACCCGACTCAGTTTCGTCCTCTTGCATAAACTGTAATAATTTGCTCATTCTGTTCGGCTTGTTTTTTTACTGTATAGAGTTCAGTAGCTTATTGGACTGAAGGCAAGCAGAAAAGTTAAGTTTTAGATCTTGTCAAGCCGTTTAATTCTTAAAGCTGTTTTTGTTCAAACTTGTGTACACTTTGTGACTTTTTTTTTTTCTTCTGTGAGATCAAAACGTTTTGTTTTATTTGAAACCCTTTCCTTCCCTCTTTTTTTGTTTTTGTTCAACCCTGTAACAACGTTTGAACAAGTGCCACGTCTAGAATTAATGGGTACACACGTGCGCCTTGCGATCTAAATATTGAATAGATCAGCAATAATTACGACTACTGTTCAGTTGAGGTTTTTCCTCTTAGATTCAAGTTTAGTCAGAATGGCATCCCCTCTGATACGATGTACTCTTTTTAGGGACCGTTTTTTTCTTTTTAAATAAAATGTCTCACACTAATGCGTCGATTTGTTTATTTTTATTTGTCTTCCCTTTTGAAACATCATTTAAGCACAAATAATCCAGTGTGTCAGTTTGAAGGTAATGCGTCATTTTGGGCGTGCGTGGGAGAAGTGCAACACTTGACTTCCTGCTGTCTCATTAATGCAGCATATTGCAGTGGAATGTGAATTTATCATTTATGACGCCTTGTTAAGCGATGCTCGCTATTAAATTGTGCCCCTCGTATCCATCCTGACTCAAAGCTACTTGCTTCCACATGCCCAACAGCCATAGCTCACATTCTATCCTCTGAATGCTGTAAGCCTGAATTGTGGTTAACTAGCTCATTTGAAAAAGTTGAAGCACTTGAAAACACAATCAGCCCTTCACTGAATTAAGAGGTTTGAATGTTGATTGACACGAACTCAGGTAAGTTGATTGTGGTGTTTAATGCTCTTGTATGTCTTTGGAAGCAAAAGAAAAGCAATGGGGCTGTTGTATAGCAGGAAACTTGAGATTTTACTTAGTTCTTTCCCAAAACGTTTTCTCTCTGAGTGGGTGGGGCTAGCTTGTTTTAAAACATGCATATAAAAGTATAAACTTCAACTGCCTGTTAATGGGTCTGGAAAAACAAGAGTGCTGTTTGAGGGTGTATTTAATCAGCAAATGTATATATGAACATACAAAATTCGGGAAAGCTGGCTGATGAGGTAACCATAATCCTCATGACGACATCTAGTACAGGGTAGCAGAGTGAGAGTTCATCCTTTCAGGCTACATGCATGTTTTTGTTTTATATTTATATATGGGGTTGTTTACTTTTTAGGTGTGGGGGGTTTGTGAACATTTTGTAAGCTTGTTTTTAGAGCACTGTTTTAATAAAGTTAGGTTAAATGCATGCAGGTCATATATATTGGTGTATTTTTCAGATGATCTTCCATTCATGAAATTTTACAGTTAAAAAAAAAAACCACAATGAAATGAATAAAGGATTTGGACAGAAGTTGTGTACTGTGTTTTTTCAACCTCCATGGAATCCTGTTCAGAATGAGAATCAGAATCAGGTTTAGTACCAAGTGTGTTCTGACACGCAAGGAATTTGCTTTGGTGCTTGATCAGGTAAGATAGAAGAACTTGGTGAAGATATAAAAGTAGTTAAATATATTGAATTTCTTAAAAATTAATTTTAACAAGCCTGGATGTACAAGTTTGATAAAGTGGCCAGATTTAAAGGGTGGGGACAGTTTTGAACCTGGAATGAATACAAGACAGAAGTGATGTATAAATAAAAGAATGTAAAGCCGTAAACTGTTAGTTTTAAGTCTTTTAATAGCGATAATATTTTTGCAGACCGATAGCTGCGTCATCACTATCACACTGATAAATGACTTTTATGATAAAAATAGTAAGCTGCTTTAAAAAAAAAACCTGGTAACCTAGGCTATAATTAATTACCGTTTAGTTTCTTAATGTGATAGTGTGAAAAAAAATATATGGGGTTTTCTTTGCCCCTTTTTTTTTTCAACGCCGTTTGGTGCTCCCCCTGTACCGGAAGTGCTCTATCGACTTCCTGGCGACGCCATTTCGTGATTTATTCATTTGGCGCTTGGTTTTCGTCGTGGTATCTACGGTAAGAGATGGATGTTTGAAACGAATTTTTTGTGTTTATTTTGAAAGAAAGAAAGCAATTAATGAGTGTTTGTTCTATAATATGAGTGCATAATCGGATATTTGTTCCTGTTTCTTCCGGGTTTGTTTGCGGGGAGCTAACTTGGTTAGCTAGCTTCGCTAACTTTTAATGGCCGCATGTTGATAAGACGGGTTTACTCAAGAGTTTATAAAAATCCCGCGTACCTGGCTGACGGGTAAACGGTTTTTACGTCTTGTTTAGAATATTATTAGACGGTTTTGGGTAGTTTTAGTGGTTTTGCTAGTGAACCACTGAGGGCTGGGTCGTCATAGATGTTGGTGGTGTTACTCAGGAAAAGAAAGTCAACAAACTCTTCTTTATCGAGAGATTTGATCTTGTAAACAAACACCGAAATTTAGTTTAATTTAAAGTCGAGGCGACCGAGAAATACTGACCGTAAACTGGTGTTTATACAACTAATACTAATACAGCTAGTGCAACTTGTCTATGGTGTTGGCTAGCTAGGCCATTAGATCCTACTTTACATAGGGGGTTGTGTGGCTTAAATTGGATTAGATAGAAGTTTATTGATCCCTTTGGGAGGGTTCTCTCAGGGAAATTAAGATTCCAACAGCATCATTACAGATAGAAAATAGAGAAAAAAACTTATAGATAAATAAAATTTACATATACAAATATAAAAAGAGTAAGACATGGGGAAGGGGGGGGCGAAAAAAAAGAAAAGTGGGCCAGCAGGAGAGGTATTGCACATTTTTGTCAGGCTAGGCTACTGCTCCTCTTCCCGTCCCGTGTCCTCCTGTTCCCCCCTCCTCTCCCCCGGAGAGGAGTTATACAGTCTGATGGCGTGAGGGACAAAGGAGTTTTTAAGTCTGTTCCTCGTAAATCGTATATTAAAGTTTTAAAAAGTGCAAGCACTAACCCCTGAGCTCAGCAGACTTGGGTTCAATTAATCTTAAAATCAAGTGTTAGCAAGCTAGCTGAACCACATCGCTCTTCGAAACTTGTATAACGTGAATTTCGCAACTATACTTTCTACCCAGGAACAATAAATCGGCAGTAAAGATGGTTAAGATCTTTGTCGGCAACCTTACTACTGGTACGACCAAAGAAGACCTGCACAGTCTTTTCTCGCAGTATGGCAAAGTAGCGGAGAGCGACGTGCTGAGAAACTTTGGCTTTGTGCACATGGATTCCCAAAAGGAAGCTGAGGAGGCCGTCCGTAAACTGCACCACCATGAGCTGAACGGGCAGCCCATAAATGTGGAGTTGAGTCGAGGGAAGTACAAAGGAACCACCAAACTCCATGTAGGCAACATTAGCAGTAGCTGCACTAATCAGGAGCTGCGAGACAAGTTTGAAGAGTTTGGCCCCGTGCTTGAGTGCGACATTGTCAAGGATTATGCCTTTGTCCACATGGAGCGAAGAGAAGATGCCCTGGAGGCCATCAATATCCTGGACAACTCGACCTTTCAAGGTGAACTTCTTACAGAAAACGAAGAAAGGCAGTGCTATTCAAAGTTTTAAGTTTCTCTTGTTTAGTATTTCTAGTGTTGTAGGTACATAATTCTTCCATCTATCTAGGAAGAACCTTTTTTTTTTTAACGGTTACCGGGTCGGAGTACTTAATTCCACCTCACTAATTTATATTTGTTTTTAGTTTTTCTACATTTCATATGACGTTTCTAAATGTATTGCAGCTAGTTCTTGATTAGACTATGCAACATCCACAGTGAGGTTTTGGGTTTTGTGATGGCAAAAGCGAAAGTTTATTTGACAATGTCTTGCGTGTCTTCTCTTCCTCTCATAAGGCAAGGTGATAAATGTACAACTGTCCACCAGTCGCCTCCGCACTGTGCCTGGCATGGGAGACATAACCGGCTGTTACGTCTGCGGAGAACCCGGTCACTGGTCCAAAGACTGCAGGCGCGGTCAGAACGGTAACTATGGCGGCGGTCACATGGGGGGAATCCGTGCTGCCAGGGGTTTCCCTAGAGCAGGTCCTGTTTATGGCGGTGGAGGCCCTCCAGCATTCCCCACCCGGAGCTATCCAGCGGCACTGCCCCCTATCCCACCAGTGAGCCACGCCCCCGGTTATGGGATTTCCCGAGAGTATGCTGGGGAAGCTCGGTACCTCAGCAAACCGGTGAGCGTCTTCATCGAGAGGCCCGCCTCGTACGAGCGTGACCGCTACACCAGCCCCATTGATTACTATGAGAAGTATCGGGCTCGGCCTTTTGGTGCTAGCTATCTCGAGGATAGACGTCTCTCCATTCCCCCCCCTCCCCCTCTCTCTTCTTCCTCTCTCTCAAGGATGCGGTTGGCTCCTTCCAGCCTTGACCCATATGACCGACGCGCTCTACCGCCACCGTCCGCCGCGGCCTCGGCGTACTACGCGCGGGACCGTAGCCCAATCCGAAGAGTCGGCGCCGGCTCTGAGGGCTACTCGTATGAGCGCTCGCGTCTTTCCCCGGTTTCGAGGAGCAGCTCGTACCCCGTGTCGCGGGCCAGGGACACCCCCACCGACCGGGCTCGGTATGATTACTAAGCCGCGCGCATGCCAAGGTGAGCGAATGGGAGACCTGACTCAGCGTGATTTTTTTTTTTTTTTTTTTTTTTTTTTTTTTTTTAATTCTGATCGCAAGGATGTTTTGCGATGCACATTTCACTGACTGTGTTTTTAAGAGCAAAGAAATATGATTATGTACCACGTCAAGTGTTTAAGTCATTAAAGGGAAATAATTTTTCTCTCGGGTTATGTAGCTAAGTCTGATGGGTGGTTTTGAGAAATGTATCTCATAAACTTGTTCTGTTTTTCCAGGTGCTTTGAAACAGCAGGACTTTCTTTTAGCGATCATTCCCTCCACCTTCCTCTGGTCAACAAATATTTCTGGAGGCCCGATTGGATCTGAAAGAAGCGGGACGAAGAACACTCACCTGTTATCGTTTAGTCGCTTTCAGCTTATGAATGTTTAACATTTATCAGACTTACTAGAACTGTTAAGATGATCTTTCTTTTCTGCAGAGCCCAGTGTGAATTATAAATTCTTATTCCGAATTTTTTGTTGTTGTTGTTCAAGTCTTTGTAAGAATTTTCTTGCATGATTTTCTTTAGTTTTTGCGGATTTCTTCTACACTATTTTTTAAAGTCTTTCACACACATTGAGAAACTGAGTTGTTTGCTTTTGACCTGATGTGATCTATCATTTAGTTACTTTTAGTGTGTGTTTTGTTTGTTTGGAGGGTCCAATTCAGTCAGTTTCAAGATTTGCTTCAATTTCATTTAGCAAGAATGACATGTCACGTAATGACAATCTGTTTTAGTTTTGGAAGTAACTGTTGAAGCTTTTTTTTTTTTTTTCCTTTTCCCCTCCAAGCTTTATGGTGAAACTGAAACTCAGAACAAACATTCCTGTTACATTCGTTCTTTTATCCTTGACTTATCACCTGCTTGATGCTTGTTTAATTTTTCATCATGTACACCCAAGTAGGGAGCTGAAACATGAGTGGTTAATTGAGATGATCAAATAACTGCAAGATTCTGGTTGGGGATGTGGGATTTTTTTTTTCCCCCTTTTTTTTGTGGAATTGGATGAGAGTTAGAGTTTGATTCGAACTAGTGTACATCAGACATTTAATTTGTAACAATAAAGAAAGGATTAGTTTATCTCCACACACACTTGCTTTAAATACAGCCTGGTCCATTTGGCAAAAGGATATTTAGTAAGAGTGCACGTCATAACCCAGTGCTGGACTATTTGACAAACTGATATTTGGACAGAGTTTGCCTCATGGGAGTGTATGGTGAAAAGTGGAAGTAGGGCTGTACATACAAGTCAAGTAAGATTGGGTAAATATGGAAATGTGATAACCAACTGTCACTTGGGACTCAGTTCACCTTTGAAACTGCTGGTGTGTAATTTCTGTGTGGGTGCTCTGGTAAGATCTGAGGTGTTTATAAATTTGATTTCTCTTATAAAACTTCACACTTGACTTATCTTGTTTTTTTTTTTAAATAATAAACCAAGATGTTATGGTGAAAATTGTTGTGCGATAAGTTGTCAGCCATAAAATATAGACCTTACTTCCTTAACCTAATATCTCTCCAGTTCAGTCTGGTCCCCCAGGCTACTCACTGAAATTGTACCTCTCTTCCAGGTAATGAACTCCCAAGTATGTTAGTGGTGATGTACACAATTGAGGTGCCTGATTTATTGATTTATTTAAATAAACATATAGTATAGTCACTTTGTAATGACTTGGAGCAGTGCTATATTGACAAAACAGTGAAAATGATGCATTTAAAAACGCAGATTGAGCACAAACAAGTGTGCATAAGTGCTTAGTCCAAAGATTAAAAAAAAAAAATTTCACTCAGCTGTGGAGGAAAGACCTCTGATGTACAGTATTAAACACTCGCCACGTATAGTCTGATAGTTACGTTCCGTGCCAGTGGTTCTCAAAGTGAGGTCTGGGGAAAATACAACCTACGATTATCAAAGCTAAGTATTCGCAGTTACAGAATTTTATCAAATGTCATCAAGGAGATGCTCTATAGTCTCTGATCATCTATATCCTCATGCTTGTACAAAATAGATCATGGTTGAAGAACATGTATCAAGCAAAAACCTGATTGGAGAGAAGTTAGAAGTATTTGGTTGGTCAGTTTAATCCCAAACTACAAGTAGGCCTGTTGGAGGAAGTTTCAGGAAGAATAATTAAAATAAAAATACCTCGATGCCTCCACACTCCAAATCATTATGCCATCTGGCCAAAAGTTAGTGGATATTATTGTGGTCAGGCATTGATGTAAGTTGAGGAGGTCTGGAGCGCAGTCAGTATTGCAGTTCATCTGAAAGGTGCTCAGTGGGGCTGAGGCCCAGGCTCTGTGTAGGATATTGCTTTGAAGAGATGCGGAGAATGTTGAGGATGGAGCTGCCAGGCACACGAAGGCCAAAGAGGAGATCAAAGTGGTAGAGAAGGATGCAGAAGACAGGGAGCAATGGAGACGAAAGATCCACCCCGAATCGGGAGCAGCCAAAAGAAGAAGAAGAAGTGCATGGCCTTCAAGTGAAAAGTGTAATTCTACAACCCTGATTCCAAAAAAGTTGGGACAAAGTACAAATTGTAAATAAAAACGGAATGCAATGATGTGGAAGTTTCAA
>JAOPUC010000001.1:46345323-46355799 GCA_027564185.1 Cephalocassis borneensis
AAAACGTAAGTGCCCGTAGAGTTTGTTTGACATGACAAAGAACCTCTGCGGCCAGTCTACAGCTCGAAAATCAGCACCTCTCACGCACGCCCTCTGTGCCTTTCACGCATGCCCTCCGTGCGTTTCTTGCATTTTTTGCACGTAGACCGGCTGTAGGAGCACGTACGGCCAGTTATGACAAGCTATACTTTGTGCTTTTTTTTTTTTTTTGGCATTTTTTGGGTGTTCTTCTTCTTTTGGGTTGTTTGGTGGTTAGCAAACCAACTTAAAGGTGCATTACTGCCACCGACTGGGCTGGAGTGTGGAACAGGATACATGGGGGAGGGGCTATCTTTTAACTATTTATGTTTCTTTTAAATACTTGATAATTTTTGGGGTTTTGTTTTTGAGGAGAGTTTTTATTTCATCCTCGGTTGATTCAGCAACACTCTCTGCCATTTTGTTCTTCTCTACTCATGGTATATGAGCTGATAGCCTAATAGTAGAGTAGCCAATCTGAGTGCACGATTACTCATATCCAGTGAATGTGGATAGAATAAAAACCTGTTATGTGCCTGTCATAGCTACTGTTACAGAAAATGAATCAACACCTTCCGGCCAATAAGAATGGAGAATTCAAGAACTTTGTGGTATAAATACCATGTATAAGTCATGCATTTGTGATGCGGAACAGACATTCGAAACATCTCCTTCAATGACGCTTGATTACTTTTACTTCCATTCTTTTGTTATAAAGCCAGAAAAGTTGTAATAGTTTTCTATTAAAAGGCTTCATACTGTAGATACAGGTTCTTATCTCAAACCTTTATCAAATACTGAACACCCCCCCCATCAATTCCATACATTATACTCCCATTTAAAGTCCCTCACAGGACGTCTGCATGAGTTCTTGAGGGAACTAGAAGTTCTGGAGCTGATCTTGCACTGCCAGCTGGTCTCATCTGTTTGTTTGTGTTTACTCTCTGTCAGGGGAAGATGAGGTCGGCACTCGTTCGTCAAGAGACTGACTGGTTTTGGACTGCGCGTGGTATTTGATAGCATTCCAGTGGAATTGCGGCACAGGAAAGGACAAGGATGTATTTATCCAGCAGAATGTCTGGCAGTTTCTGAGAAGGACAGCGATGGTTTAAGACAACATGTTTGTGAACAGCGACGAGTGTGTGGGGTCAGGTTGGACAAAGACAGGGTGTATATACACGTGTTTGTCTGATAGACAAAGAATAAGAAGGTGTGTGGTCACAGCTGAATAGGTTGGATTAGGGGGTTTGTGTGAATTGGTTGTGTGTGTGTGGTCTGTCCTTGTGTAAATGACCAAGTGTGTGATTGTATGAGATTGCAGGAGGGAGGATGAGGAGGTTGGGTCAGGACCCCCAGCAAGAACGAGACTGATGGTGACTCACATTTGGCTTGTCTTGTTGAGTTATGAGAGATGTGGGGGTGGGTGATGGACGGGGGCGTGATCTTAAACTCACCATTAGGTCTGAGTGTGTTTGTGTGTGGGAGAGCGAGTAAGAAAGAGAGTAAGAGAGAGAGAGGGGGGGGTGGTGGAGGTTTTTAGACCTGAGAGAACATGATGTATAGCAACCAGATGAGTAAAAAAAAAAAGATTATCCCGTCTAGACTTTAAAACATGCTCGTGAGTAACTGTCTGCTGGAAAACAAGCACTTTAATTATTAGAAATGACACACGTCCCTCAAAATCACAGATCACAAAAGATCAAAGGATTTCTTTTTACAGAAAAAAAAGTCAACCATCCGACATTTGTACATTCTTATAGAGAGAAAACAACAGTGGTAAACAGTGCATGTTATTTTTCATCAAAGGAAAAATGAGACCCACATATTGGTGATTTAAAGATTATGAACAATTCGAAAAGAGAAGGGCAAAAAAACGTCCACAGCCCTGGGTAGAAGAAGAAAAACAAAAGCCCCTTTGTTCTGTTTTGCTCATGGGGTTTGGACTACATTCATTTTATTTTCCTAAAAAACTTCACCGCAACACGGTCTTGTATCAAATAAAACTCAACCAGTTTGTTAATATTTCAGATCTGGGCATTTTATGAACTGCATCCACTATTTTTGTACAATCATCTCCAAGACACACGCACACTCTCACTCACTCACACACACACACACACACACACATTCACTTCAAGACACGTTTCCTCCACCGTTTTCACATTTGGTTCGAGAAGGCGATCCCGTCTGGAATCTGTTTAAAGCCGTGGAGATTCTGTAAAAAGTGTAGCTGTTTTCACCTGTCCATGGTGACTGGTTACGGACCACACAACACACGAACACCTCACTATCAGGGTTAACAGGTAGCGTTTGCTTGTTTGTCATGGTTTGTGTGGTTATCTGGTATTCCACATACACTGAGATTCTAAATTGCTCAACATTTGGTGTGGGGTTACTCTTGGGCAAACCCTGCTGAGGTTCTGTGCAACCAGACGTGACCGTTTCTGCTAAGGACCCTGACACACCAAGCTGACTATCGGTAGCTCGAGGGCATTCTGTGTAAGCGGCTCACTACTGGTAGTTTTTGTGGCTTGTTCCGTACTGTTGGTTTTCATGAACGTCAGTTAAATTGGTGGCACGGGAAAAAATATTCTGTGTAGGAGAAGAGAAGAAGTGACGAGTAAACTATATTCACAAGACAGCGCATATATAAAAAAAAAAAAAAAAAAGTCTAGCTAGGCTACTTTGTACAGGCATTCAGCAAGCAAGAAAGTCTGAGCAGGTAGAGAGGAAAAAAAACTAATTTTACCACAAATGTCCAAGCATAGCCAAAAAATATGTGGAAAACTGACCATCACAAACATTGTCAAAGGCAGTTAGCAGACGTTCTTATCCCGAGTGAGTGAGGTCTACTCGCGATTGGGTCATACCAAAGACCATCATAAAAATGGTACCTACTGCCGTCTGGCAAGGCACGCTGCAATACAGATGCCAGTGGGGAGTCAAACTCTCACGGTCACCAGAGGACTAGAACCCTCACTATATAGGCAAGAGGCCAAGGGCTATGGAAACAGAGATTGGCGCCAGCCAATGCACCTTAACAGCCTGGTTAGTACTGGGATGGGAGACTGCCTAGGAAGACCAGGGCATGGCGTAGGAAGGCTTATCCAGACTGATGTACAATGCCCGAATGCATAACACAGTGCTCTTGGAGCAGAATGGGTTAAGGGCCTTGCTCAAGGGCCCATCAGTAGCAGCTTGTCAGTGCTGGGGCTTGAACCCATGACTTTCAGATTAGTAACCCAGAGCCTTAACCATTGAACCATCACTGCCTCCAAATGTGGTGGGCGTGCGTGCATGTGTGCTTGCTGAACATCCCTTTCCAAAACCATGAGTATTAATATGGACTTGATCCCATTGCTATTATAACACCTGCTACTCTTCTGGAAAGGCTTTTGACTGTGGGGATTTCTGCCCATTCATCCACAAGAGCATTAGTGAGGTCAGGTGATGAAACCTAGGGTGCAGTCAGCTTTACAGTTCATCCCAAAGACGGTCAGTGAGGTTAAGATCAGGGCTCCATTTCAGTCACTCAAATGGTTTCACATCAGCCTTGGCACAGCATGTCTTCATAGAGTTTGCTTTGTGCACAGATGCCTTGTCATGCTGGAACAGCTTTGGGTCTCTTAGCTCCAGTGAAGGGAACTCGTAATGCTCCAGCAGATGACCTTCTAGACAATGATGTTCTTCCAACTTTATTTAAACAGTTTGGAGAAGGAACACATGGGTGTGATGATCAGGTGTCCACATACTTTTTGGCAATAAAGCACATGTCGATTGAAGAAATTGCTCCATGCTAACAGCATAAATAATAATAAACAGCACCCTGCACTTTTACCTACCAGAGAACATCACTCCACCCTCTTGTGTTCTATTGGCCACAAAACCAGTTTGTGAATTCACAGGTCAAAGTTCATCCAGATAAAATCGGCGCAAAGCAAAAGTATTTGCTACCCGGCGCAAAAAATGCATATCTTTCGTGCTCGGCATCATTTCCCCTTCAGTTAACTGGCTTTTTATGCCGCACACATTTTTGCTTTGCTTTGACAACTGTTTAAGCTAAAAAAAAAAAAAAGCTAAAGTTTTGCTGCATCTCCTGTATTGTCATAGGAAGGAGTCGAAATTTGTACATATTAATGCAAAACTATAAATGTTGGCGCCTCTGCGTATTCCTGAACTAAATCATGTGCTGATATAGTAAGCCAGGATATCTATTCGGCTGATGTTATATGATAATGACATACTAGTTGCTGCAGTAGTATGAGACATGAGACCTAACTGGAAAGACTTTGATTATGAAAAGTCTACTGCCACCTGTTGGTATGGAGAGTTATTGTCTTTCACACAAGCAATGAATGGACATGCATGCCTACATGCTTTCGGCTTGATCTTTGTGTTGGGTTCTGGCATGCAAGATATTCTCGTGTTTTGACTCTGACTTGGTGTGCCACAGCCCCAAGACTTCACAGGAAGCTGTAAAGCTTGTGTGTAGCCATGCTGAAGATGATTAAGGTTTTGGAAATGGGTTGTAGTTTAAACAGAGCAACATAATCATAAATCCTAGCTTACAAGTTGGAGGCTTGAGCTAGGACTAGCTATGAATCATAACGCACTTTTGATTCTGTATAACTTTTTTTTTTTGCTCAGACTCAAGAGCCAAATATTTTGTAATACCCTGCTACAACCGCTGTTCTACTGATTATACAGACCAAGTCTAATATCCTTGCATGCTAAGACATTCAAATCAATGCAGCACCGAAGGGCACTTCGGCATTTTGCTTCTACAGTGACTGATCTTGCATGTTCATGCTTGCTTGAATCGATTATGCTTGTTGCACAATACGTCTCCTTGATGCATTTAGTCCTTCCAAGACGCCGTCCCAGATGGCGATGATGATGATGATTTATAACGTCTATTGTGGCTCACGGCCAAGTCTTTGGGAAAGGAAACAGTGTGTGCTTGGGCTGTGAAGTTCACTCCTGTGTGTATTGTGTATTGGCAGCAGTTAGTTTTTAGGCCTTGAGAATAGTGGCATTATCAGGGAAACATCAGGCTGGAGTCCAGTCAGGAAGAAAAAAAAAATTACATTTGAAGTCCAACTTGGCCCTTTATCAAGAATCCGGCCAGTTATATTACACATTATTGCCTCATGCTTACTCTGTTCTCCATCAAATAATATGCATTGGCAGAGATGTTGGCCGGCTGATTATTTTTTTAACTTTAACAACAACAACAAAAAAATTTTGTTTCTCCTCATTTGCAGTCACCCTTTGCTTGTTTGGAACCTCAGTAGGTTGGAGTTGAGATCACATCTCCTGCGTTATTCACTCCCAATATATGAGGCATGTTGACGACTTAAATAGCCACTGCGCGCGCGCGCGTGTGTGTGTGTGTGTGTGTGTGTATACAGTACATACACACACACACAACTGAGAAAAAGAGAGAAAGGTTACATGCGTATCATTCCACTGAAAGTTTGTGATCATGTGAATGCTGCTTTGGAGGAAACAAAGCATTAAAAGGCCACGGGTGTGACATTTAGACTCTACGGCACCCTGTTCGTTTAATCTTTTATATGCTTTTTTTTTTAAATCACAAATGTCCATGCTGAGTGGACTGCGCTCTTGTTGAACGAGGGTGTGTTTGTGTCTGGGTGAGTGAGGCGTGTCTGCTTTTAGAAAGCAAGACTTAAGTGGGAGTATATGATTTATGTGCATTTGAAAGTAAACAGATTGGTGCCTTTGATTTATTGAGTCTGAGTAGTTAATGAAAGGATCAACAAATCTCGTGCGCCCACATCTTTGTATTACTGGGTTAAGTAAGTGCATTGTGTGTGCGTGTGAGAGAGAAAGTCCAGGTGGTGGTATCTGTTTTTAGGTCTCTATCTGCGATTGCATGTTGCTCCACTGGTTGGACTGGCCACGGAGAATTCCTGCATGTGCACAGCGTATGCCTTTCCTCCTTCCCTGGCACGCTCTCGTCTTCTTGCATCGCAATCTATTTGAAAAATGCATTATATCCGATGCCTAGTGGCCTGAGGGAGGCGAAAGCTCAGGTTTTTCTCCTCGTACATCAGACATGCACACAATTGGCACAGATGAAGCCTTGCAAAGTTCTGGCAATACTACTGTCCTCTTTGCTACTGTTTCCATGATCCACATCTTTGATGTGCTTTTTAAAATATACATACATTCTTCCGCCTTTAAAAAAAAAAGGGGGGCTCCAATTGTCTGAACCACTTCATTCACACACATATATATATATATAAAAATCTCAACCTATGAAAAGAAAATCAAACAATGAAATGTCTGAGCTGTCTCCTGGGACCACATAGAGACAACCAAAGCCTCGCAGTGCCTCTTGGGTAATGTAATCTTGTCGCAGTCTCTCTGATCCGCCCTCACAGGTCCAGACGGAAAGCTCCGAAGTAGCTGGAGGAGTCCTCGGCGTGCACCATTGAGGGGGAGGAGACGGACACGAATACCTCGTCGCCGGCGCGCAGCTCGAACAGACCTCCCTGGTAGACGGAGTGTAGGGCGTATTCGGCGTCAGGTGCCCAACACTTAGTGCCGACACCCTTCAGCAGTTGGATGGGTCTCAGGTACGAAGTTTTCTTGTAGATGCACTGAACCAGCTGGTGGCTGGTGCTCTTCTGCTCGCCCTCGCTGGGGGACGGGTAGCGGAAGTAGACCTGTGCGTACAGATAGTAGCGGCCATCCTGAGGCACGCGGAGACGCCCGTTGACCAGTGTCATGTTGTGCAGGTGGGCACCGAAGCTCTGATTGGCCCAGGAACGCACGGGGTGGCGGCATGACTGGTGCAGGTCCGCCTGCGGACTCGGATACTGAGGGCTGGCACCTGGAAGAGTGAGTGAAGAAATACTTTCAGGTCAAAACAGAGATTCAACAAACAAGTGTCCAGAATAGATTTCTATTTTATGACTTGTACATTATCAAGTTGGTTCAAAAACATTTTAGAGTCCAAATATTCATTTTCAGCACAAAATGAAATATTACAGGAAAAAAGTTTGTATCTGAGCAGCATATTCCATAAAGGAGCACTTTTCAGATTAATAAAGAAAACATCATGAACGTTGCTGGGTTTTGGTGCAAAATGAAGACGCGAGTGTGACAGTGTCCAGAAGAACTGTGGCTGGTTCTGTAAGATGCTCAGGAAAACCTACAGCTCATTTCCTTATCAAACTGCACTCATTATACATGAGACTACCGTTTGTTTGTTTTAAAAGCAAAGGGTCCCCTCACACCAAATATTACTGCTTACTGTTTTTTTTTAATCACTTCATTTCATTATTTTTGAAGGCATCTTTCTTCTACAGAATTTTGCACAATACTGTACTTTAGAGCACAGTGAAATTCTCTCTGCATTTAATCCATCTGGAAATGTGAGCGCGCGCGCACACCCCAAGCAGTGGGCAGCTGTGCTGCAGGTGCTCAGGGGCACTTCAGCCATGGATGTGGAGGGAGGGGAAGTGCTGTTCATACACTGCCCCCGCCAACACATTCTCCTGCTGGTTCAGGGGAACTTTTTGGTCCCAAAAGCTGCTTCTATAACCTTTAGGCCACGGTTTCCCCATGTGGGAGGGAGGAAAACCGGGAATGATAAACTGACCAATCTGATTTCATTACTTGTGGCAGCACGGTGGTGTAAGTGGTTAGCACGGTCACCTCACAGCAAGAAGGTTCTGGATTTAAACCCAGCAGCCAGCAGGGGCCTTTCTGTGTGGAATTTGCATGTTCGTGTGTGCGTTTCCTCCAGGTGCTCTGGTTTCCCCCACAGTTCAAAGACGTGGTTAGGTTAATATGGGACAGCCTCGGACTGAGGTGCCCTTGAGCGAGGCATCTAACTCCCAAATACTACCCAGGCGCTGTTAGCATGGCTGCTAACAGCTGTGTGTCCTCACTGCTTCAGATGGGTTAAATGCAAAGGGGAATTTCACAAGCATGTGATGAATAGTGTTTTTTTCCCCCCTCTCTACAATTCAGGACAAGACTACAAATGACAGTTAAAACTGGACACTTGAAAACTAGACCACTATCGGTCCTATTTCAACATTTGCCACAAACGGCCTCACCTCTGCGAACAGAACCAAGAAGGCCATTAGGAGTGAAGTCTCTTGTTCCAAGCCAGGAGGGCAGCTCACCAAGCTTCACCTCCATAAGCCTCTTCTCAGCCAAGGGCACTGGAGACACAAAAACATGTAGTCAACTTGGGTTTCTAAAACTAGAGCTTGTTATGCCAGCATCTATTATAGTAAAATTAAAGAGCTATCAAATCTGGACTGTTTCACACCGTGCAATTTCACCAGTCTTAAGATTATACCTTATCCCACTGTATTAGATGATCCCAATAAAATCTTGGCTGAACTCTAGAACAGAGTATACAATAACATTCTCCATGTGAGATTCTGTAACCACAGACATGTGATTATTAAAATATTACTATTTCCTGTTTACTGGTGCAGAAAATGTGATCACCATTGCTGTCCACAGGGTTTCATGTGATCCTCTAACATCCTCCCATTGGTGGCACTTGAGCATAGTGAAGAGCATCACATTTTTATTTGAAATCTCTCACATCGCCAGAACTTCTGGAGTCATCTGCTGTCTTTGGTCACAGCAGCAGTGGCACTAAACTGTGAGCATGGCATACTACTGTGCTCCAAGACCATTGATCTTAATTCACAGCCAAAGAATTCTTTAACACTCCATGACTGCAAACAGTGAGCCGAATCGTACAGCCTAAAGCAGACATTAAGGTATGCCGGGATCAGACTACACAAATTCAGCCCAAATGAGACATGATTTCCAGAACCGGGCCCAAATATAAACATCAGGCACGTCAACCAATCCTGGCAGCACGACATAATCGAAGAACAGCGATGTGGCACCTGTGAATTTAACACCTCGATTAAAATTCTAGCATGTCAGTTTTTTGTATCTTTTTGACAACTCCTGAGGTGCTCCTTGATTGCCTTCTCCTCAATGATGCTCAAAGATACGAGCAATGACTCACTGGGGTCAAACACGTAGTGTTTCCAGTCTCCAAATCCTGACATGGTAAGAAATTATGGCACTATGATTGTCTAAAAAACATTGTAAAGTCTGATCCCAGCATTATACAGCCTGCTAACTTCACCTTCTCCACAGTCCTGCATTTCTAAACAATATCTTATGGATACTTATACAGAACATTAACATTTACGCAGAAGATTAAAAAACCTATTTTTCCTAAAGGGAACTTTAATCTTGAATGTTAATTTAGAAAAGAAAAAAAAAAACCTAAGCTTTTAACAATAAGACTCATTTTACATACTTTAGGTATTTATTTCAGTGTATTTAATCATTTGCTTCTTGTCTTGTATGCAGTAGTGTGCTTAGTTATATTTTTCTATGATATTAGTCTTGATTGTAAGGCAAGGCTGTTACTTTAAATGAGTTAATTAGCAAGTATAAAAATTGCTCAGGAACTTATTTTGCAGGTTGGTTAACGTTGTAAGCAAAAGTCAGGCCTTGCATTAAGGTTTGATTAGTCATCAAGCCGGGATTAGTAAAAAGACTAGCCTTTATAAACATGCTAAGTGCTAGCTAGCCGTGTTTTGCCCGAACTAGCAGACATTCGGTTATATGCCCACTTTTGACATGACAACATGCAAATCGTGCAGCCTAAACACATTTTAGATTAAAAATAAAAGGAGTAATTAAAATGATATAAACCCCTCAGTGTTAAAACGAACTCATTCACACCAGAACCGGACAAATCACAAGAGTGTGACACAAAGTCCTTGACTTGACTCGAGCTCGCGCGCGCTTCCTCAGGTCTTTATCACATTAATTGTTTACAAATAATATTATCACCTGTAAATACCTGCTTTACTCGTCTACTGGATCTTAATAAACGACCTGAATGTAACCATACGATAGTTCATTAGGTATATAAACGCAACCCATTCCCCCACCCGTACCTGGTCTGTCCGCCATCTTGCTTTAAGGTCGGAAGCTGCCGGCCGCGCTGTATGTTGGGATTAAGATGGAGTGGAAACGCAAGGGGCGGGGCGTTTAAAATCACGGAAGTGACGTGTGCTTCTCCTTCTGTGGTTTTACTGATGTGTTGCTATTAGATGGTAGCATCGTTGGGAGGATGGGTCTTCTGGGAGGCATTTTTTTTTAACATTCAGCGTGAAATACATAGAACTATTTTGGCACAAAATTGATTCCATAGAGGAAGTGGTATTGGCCAGGCTGAGAATTGGGCACTCCCATCTTAATAGCACTCTCTTTATTATGAGTAGGCATCAATGGCGGCTGGTAGTCTTTCAAACAGGGGAGGCTGGTCGGTTACGATATTTCCAGATTTTAAAAGAAAACACATCAATTTTGCCCATACTCTTGCCTCTGATCTGGCTGATTGTTGGCAGGGTCACAAACTGTGAAATAACA
>JAOPUC010000001.1:48192352-48203565 GCA_027564185.1 Cephalocassis borneensis
CACATACTTTTGCCACTCACAGATATGTAATATTGGATCATTTTCCTCAAGAAATAAATGACCAAGTATAATATTTTGTCTCATTTGTTTAACTGGGTTCTCTTTTATCTACTTTTAGGACGTGTGTGAAAATGTTTGTCATATTTATGCAGAAATATAGAAAATTCTAAAGGGTCCACAAACTTTCAAGCACCACTGTTAGAAAAAGAGAGAAGTGGAGTGTGTAGTTTTTGTGAGGGGTAAGCCACAGTCTATATACTATTGTCTTCGCTTGTTATCCAGATTGTCTTAAAGTTTCTTTTCAGATATTTGTGTCTTCAGAGTTAGTGAGCAAGCCACTGTTGACATTGTACAAGATAAACTCTATAAGATGGAGCGGGCTGGAACAAAGATTCAGCAGGGGGGTCCGTCCTCCTCTGGCCAGCACTATCATGAATCATGAGCTATTTTTATATCAGATCTGCTGTGAAATTATAGTTTATGTAACTTAGTGGTTGGTAATGATGATAGGTACACTTACTGTATATCCAGTTGACTGCAATCAGGTTTTTTTTTTTGGGGGGGGATGGTAATAAACTGTACCTTTCCTTTATCTTTTGTACCTTTTTAATGTATAGCTTTCATCTGAGAATATGGATATTGTACCTACAGCTTTAAAAAAAGATTTAAGGATGTAATTGGATTGTACATATCTATCTTTTAGAGTAAGCTGGTCTGGACCTTTTTGAGGTAAAAGATAAACTTAAGTGAGGAGATTAGAATTTGGTTATTCTTCTAGCTATATACAAGTGTACTTTAGAAAGAAATATCATCCTCCATGGCAACATTAGAGAACTCAGACAGTCAACATGATGTGCAAAAACTGAAGGAGAGGAAATGGCAGGGCATAAAGAGTGTAAAATAAATTGTGTGTGTGGGGGACGACAAATGAAGCACATGACATTAAATATAACACAATACGCTGGTGTAGGGGGTTGGTGTGTGTGTGTGTGTGTGTGTGGTGAGTAAAGCAAAGCATCACCACCACTAGCAGTCCAGGAATCCCTGAGTTATAGAAATAAAGTGAGTCTGGTGCTCTAAGTGTTGAGTAACACTGCTGAACACGGACAGTGCAGAGTGACTTTCCTTTCCTGGGTAAACAGTGTACTCTTCAGCGACAAGGAAGGTACAGTTTACTACCTTATTCTGAGCGCGGATGATAAAAACCGAGCTGATCGAAGTCGTCAGTGAGGTTTTATGACGTTAGGCGCGAGATCCGGATATGCGGAAGCCATTTGCACGATCATTCTGGTGATGACCTTTTGAAAAAGATGTGGTGTTGGTTGTTTTTTTTTTCCTTTCCTTTGGGGCTGTCGATTATATTTATCAGAAACGCGTATCCGTGTGTTTTTACAATAATGTAAGGAAAGCTTGTTCAGCGAGAAACAGGCAGTAGTACGTTTTTTTTTTTTTGATCAGGCATTCAGCGCGGTCAGTCCCCGACCTGGCGTGCGTGGCTGAGTCGGAAGTGTGGCCCCGCCCTCTCGCTGACCCCTCCCACTCCCTCGAGCTGTGTTCAACATGGCGGCTAAGTGAGCGCTGCTGCTGCGCGTAGACCGACGCATTGCACAAAACGGCCGTCTTTCGGCGCTCCCACGGTTTCGAGTCGTGCGCACGCGGCCGTGACCGGCAGATTCAGACGCAAGACCGTAGCGCATCGAGTTGTAGCCCGTCGACATGCTGTCCGACGGAAATAAAGGAGGGTAAGGGAGAGAGAGCGAGCGACAGAAAGACACAGAGACAGAAAGAGAGGAGAAGGCTGAAATGTCCTAGCGCGGTTGCTACACTGTAGCACCGGGAAGGTATCGGGCGCTTTTACACACACAGTCCGAGCGCTTACGACGGTCTTAACGTCGGCACCCGGAGTGAGTGATGTCGTGTTTTAAAATCGGCGGAGAATTATTATTATTATTATTGTGGGGTGTTTTTTTTTTTTAATTATTATTTTATGTCGCGGGTGGGAAGGAAGGAAGGAAGGAAGAGCGTGGCCTTGACGATGGGGGAAGGGGCATTTCTAGCCTTTAGATTCCGGATGATAATGTGCACATCTCTGATCAAGAGAGCCGACTGGCGTGAAGCCATGAAGGGGTGATAAAGACGGGCTTGTTAATGTCGTCTTTATCATCGTGCCTCGTCTCAGCTTTCCTCATAAAACAGCGCGTGGCTTCTCCCGGCTTTGTTACTTCTCAACTTTGAGATGAAGGAAATCCTGAGACTTTCAGGAATTTTCCTCCTCGGCTCAGTGTTAAAGCCTTTTCAGGTCTTCTTTTATACTTGTAGAAACTACTGATCTGATCAGATCAGATCAAACGTGCCTTTTGAATACGTGTTTTTTTTTTTTTTTTAATCCGTTTTAGGTTACAGACTTTGAAGTTGATGACCTTATAATGGGCTTTGTTACTCGATTCTGTCCCTGTGTGTGAAGGAGCAGCTCCCTAACACAGCCCCTTTGGTTGTTAAGGAGACGGTGTGGGGGAGTTCGGGGTGCAGGCCCCAGGGAGGAAAGATTAGTTGCTGTCATTGGCTGCAAATCCCACAGATGTATATATCCTGTGAGACGAAACACACAGCCCCACTGCTTCCTAGCGAAACGGGACTGAATTAGTCTCTGTGTTCTGAGAACGGTCGATTCAAGTTTATTTCAGCGCCAGTGATTTTGATTTTCTGTACTGCTTGATTTTACCTCCCAAGACCATTTGTTTTCTGTCTTCCAGCTACGAGTGCACACGTCTCTACTTTTTGAGCGTAAAGACGAAACCATGATCGCAGGGGGACCCCTGTTGCGTCTCAGAGGCACACCTGTTCATGGTATTGAGGTGAACAGCAGGAGGGGTGTGTTTGTCTGGTAGAAAGAGTAGCACAAACGCGCGAGTGGTAATGGCAGAGCCTACTTAAAGGGGCGATAATTGCGATTACCTTGGCCAGCAGATCTCCAGCTAATAGAGCGACATAATGGCTAAATGAGGTTTGATGTTCTTGCCCTGATGGTGTATGCTATTGTTTATTGATTTTGTTCTGTTGTCCCTGGCATCCATTTCTCACGAACATCTGTTGTCTGCCTGTGTTGGATGCTTTCCTGCTCTCATCCATTTAGTTGTTAGACCATTAGTTGGAAGTGGTTGGTGAGGTTGGATGAATTTTTCATTGATACAAGGATGAATTTTTGGTCTGCTGTGATGTGTTAGAGTTGTTTGACGTGTGTGTGTGTGTGTGTAATCCTGTCTTTGTGGATATGTGTTTGACCCTGACATGTCTGGGTGTCATTTAGCTGCTGAGTTATTTATAGTTATAGTAACCCAGATCACTATCCTCAGTCACCTTACCTCCTCTCTCTCTCACACTCTTGTTTTTCTGTCTTTCACATCTCTCAGTTGTTTTAATTCTCAGCTGATATGCGGGGTCAGTCAGATGCTCAGTGCTTCATTTAGTTTGAGCTTCAGGGAACCTGCTGGTCTACAGAGAGTAGAGTTCTAGCTTTGTATTTCCTATCTATTTCACTATCTCTCCTCCCACCCCCCTTTTTTTTCCTCTGGAGTCGGTCTTCTCCTACATTCCACTTTTTTCATATTTTCCACACTCCCCTTGTGATGATGTAACACTCGGTGCAGTCATTGTCACATTTTTCTCTCCCTCTCTCTCTGCATCTTTCTCTCTCTCTAGGGATGTAAAGCAGGCCACGGTTGCTGAGCCCACAGGTCCTGTCTCTATGGAGCTCCAGGAACAGCCGGAGTCTGAGAGTGCACTGGCTCATCCTGCCTCACAGGAGGCGCCTGAGACCAGCGAGTCCCGTCCTGATGAGGTAATGAGACCCTCTGGAAAGATGCCAAGGAGCAGGGGCAGGGTGTATGGCTACGTTATTGAATGTATTCAAATTGGCATTTACAAATGCTTATTGTTTTTCTTTTTTGTTTTTAAGAGATGTAGTGCTTGGCAAACATAAATCTAAACTTTATTAGCTGAATTATGGACAAAATTAAGAGCCAGAAAATTTTTTTTTTTAAAGCTGTAAAAGTATCTCTCTCGGAGCAAGCTTTCCTCCCTCACTCTCTCCCCCCTCTTTCTGTAGCTGTTATTATATTGTCAGGGGTTGAGGCTGGCTGACTGTGTGTGAAATTAGATACACTCTGCATCTTGCTGGGTGGGGGGGAAAGGAGAGGGAGGAAAGGGGGAGACCGAAGAAAGACATGGGTCAACAGAAGAGTTTGATGTGTTCTTGAAGCAGGCCAGCCCATGTGTGCGTGTAGTATATTTGCAAACCCCTAGGTATGTACGGAATGTCTTTTGAACAGACTAAACTGTATTCCTCTCAGAACTATAAAATAAACTTTTAATTACTTCGTTAGTTGTTACCATCTTTTTAAAGCCCCATTTGGATGGAATTAAATTTGCAAGGGGTCCTGAGGTAATTTCTTCTTGAAGAAAATTACAGGCCAACTTTACCCTACTGTGTTTCTTGAAACTCTGCAGTTGGGTGATAATTTTTGTCCCATACAGATACATATGTCCATGATTTCCTATGCAGATTTTACCTCTTTTTTTTTTTTTTGGGCGGGGGCTGTTTGACTGCTACTACTTGCCCTATTTAGTCTCGCTAGATATTAAACGCTGCCCTGGTCATCAAATGGGAGGGGGGGAAAATGAAAGCTTCTTGTATACTTTGTGATTTTGCTTTCACATTGGTGCTGGAATTTTGGTCGCCCGAAACTGAAAAGTGCCAGCATCTCTTCTTTACATCAGTACTGCTTGGACGACATGTTGTGAATAGAGACTGTGTGACAAACATCTGGGTCTGTAGAAAATACAACCCATGAGAAACTCACTCCTCATGCGCTAATTTTTTTTTTTTGGCTGTCCGTAGGCGAGGAAGTTATCACAGAGGAGACGTGCAAAAACTTAAAAGATGTCGTCCTGATTTAGTTTAGCGAATCTGAACAGGGCTTTAGATGACTGACGAAATCATCAACCAGGACTTTATGGGCTTAGAAATGCAGGCCTAGAGTCAGAAACTAAAGATGGAAAGGGATCAAAGCAGGTGTCTTATTGTGTTGATGTATTAAACCGTTTCAAAATTGGGTCATCTTGAAGTTGTTGAACAGCCCATGTGTGTGGGTGAGAGAGGAAGAGGGAGCGTGTGAGAGAGTACTTAAAAAAAAAACTAAACTAAAAAAAAAAAAACCAAAAAACCTGATGCAGTATAGTGAGAGATAGCCAGACTCTCCTCTACCTCCTTTCTCGGTTTTATTTCTTTTATTCTCACTAGCTCTGTCATTCCTTCCTCTTCTGCTTTTTTTTTTTTCTCACATTTTTCCTGTTATCCTGCCATTTCTTCTGTGTCACACCTTCTCTTTCTCTCTGCTGCTCCTCTGTCTGATCTAGTGGTATGAACTGTTGTGTTTTTTTTAAAAACCCACTGATTGCTTTGTTATGAAGGTGCCCTCCCTTCTTCCATTGCTCATTCTGGTACCTGCGTTACTACCTCCACCTCTCCTCTACCTCCATCACGTGCCGAGCTATGAGCTAGCCCCCTCAGGCAGAGTCACCACTGCACACTTAGCCTTCACCTGATGGAATCCTGGCGGATGATTGGCCACGCTGCTCACTACACAAACTGATGTGGCCCCTGATAGGACTGCATGGGAGAAGGCTAGAGAGTCGATTGGGTGGGTCGAGGTGGCAGCCATTTTGACAAGGCTCCTCCTCCGATCCCACCCTCTGTGGTCCACCTACAGCTCCAGTGTCGGCTCATACGCCATATGGACTTTTCTACACAGCTTGATAGGCATGTGGTGGTTGAAGCACCATGGCTGCCTATGTGCTTGTCCTGCTCACTGAACAGCATGTCTTCATGTATGGACTTGAAAGAACTCAGACACCTTCTGAGCATCAGCTCTGATCTGCCCTCTCGCACCTCATACAGACCAATCTTCAGTGCTTTAATGAGCAGAGCTGCACATGGCAATGCTCTGCAAGAACACATGAACAAGGCTTCAGGGCTAAGCATTAACCATGGACTCGTTTGTTGTTTCCTGAGAGATTGATAACCCAGCTCCAGCGATTTTACATCTGCACAGTCTGACAGAGGGCACTGATGGTTTTTTGTTTTGTTTGGTTTTTTTTGAGGACCCAGACAACAAGTGAACTTTCTGGAATACCAGCAACCATCATGAGCTCAAGGTTAATCAAGGTGGTGTCTGGATATGGCCCATTTTAAAGCCCAAGCTTGCATATTTTCAGGGAGTATGTGGACAGTCTGTGCTCAGTCCACTCTTCAGCCTGTGATGTAACCCAGTCTCAGTGGATTAGTGTCTGCCTGAAGGGAAATAACTAAGGACTTTAATCAGCATCAGCTTGGAGCTTAAAATGCCCTTCAACCACATGCTAGTGTGGAATACACTATCTGCCAGATGGATTATGGACTAGTTTTGCTTTATTAAAGCAATGCATTTAGACTGTAACATTACACCGAATGCGCGCTCTCATGCTGTGTAAAATGAAATGGGAGAGCTGTTCTATGTGGACACCACAGAGACTGGATTTACAAGAAAGCCTGAATGTATCATCCCTCTCGAAAGCATCTCCCTCCGAAACAAAGACTGTTTCTGATTCCTAAGGAATCACGATCACGCCAAAGACTTTGTCTCGACTCAGAAATCACATTTAAAAAGCCGCACTTTTGAAAATCACTCCCAACAAAAGTAAAAGTCTGAAGGCAGTTCCAAATCAGCCGGCCAATCAGCACGCTCTGTTTGTGAGCATTTCTCATCCTCACTCCTCAGCCTCTTCTGATTGGACCTTTGTTGCCTAGATACAGTGCACACTGCCATGCGGTTGGGCCATAGCCAAGCAAGAGAGGAATCAGGTGTCAATGGTACCAGGAAATACCCTTTTTTTTAACCCAAGATGTATTTATCTATATAAACAGATATAGTGCCTTTTTGGTTAAAATTGAGGGTTGATTTTGTTTTTAAAAGCTTTTATTTTGTGTGTGAAGGACAGTATAATAAGTTGGGGATGTTGAGGTTTTATAGCCTTATTGACATTTTATACAGGGATTGGACTAGAAAATATGGGTCAAGCATGAATTTCATAGTCTGTAAGTTCCTATACTATAAGGAACTTTTAGTTTATATTTGACAGACAGTTTGGCAGTTTATTGGACAGCCTCTGTCTGTAAGATCATTCATTTATCTAATGTTGGTTTATTGATAGCTTTGTCTGTTCTTTTTTTTTTTTCTTCTCTTCTATCTCCCTTCCCTCATTCCCACCGTTCCTCCCTCCCGGTGTTTGTGGTGTCCCCCCCCCCCCGTCTTGTCCTTCCTCAACCCACTTGGATCTTTTTTTTTTTTCCTTTTCTTTTTTTGGTCATCCTTTGTCTTTTCAGAGCACTACTCCAAAAGCGTTTGCTGCACGCAAGATTTCACTTACTAGTAAGTGTTTATTATTATTATTATTATTATTATTTTATTAAGAATGACAGTGTTGGCCTTCTTTAACAGGGTGTCTCTAAGTCTTAATTTGTCGGAATAATACGTGGTCAATCACCACGACCTGCTGGTGAATTATCTAGCATACACCGAGGTGCTAGACATGGGCAAATCCAGGAGACGTGGTTGGAAACCGCCAAATCCTCTGGGCGCTTAAAATCTGTCACCCAGCAGACATTCTGGAGATTATGCTGTAAAGTTTGTACGCTTGGATGGCATGATACATGAATGATAGTTTTATTCTATTTGCTTTAGATTGTTTTGTCATCATTTTTGGTCATTTATTGCAAATTAGGTCTTAAATTGTATGTAAAGTAGTTTGAAGAAAGTCTTCGGTACTGCAGACACCATGTGTGAAGCCCCAGAAGGATGCTTTGGGGGTTTTGATGCGCCGTGCTTATACACATGTAAATTTGCTGCCATTTTGCACTGTAGCTGCTAAGCCTGAGGGAGCGGCAGTGGAGGCGGAGTCTGGGGGTGGAGCTGGCAGGAAGAGGAGGTGGGGCTCCAGTACAGCAGTCACTGCCAAAAAGCCATCCATCAGCATCACCACTGAATCACTGAAGGTATGAGATTAATTATACATGGCTCTGTAGTAATGATCAAGTCCCTAAAGGATGTGATCAAAGTATTTTTGACTACTGGGCTATAAATAATCTGCTACTGTGTTGTGGAAGTGTTATGAGAAGAAAAACTTAATTGTACATGTCTTTTGGCGAAAGTCAGCCAAAGTCACTGTGAATTCCTGATTGAGGCCCGTACGTTGCTGATGCTGTGGTGTAACCGTGCTTATTCTGTGCCATCATAAATGGTACATTGCCTCCAGAACAAACTAATCAAATGATCTTGGGTAGCCAGCTAAAATAGTTACTTCATTATAGTTTCACAGCATGCTGGTCAGTGTGGTAAGTTTCGTAGTTTTCCCCGAAGCAGTGCTCATCTCTGTGGGCTTTCTGTATGTCTCTGCTTGCCTTGTTCTGGATGAAAGAGAGCCGTCTTTAAATAAGTAGATGAATGTCGCACTGACTTTAAAAGCATGTGACTGAATCAGTGGTACCTGCAGACTAATATTAAGTGTTGCCCTGTGACAGTGTGATTTTGTGTATGTTCAGTCTCTAATCCCAGATCTTAAGCCCCTGCAAGAGGCTGTTGTGGACCTGCACCCAGATGAGGGTCATTTCTCTGGGGATGAGGACTCAGGTCAGCAGCCGGAGCGTGATGAAGACCAAGGGCTTCAGATCAGACGTACTGTAACACAGGTACACTATCAGTCTGACCGATCTCACGCAGTACCTAGACACTGTCAGGAAAAAATAAAATATAAGCACCATGTGACTGAATTTTGTTGTTGTGTAGAATTTGTTTTTAGGTGTATAACTTTTGTTCTGTACCTTAGGTGGTTCCATCTGAAAGTCAAGAGAATGGGCAGAAAGAAAAGGAGGAGGAGGAGGAGGAGGAGGAAGATGAGGAGGAAGAGCAGACAGAAGGAGAGAAGGAGACACCCCTCAAGAAACAGAGGAGGGAGAGCTCATCAGAGGTTGCCATGGAAACACAGGAGGGTGACACTAAGAAGGGTGACTATTTTTAGTATTTTGTTGTTAACGTCTGTTCAAGTTTTGTTTTACAGTCGCAGTTAATGATGCATTAATGGGTTTGTGATCTCAGTGGTATCGGATCTTGGTCTCTGTGCCGTTAAGTTTGTACCAGGAGGAGGAGTCTTCCATCTGTTCAAGAATCTGTTCAAAGCTGGTCCTCGCTTCTGATGGATGGTTCGGTTGAATCATTTTCTTACTTTAAATTGTCTTTTTTTTTTCCCCTCAGTGACCCCTAATGACTCAGTGGTGCGGCGCTCCATCAGTCAACAGAAAGTGGCCGTGTCAATCACCATCGATGACCCGGTGCGTACAGGCCGCCAGCTTTCACCTCCACGCAGCAAAGCATCCAACATCATCCATGTCTGCAACCTGGTGAGTGTGTGTGCGTGAGTAATATGGACTTGTAGTTTAAAAATAAAATTGGAAACTTGTACACCATGGGGGATGCTGAATTTTCTATGTAATGGATTTTTAATGCATTGTGGGGGGGGGGGGGGGAGAAAGAGGTTTGCAAGTGTAAAGCAGCATAATATTTTTGGTCATCGACCTTCCTCAGTCCAAACAATTGTGGACTTGGACATCAAATACACAGAGCCCATAGATGTTTAACGACCCACATGCATACTATTGGAGTGCAAAGTGTAAAGGGGAAACTGATTCGTTTCGGAGCCATAATTTATGTATGTTAAGATTTTCATGCAGATAAATATGCAGAGTTTATATTCATGCCTCTACCATTAGGTAGCTGTTTTCAGGTTGGTCATCTGTCTGTATAACATCCGAGATTCTCGCTCATCTCAAAGAGCGGTTTAAGGTTTGTAATATTAATGTGGAATCATCGTAACCAGTGGATGAACAGATTACATTTTGGAATTGATCCAAACAGGGTCAAGGTAACAGCAAGGGTAAATGTTTATAAGAGTTCTTTGGTAGCTTCATTCCTGGGGTGTGTGTGGGGTCTTTTTTTTTTTTTTTTTTTTTTAGAGGGAAAATTAGTAATAAGAAGGACTGGAGTTGTTGACGGTGGAGGCATCCTGTCTACTTGTTGAGCAATCCAGCTTTTCCATCAGCAAAGTATGTAGCAAGGGCCTTGGATGACTAGTTTGTCACACGGCCAGCTACACTGTGTCAACAAACTCTCACTCAAATTATTCAGTGTTTGAGGTTCATACAACTTGATACAAGACAAACAAGATTCACTTGGTTATTGTGTGGCAAACTGAGGCTTTTTTTTTTAAATATTGTAATATCAAATTGGAAGGATTCTGATAAATGCATGGATTTTATACAACAGTTGGTTCTGGTTCACTAATTTGATTGTATGTCAGCCAGCTAGCAGACATACTATTGAGTCAGTGTGGCTTCTTGGCGATACATGTCCACTTGTGGAGCAAAAATAAACGGAACACTTGGCCATAATGTGTCCAAAATATCACTCCATATTAATTTCTTGTTTATATACATAACTGCTGTCTAAAAGCAATATCACAATTAAGATTGTGCTCTTGTACTGAATATTAGCATGGCTGGTGGTGAGCTACGGCACTCGGACTGTGGCCTCGTGCAACTGAATCCCAGCCTTGCTGATGTTTAAGTAAAACAGCACTTTCTTTTGTATGATGGTGCTTAATACATCAGTGTACTGGAAGGCCTTATGAAATGAAAGAAAGGTTGAGTGTTTTAAAGCATGTTCATATCTGACTAATCATGTGTGTGTGTGTAGGTTCGCCCGTTTACTTTAGGCCAGCTAAAGGAGCTGTTGAATCGGACCGGTGCAGTGGTGGAGGACGGTTTCTGGATCGATAAGATCAAATCCCACTGCTATGTGACGGTGAGTCTTTTTGTCAGTTGGCCACTTTTTTTTTTTCTTTTTTTCCTCCACGTCATCTCTCTGATCTCCTTGAGTCTTATGGTTGTGTTTCAGAATGTTGAACCTTGACTGACGCATGCTGTCCTCCATGATTATTGGCACCCTAGTAAAGATTTAGTAAAAATCTTTCAACACTTGTTGTTCAATAATTATCTCTAGAGATGTTTTTTCTCTAAATAAATTTATCAATTAAAGGTCCATCCCCCCCCCCCTCCAAAAAAAAAG
>JAOPUC010000001.1:48567508-48579576 GCA_027564185.1 Cephalocassis borneensis
TGGGATAGGCTCCAGCTTGCCTGCGACCCTGTAGAACAGGATAAAGCGGCTACAGATAATGAGATGAGATGAGATCTCCTTGTACATATCCTGGCAGCCTGCTTGTTATGTCTTTGTCATTTGCCCTTCCAATATCCGTTATAAACTGATGTGTTGGTTTTTGCCTTGAGAATTTCTTTCTTTCTTTCTACCACAGATGCATCCTTTTTTTGGCCACATGAAAATGTTTCTGGACTTCTGACCATCACCCCCATATGTGTTTTTTCCCCAAACTGTTGGCACAAACTTCAAAGCCCACAATTATGTATTATGTTTGTGTATGCGAAACATAATGTGTAGGGGAAGCCATGGTCTAATGGTTAGAGAAACAGCTTTAGGACCAAAAGATTGCCAGTTTGATTCCCTGGACCAGCAGGAACGGCTGAAGGGCCCTTGAGCAAGGCACCGAACCCCCCAACTGCTCCTCAGGCACCTCTGGGTATGTTGTCTGTCACTCTGGGTAAGGCTCAAACCTGTTCCAGCATGATAGTGTCATAGTGCACAAAGTGAACCCTGCATAGAACCCTGACCTCAACCCCACTGAACACCTTTTGGGGTGAGCTGAAACACTGACTGCACCCCAGACCTCCTCACTCAACATCCGTACCTGACCTCACTAATGCCCTTGTGTCTCCAGAAGAGTGGAAATTATTGTAACAGCTAAGGGAACTACATCTAGAATGGGATGCTCAAACAGTGTGATCGTGAGGTGTCAGAAGAACCCTTAACTCCGGACTTTAAGTATGTGATGACATGTACACACACAGAAAATAAAGTACAATATTGTTCCTTTAGGGATACAACAGCTTGTTGCTTTGGCAGTACCCTCTATGGTACTTGTTTGTACCCTTTTTATTACTGCTTGGGCACATGTGTAACTTTTTGCCCTTGAAAAGGTACACCTTGTGGTCCAATAATGAGCCCTAGTGGGTACATTAGTGGAGCTTGTACCTTAGGGGACAGAAATGGACCCCTACTGTACCCCTGTTTCTGACAGCGTATTACATTATGATAATATGAAGATTTATTTTGTCACATTTATCCCATCTGATGCAGTGAGCATACGCACCCAGAACAGTGTGCAGCTGTCCAGGGAGCGGTTGGGGGTTAGTTGCCTTGCTCAAGGGTTGTTCCGCCATGGATATAGAGGGAGAAAAAAGTGCTGTTCATTCACATACCTGTTCCTTCTGGTCTAGGGAATCAAACCAGCGACGTTTTGGTCCCAAAGATGCTTTTCCAACCTTTTAGGCCCTATATGTGGGGTGGTGTAGTGGTTAGCACTGTCACTTCACAGCAAGAAGGTTCTGGGTTTGAGCCCAGTGACTGACAGGGGCCTTTCTGTGTGAAGTTTGCATGCTCTCCCTGTGTCCGCGTGGGTTTCTTCCAGGTACTCTGGTGTCCCCCAAAGACATGTGATTAGGTTAATTGGCTCTTCTAAATTGTCCATAGGTGTGAATTGTTGCGGGCTCCAACCTGCAGACGGTCCCATCATCTCCACTCTCTGTGTTGCCATGGAACAAGATCCTCCCAGGGCTAGCAGTGTGGATTGGCATCATGAACTGACCACCACTCTAAACAAATTCTTAGCGAAAAGCTCCAAGGTCATGGACTATGTGTTTCTTCAAGCACCCTGTGCCTTGATCTTGGAAAGGATACTCAACTTGGAGCGATGATGACGAACCAGTCTATAAACATATGCATAAAATCACATTTGACATTGCTATTTAATTAGTTCACAAGAGCAAAATCTAGTCCACACTTACCCACTTCCCTTTCTGACTTATGGCTGTCCATCGATATTCCATTCCATACCATACCATACCATTCCATACCATCTTTATTTATAAGCGCTTTCACACAACCACAGTTGAAAACAAAGTGCTGTACATGAGGAGTATGATTTAAAACATAAAACATAAAAACAGGTAAGACAATAAAATGCAGCTAAAACAAGACCACAATAAATAAATAAATAACAACAAACAAAACAAGTAAGATCAAATCAATATCTCAGGCTGGGTTGAAAGCCAGTGAGTAAAAGTAGGTTTTAAGATATGTTTTAAAAGTGGACACAGAAGAAGCCTGTCTGATATATAGAGGCAGACTGTTCCACGTCTTAGGGGCAGAAACTGAAAACGCTCTGTCCCCTCTAAGCTTCTGCTTTGATTTTGGTACCACCAGAAGCAACTGATCAGCTGACCTGAGCGACCGAGCAGGAACGTACGCTTGAAGCAGCTCTGAAAGGTAAGGCGGAGCAAGAAACAAATAAAAGAAGTTTAAAATGAACTCTAAAAGACACAGGGAGCCAGTGAAGCGAAGCCAGGATGGGTGTTATGCTATCTCTCATACGTGAACCAGTTAAAAGACGTGCAGCTGCATTCTGAACCAGCTGGAGATGTGAGAGGGATGACTGGCTAACTCCAAAATAGAGTGAATTACAATAATCCAGCCGAGATGTAATAAAAGCATGGATTACGGTCTCAAAGTGCTCTCTGGAAAGAATAGGCTTTACTTTCGCCAGCTGCCCAAGATGAAAAAAGCTGGACCTCATGACATTAGCAATTTGATGGTCCAGCTTAAAGTCAGTGTCAATCTTAAAGCCCAGGCTAGTGACTTTGGGCTTTTGATGTAGTGCCAAGGGGCCCAGGTCTATAGGGGGGCACTCACCATCACTTCAGTTTTTTTTGTCATCATTGAGACATTCAAGTAGGGGTCTAATTGAGTAGTCATCCTTTTGTTTCAATGGTACATAAATTTGGCTGTCGTCAGTATAACAATAAAAAGCGATACCGTGCTTTCTGAGAATAGAGCCCAGAGGAAGTGAAAAAAGCAGGGGCCCTAAGATTGAGCCCTGTGGAACTCCCCATACCAGGGGAGCGGAGAAGGACTCAGAATCCAAAATGTTTATGCTCATGATTCTATCTGACAGATAGGACCTCAACCAGTCCAGAGCAGAACCACAAATGCCCACAAGATGCTGTAAACGATATAATAAAATGTTGTAGTCCACAATATCGAAGGCTGCAGTTAAGCCAAGCAGGACAAGAATCACATGATCCCCAGAATCTGATGCTACAAGGATGTCATTAAAAACTCTTAATAAAGCTGACTCTGTGCTATAAAGGGTTTTGAAACCCAACTGGAAGATCTCCATGATATTATGCTCATCCAGAAATGATTTAATTGAGCAAAAACAACCTTTTCCAGAATTTTTGAAAGGAATGGTAGTTTGGATATAGGTCTATAATTGGCCAACACAGAGGGATCCAGACCAGATTTCTTAATTAATGGTTGCACAACTGCGTGTTTAAAATCCACAGGAACCACACCAGACGACAGACTGGTGTTGATAATGGCAAGAACTGACTGACTTTTACTTGGAAAAACCTCTTTAAAAAACTTAGGAGGGACAGCATCATGGGGGAACCTGAAGGCTTAATGTGGTTTACCACCTTCTCTAACACTGACATAATCACAGGTTCAAACTATCAAAGACAGCAGAACAAGAAACAAGAACAGAAGGGTCAGAGGCAGGAGCTGAGATCATAGCCCTTGTGGTGGCGACCTTATCAATAAAAAAATTCAGAAAATTTTCACATAACTCAGAAGAGGGTTCCAAGCTGCTGGTTTGAGAGGCATTTAGAACAGAGTCAATGGTTTTAAATAATACCCGTGGATTATGACGATTTGATAAAATAATGTTAGACAGGTGTTCTCTTTTGGCCTCCTTAACAGTATTCTGGTAATGATGCCAGCAGTCCTTTAAAATATTCAGAGACACCTGCAGCTTGTCCTTCTTCCACCTGCGTTCAGCTTTTCGGCATTCCCATCGGACTGCACTAGTTCTCTCATTAAACCAAGGCTCAGGTTTAGCTTTGAAGTGCTTGAGTTTAAATGGAGCTACAGAGTCCAGGATTGTTTGACAGGAGGAGTGAAACCAGGAACTAAGCTCCTCCATATTAAAGGATATGATATCCTCCGTGACGCAGAGCTGATGAAAAGCAGCAGAGAACTGACCAGCAGTGGAAGGGTTAAAAGTCTGACAGCTCCAAGCAGGAGCATGAGTTTTAGCTTCAGCACAAGAAAAACTGACGTCAAATAGTACAGACATATGGTCAGAAAACACATTTTCACAGATCTCCAGGTTGAACAAAGATAAACCATGTGAGAGAATGAGATCTAATGTTTGCCCAAGTTTGTGCGTGAAACCAGACACAGACTGTAACAAGGTAAAAGAATCAATAAGGATCAAAAACTCCTTTACTCATGGCTTATCAGGACAGCACACATGGACATTAAAATCTCCAATAATGAGAACGCAGTCATAATCAGGCATGATTCCGGCTAAAAAGTTAGTAAAATCACTTATAAAATCCTTATTATATTTGGGGGGTTGGTAGATGACAGCACACAGAACCAGGTCAGAATGGCCCACCTCAAACAAAGTCATCTCAAAGATGAAGAATGAAGAAGAAGAAGGAAAGCACTGCTTACATTTGTATTCATTTTTGTAAACAGTCGCTGTTCCTCCTCCTTGACCCAATGTCCGTGGGGAGTTAAAATAACAACAGCCTGCTGGCAGAAGTTCAGAAAGAGCATCGGACTGACCAACATCCAGCCATGTCTCTGTCACACAGAGGAAATCGAGACAGTGTGAGCCGAAAAAATCCCTAAGGATAAAAGTTTTGTTTGCCAGAGATCTGGCATTTACTAGAGCAATCCTGGTAAGAGTCGGGGTCTGTGGTCCAGCAGGATGGGAAGCTAAGCACAGTGGCCTCAAGTTCTGGCGGTTTACCCCGCATAGGTGAATCTGGGGGGAGCAGGGACGTCTTGGCCAGGATTCCTCAGCGAAGCCGAGCACAGGTACCAGACAGGTGTCGATGGGATCCAGGGAGTGCCGACATACAAACAAATGAAGATGCAACCCATACTCTCTCTGGGGAATGGAGGACAAATGCCTCAAATAATCCTTGAGTTTTATCAGCCGACCACTGCGCTTGCCACAGCGACGGTGACACTTCCGCTGGGGGTGTGGGACCACAGTCCAGTGAAGGTAAGTTGGGCTCTCCATTAGCAATGGGGGCAAAGTTTTCTGTCCACCATGATCAACTACTTGATTTTTGACAGAAAACCGGAGATCCAAGAGTGTTTGGCGATCATACACCAGCAGAGACTTGATCTGTTTAGTGTCAAGAATTAAAACCAACAAAAAAACAAACAAAAGTGACAGAGGTAGATGGCCAGCCATACACACCGGCGCCATCAAGAATATGCACTTTAATGTAAAACATTATCCCAAAATCACTGGATCACTGGACAAATAGCACCTTTCTGGTTGGCCATTTAACATCTAGGCATCCCAGATTGGTCTCTCTATATCAAGCATCATGTGAAGCACAAAATAGGCCACCATCTAGCCTCTCACATGGCAAAGACCGTCCACTGTGCCTCCACAGTGGTGCCCCTGGTTGAGCAGAATGTGGCAGATCTATGGGAGTAAACCCTGAAAAAAAATCAGGGTCAGCCCATTGGCCCTTCAACAGTCAGCCTCTTTGAACAAGATGTAGTGATATGTGTTACTTCATGTTTCCACTCCATAATCTACTCATCAAGGAACACAAGCACAGAAGAGGGCAGCCTACATGCCCATTGCCTGGGGCTAGCAACCCCTTGTTGTGGAAACCTTTACTCACTACGAACCCAAAAACATCAAATAAGCAACTACATCTGCATCGTAAATCTGGGCAGCAAAACAGCAGGCATGACAGACCCCGGGTAAACCCTCGTGGACCCCACAGTTCTGATGAGCCCAGATCTGCTCGCAAACATCCAAAACAAGTTAAGATAGCTTGTTGGAACATCCGGACTCTATCTGAGCTGCAGAGCAGAGATACAGGTTGCACATGAGGGTTGAAGGGGTCCCACATCTTTAATTTATGACAGGGACCATATGAATGATGATAAATGATCCCAAAATTAATTTCTTAATTTTAAAACAAGGTTAAATCAAGGATTGTTAAAGTGTAAAACCCTACAACAGAGGGCTTCCCAGTAATATCAATTTCGGAATCCCTTTCTTGAAGCTTTGAGTTATTTTTTGTTCCTAAACATTGCCAATACCAGCAAAAAATTTTATGGATTGTATTTCAGAGAAAAAAAAAGAATGAATTTAATCTAATTCTATAACAAATGGAAAAGTTCTTAACTGGAAATGTTAACACAAAGACTTGTTTATGCTTACAGAGAGACTTAATTGTTTGGATTGATTTTTATTGTCTATTTGCAATATAAAGTGAATCTGTGTGTTGTGTTCTTAGCAAATTGTTTTTCTTACGGTATTTTTAAGTGCTTCAGTTAAAAAAAAAAAAGCATTTTAAAGCTTAGTAGTAAAATGTAGTAGTATCGTGCCATTTCTAATCTTGTGATAGGACGATGATTTATGTGTCCAGTTCCAGCTGGACTCGCAGTCCTTAGCGTCCACAAATGTATCACTGATACATGTGTCACAGTTAAGTCCTGAATGAATAAACAGATTCTACTGCAGACATGAACGTAGCTGTAATTGTGCCAGTCCACAGTATTTACTGAAAACTTTGCTTGGATAAGGTGCAGGGAACAAAATTACATTCTTATAAAAACAGTGTCATCTGTGTCTGTTTCACTGTTGATTTCTTCTTTTCATTTTTAGCCAAGACGTTTTTAGCCAAGATCTTGCTCAGGAGAGAAATGTTTTTGTTTTTAGCCCCCACCCCCAAATCCCAGTTCTTGTTTCTAATAGTAACCCCAATATAATACAAAACCTGCTGGAATGAATCATAATGTTAGTGTTTCTACATATGGAGAACCTTCCCAGTTTAGTCTATGAGGTCCAATAGTCAAGTAAACATGTTCTATCTACAAAAGCATTAAATCCATCATCCAGCAAGAGCCAACCTTGCAGGAGAGATCATAAAGAGCCACTAAGGATCTGTGTGAATTAGGGATCTTCGTGAGGGAAGATAAGAGGCTGGTCTGTGGCATGATGAGTTATTCTCCCTCTGTGATATTCTGTCTTCAGCACCGTGTAGATGCTGCCAGCAGCTTGGCTCCAGTGTGTGTGCTAACATCTGGAGTCCAATCCACATTTGTTTCCTCTGCATATAAGGAGATGAAGCTGCTTCTGCCAGCAGTTTGGATTTCATTGTTGTTCACACACACACACTAAATCTGAGTTCTGAGAGTTCTCAAAGCTACAACTATCTTGTCTTTTGCCAGTACAAAATTATGTTTTCATCTCTTTCCCTGGATTTTTGTTCACCATTTGCATCTCTCTCTCTCTCTCTCTCTCTCTCTCTCTCTCTCTCTCTCTCTCTATCTCTCTCAGACTTGCCCTCAGGTCGTTACATCCAGGATGCCATGTCCTATTGCTCCTCTCTGTGTGTGGATGGGATGGACTGCTGTGACATGATGGCCAGCTGTAAGTGTGGCACACACACCGGCCAGTATGACTGTGTGTGTGAGAAAGGATACTATGGCAAGGGCCTGCAGCTTGAATGCACAGGTGAGTCCACATGATAACAGCAAAACATGTTCAATGTGCATACAACTCAAGCTTCCAGACTTGGGAAAGAGAAGTGATACATAAGTGAAAGTATGGGGAAGTGTGTGAAAATCTTGTTGAATTCAACATGGAAGTAGCATTAGCAAATGCACTTAAGTGAAAGTTAAAGCATGTCAATACTCATCTGTACCTACAGCAGATATAAGTAGAGTCAATGTATTTGTAGAGTGCTTTTAACAATAGACATCAAGCCTGTTGTGACAGTGGCATGGAAAGACTCCCTGAGACAACATGAGGAAGAAACCTTGAGAGGAACCAGATTCAAAAGGGAACCCATCCTCATTTGGGTGATGACAGATAACATGATTATAAATAACTTGCTTCTATAACTGTGTCCTACCGTAAGCTGGCCTAGTGGTTAGCATATCTGCCTCTCAATCGGGAGATTGCGAGTTCTACTCGTGGTTGGGTCGTACCAGAGACCATCATAAAAATGGTACCTACTTCCATCTGGCAAGGTACAGTATGCTGCAATACAGATGTGAGTGGGGAGTCAAACTCTCATGGGTACTAGAGGACTAGTCCCCCACTGTAACCCTCGCTGTATAGGCAAGAGGCTGAGGGCTACAGAGATAGTTGCCACCCAATGCTTCTTAAGATCCTAGTTAGTACAGGGATGGGAGACTGCCTGGGAAGACTGTGTCCTATATGATCAAAACAAAAAGTGCAGTTGTGGAACCAGGAAATTCATTATAGTTTTAACATGAAGTCTATTTTGTTGTCGTTATCAACTGTTCATTGATGGAGACTTGAGTGCAAAACTGTTCATGACAACTACAGCGTTAAAGTTACATTGGTAATTGTAGTCCTCAATCATTGTAGCAAAAGTGCAAGTGTCCTGAGCCATCTTTTAAATGTATCATTAGACTGTCCATATGGGGTCGTCCTCCACAGGAGCAATGTGATGAGAACCTCAACCTGAGGTTCAGGATGGACCAGGGGCTGTTCATATGGGGCATTCTTGCAGGAGCAAAGTGATGAGAACTCCAGTCAGAAGTAGGGCATGAGGATGGATGAGGCAGGTCTGACGAGCAGAAGAGGCCAGCATCACTGATATCTCAGGATTGACGTGTAACTCAACAAAGAGAGACAGAGAAAGAGAGAGAAAACATAGGTTGTTGGGTTAGGTATGCCTGTTGTCACCAAATGGTTAAGAACTGTATACATTTTGTGCTGAGTGCAAGCAGGGACTCTGGCAAAACTGACAGCAAGGGAGAGCCAGAAGGTAACAGACATGAGAGAGCCCTGGGACATAAAGCAACCAGCCACTTCACCGTCAACAAACCTGAGTGTAAAATTGTAAAATTTGCAGGGTTTTTTTTAATGTAAAAATTTTCAAGATCATATCAGAGCTTGTTTAACATTTTATGTGATATAGCAAACCAAAAGAATTCAAGTGAAAAACAAATAAAAACATTCAGGGGGGAAATGTAAGCTTTTTTTTTTTTACAATAATCTGGTTGCACAAGTTTACACCCCCCTTAACGAATACTTTGTATAAGGACCTTTTGCTTGTAATATGAGAGTCTTCCAACTTGATTTTGCAATTTTATTCCACTTTTGCTTGAAAAAATGCTTTAGATCTATCCAGTTGCGAGGGGATTTCCTATGCACAGCCCTCTTTGAGTCATTCCAGAGGTTTTTGACAGGATTTAGATCTTGGCTCTGACTGGGCCATTCCAAAACACTGATCTTCATCTGAAGCCATTTGGTATAATTATAATATAGATTTATTTTCATTGAGTACAAATATTAAAAGTGACATATTTTACCCCTTTTCTGCAAATTGTCATAATTCCCTGAGGTCTTATGGAAATGTCTGTGGCATTCTTTGGTCAAAATACCACAAGGATAAAGCACCATAGCTCCCTTCTCACTCGGTCTAAACAGCCCTGTTCAAAACAACTGATTTGAGCACCTGTTCCTTTAAATGATAATGAGCCAATGCTCACCCCACCCCACCCTTCCACCAGTCAATCAGGTAGCATTTTCCTCATGTATAGTCATTTGCAAAGGCAGCTCTCAAGCTGTGAGTGGAGATACTCAGATGAAGGGCAGTGTAATTCTAATGATCTCCGCTTGTGACATAGAAAGGGGAGTCAAATATAAACAGCTTGTTTTCTGAAATAAGAATTGATTGGGTTGTCTTATTTCAGAGTTTGTGGGTTGGTAGGCACTCTAGATACCCAAATGCATGTGCACAAAAGGGGATTATGCCATGGCGATTTCTGTCTGTCTGTCCAGCCATCCTTCCCGGGAAGGGTGCCCACCTTCTGAAATCAACTCCTCTCACAGTTTTTGGAGGAATTTCATGAAACTTGGCAGGATTCTCATGTCTGTGTTACCTTCTGGCTCTCCCTTGCTGTCATACTGTAGTTAGTTTTGCCAGAGTTTGTGAAACATGGTGCCCCCAAGGCAGACGTTTGCTTGCTCTGTTCTTGAATGCCGGCTTTTTCTTCTTTTTTGTGTATTTTGTTTTTTCTGCAGTGCACAAATGTCATGCACTGCTAACATACAACAGACAGGCACTGCTGGACATTGCTAACACACACATCCATTTGGAATTTACTGGTTTTATACCACCAGAGCTACAACTCATTGTTCACTCCCACAGCCACCACCAGCCCCAGGAAGGCCCTGAAGCACCGAGCCAGAGTGAGCAAGCTGACCCCAGGAGAGCACTCCGAAGACAGCGATGCAAGCAAGGCAAGAGGGGGGCTCCATGCTAGGCTAAAAGCTTGCAGTAGCCAACCACTGATACACAGCCTCCTGCTTGCTAAGCCTGCCAGTCTCTGGAAAACAAACTCAATGAGCTAAGAGACAGAATCACAGCACAATGGGAAATAAGAGAGTGCTGCACTCTAATTTTCACCGAGACCTGGCTCTCGGACAAATTCCCAGAATGCTACAAACTTGCTCTGTACTGGACTAGACCGCAGCCTCCGGTAAGGCTAAAGGGGGAGGTGTGTGTGTGTGTGTGTGTTTATTAACAACTCTTGGTATGGAGATGTACAGACTGTCTAAAAGCACTGTTCACTAGATGTGGAGCTGTTACTGCTGAAATGCCACCCCTATTATCTACCAAGGGAATTCACTGCTCTGTTTTTGACTGCTGTTTACATCCCCCTGCGAGCTAACTCCACAGCAGCAGTCAGCAAACTCCATGATGACATCAGCATGTTAGAGACGGCTCATTCCGGCACTGTTTTTATTATCACCGGCGACTTTAATCAGTGTAATTTACGGACTGTATTCCCTAAATATTATCAACATGTGGACATCCCCACCTGTGATAAGAACACACTGGACCATGTTTACAGCAACATATGCGGTGCATACAGGGCTGCACCCCGCCCCCACTTCAGACACTCGGACCACATCTCTTTGTTCCTGTACCCGGCCTACAGACAAAGACTAAAACAAACAAACCCTGTCACCAAACAAGTCAAACTCTGGAGCCCAGAGACTGACAGCACCCTTTAGGACTGTTCTGCTCCGATAGACTGGGATGTGTTTAAAGTCGCAGCCACTTTGGACTTTGGACACTGTCAGTATATAGGACTATGCTGAGTATGTGACTGAGTACATCAGCACATGTGTCTGCAACATTGTACCCACCATACAGATCAGGAAGTTCCCCAACCAAAACCCCTGGGTAAACAGTCAGATACAATGCATGTTACGTGCTTGCTCTCTTGCATTTAGATCAGGCAATGAAATGGAGTACAAAGCGGCAAAGTATGGACTAAGGAAAGCCATTACAGTGGCCAAGAAGCAGTACATAGAGAAGCTGGACAGCTTCTATTCTACTGCTGACCCCGAGCGGATGTGGCAAGGCCTGCTGCACATCACAGACTACAGGACCACCATCAGCTCCACAGACAGCCTGCTGGATGACCTCAACACTTTCTACACCCGCTTTGAGACCTCCAGCTACAGCACAGAGAGGAAGTACACACACACCTGAACCACCCAACCCCCCTCCCCCCCACTAACAGTCTCAGCAGACCAGGTACACAAAACTCTGAGAAAGATCAACCCCAGGAAGGCAGCAGGACCAGACAACACCCTCAGAGTATGTGCCAATGAGCTGGCTGATGTTTTCACTGCTATCTTCAACCTTTCCATCAGCCAGAGCACCATTCCCTCCTGCTTCAAGACCACAACCATTGTCCCTCTTCCCAAGAGCCCACCCACCTGCCTGAATGATTACAGGCTGATAGCACTCACTCCAATCATCTCAAAGTGCTTTGAGAGAGTGGTACTGGCCCACATTCAGAACAGCATACCAGAAACCCTGGACCCCATGCAGTATGCCTACAGGCCCAACAGGTCCACCTCAGATGCCATCGCTGCTGCCCTCCATTATGCCCTCTCCCACCTGGAAAACAAAGACTCTTACATCAGGATGCTCTTTGTTGACTACAGC
>JAOPUC010000001.1:51152244-51166425 GCA_027564185.1 Cephalocassis borneensis
CCAGCGCAGGCTTAGGGAACGAACCCCCCATGAGTTAAGTACTTTTATTTGACAAAGCCACAAGAGACACAGAGGAGTGTACAATAAAACCTCAATTTGTATAGCACGCTCTGCCCAGTGCCATTACTGGGGTTCAACTGTCCCTCCGAAAGGGATCCAACGTCCAGTAATACTGCCAACCAGGTAGTCAATCAAATCTTGTCTTACCACCAAATTGTAAGAAAGGAAACCTTCTCACACGGCTCGTCTGTGTCTCTGTGTCGATGTCTTAGGAGCTCTGGAGCAGAGAAAAAACAAACCACACGAGTGGAATCAAATCTGGTTTATTTTTTAACTGCTCAACAACATTAACAGTGTTGAAGATATTTATACATGCAGAGTTGCGTGACAAGATAAATGGAAGTTTCGGTCACATGAGGGTGAGGTAACATGTTCATCATGATTGTTCATCAAACAGAATGTATGGTCCTGAGACAGGAGGGACTAGAACAGCTGATTGCACCGACACTAGCAAATAGATAACAGAACATCAAAGACATGGTCATGTATACATGAGGAGAGAACATTGAGTTATAAAGGTTCAGACAAATACAAAATACATTCTTACACACAGTAATCCTGTCAACATCACAGTGCACTGTGAGTCTTTTTATCAGTTCTCATCAGCAGTATTTAATACATGAACCAGACCATTAAAAAGAATACATTTTAAGTATTGTTAAAAAAGTGAAATTTTGTCATATCACAAGAAAAAAAAAATAGTATGAACCCAGGATATTTCATGTTTTGTCTTGTCAACTTCGTTTCATTTGTTATACATCCATTCCTCAGTTTCAGGCCTTCAACACAGTCCAAAAAAGTTGGTACGGGGCAAATTAGGGCTAGTAATGAGATGAAACAGTTGTCATCATGATTTTATACAAAATCAGTATCTAGGAAAGGCTGAGGAGCAAAGATTATCAACAAATGCATGAGAAAAAGTATTGATATGTTTAAAAACAAAGTCCCTCAAAGAAAGATAGGAAGTGGTCTGGATATGGGCTTTGGAACACCTATGACCTCCGATCCCTTAGATGGCACTTAATCAAGGGCCATCATTCATCTATAGCTGATATAACCACATGGACTCAGGATTACTTTGCAAACCTTTGCCAAGCTCTACAATACAGAGTTGCATCCGCAAATGGCAGTTAAAACTTTACTTTGTAAAAAGGAAGCCTTATGTTAACTATGTCAAGAAGCACTGTTGACTTCTCTGGACTCGGAGGCATCTGGGATGGACCATCACACAGTGGAATGTGTATTGTGTTCAGGCGAATCAGTCATCCAGGGTTTGTTTGGTTTTTCCTTCAAGAAATGGACACTGTGTGCTCCAGACCAAAGATGAAAAGGACCATCCAGACTGTTACCAGCAACAAGTCCAAAAGCCAGGGTCTGTCATGGTGTGGGGTTGTGTCAGTGCTCTTGGCAAAGGGAACTTATACTTCTGTGATTGCGGCACTAATGCAGAGAAGTACATTGAAATTTTGGAGCAACATATGCTGTCTTCAAGACGACATCTTTTCCAGGGATATTTCAACAAGACAAAGCAAAACCGCATTCTGCACACATTACAAAGGTGTGGCTGTGGAAGAAGAGGGTGTGTCCCCTCTGTCCCCAATAGAGAATGTATGGAGAATTTTGAAATGAAAAATGACAATGATCCTGGGCTGTGGCACACCTTAAGACCTGTTTGCAGGAAGAATGGGACAAATGTGTTGCAAAAATCGAAATTTAAATGTGTTTAGTTTAGGAGGAAAAATTCAAGAGGTAAAACAACAAATAATGTGCTGTTGTATTGTTTTGAGTGCAGTGCAGGTCAAAGATTATTTACAAATCATATTTTCAGTTTTAATGTAATTTTCAACATACCGTCACAACTTTTTCTGATTCGTGGTTGTATGATGTTCATTGTGTTGCAGGCAGGGCAGTGTGTAGATCTGAATAATTGCTCTGTTGGCTTCAAAACCTGTTGTGTATTGTAGCTGTAAAAATCTAAAATTCAATGAAACGAGTACAAAGCTAGAAAGAAAATAAAACACTATTAAAATGTATTGTAAATTTATTTTTCTCGAGAAAAAAAGGAGTGTCTTTGGACCCTGTAGACTTAATACAACTGATTTTTTTTTTCAAAATCTCACACTTTTCCACAAATTACTGCCCTTTAAACATGTCCTATGGTTTTATCTCTTCACTCTCAGAAACTCAAAGTATAATAAACTTTACCTTTCCTTGTGGAAATAAAGTCCCTTATTAGGGTGGGACCCTCATGGAGACATCTTTGGTACCTTGAGTTTATCTTTTACATCGTAACGTGAATGTAGCATCCATCTTTTAGAGTAATATTTTAGTAGTAAACTACTGTACATACGGTACACCCTCCCAGATGAAACATACAAACCACACATTCAGTTTTCAGTGTCATCTTTCTCTTTCCTACAGATGGTGATGTGATCCTGGACAGTCCGGTCTATCCTGTTACTGAGGGACGTCCTCTGACTTTACGCTGTTTGTATCGCAACACAAAGATCTCAGAGTCTGGTGTTGATTTCTATAAAAATGATTCAGTTCTCCAGAACCAGACTACAGGAGAGATGACCATCAGGAGTGTCTCAAAGTCAGATGAAGGTTTCTACCACTGTAAACACCCACAGAGAGGAGAGTCACCAAAAAGCTGGGTTTCAGTCAGAGGTAAGGGAATCATGTCATCTTACTTGAATTACATTTGTAACAGTAGGAAGTATTTACACGGATCTGTGCTTTCCCTATTTTCAGCTCCTAGATCCACTGGACTAATTTTAGGACTGAGTTTGGCCTTCGTGTTCACCATCTTAATGATCTTACTGATCCTTCTGTTACGTTACAAGAAGAAAAAAGGTTTGATAGATTTTTTGCACATATTTGTCTTTTTTGAGGAAATATTATGTCCCTTCTAGCTCTTTTTTTGGTTGTGTGTTCATGTTGCTCTAAATATACTGTACTTACCTGCAAAGGCAATGTTTTAACGTGTTCACTGCTTTACTCTGTTGAGAAGGTGTAGAATATCAGTCTCAGTCTTCTGCAGTAAATCAGGACACCACTCAGCTTGCAGGTCAGTCTTCAATAACAATAAATACATCAGCATTTGTTTTTCAAGGCGTTTTTGTTCTTGTTGAATATTTTCTCTTTAAAGTCTTTAATTTGTTTTTCTTTAAAAGATGGTGAAAATATCTATGAAAATGCTGTTACCAGGACCACAGGTATAGTTTATCTAGATTTCTGTGGTTAAAATAGACAGATTTGGCAACGTAGCATTGCAGTAGCTTCTCTAATGGCTCTATTTTCTTTTCTTCTAGCTGATTCTGCAGCTGGCTCCAGTAATACAGTCAACCCACCGGTTGTGACTAGAAAAAACAAACAAAATGGTAAGAATACTGCATGAAACTAATGTCAACTCTTTTTTAATTTGTTTTTGCCTTTTGCATTCATCTAAACAAATTTCTATTTTAGATCATGCAGCCAGAGGGCCGGATGATGTGGTGTATTCCAAAATTGAAATGAAAAAGCTTAAACTTCGCAGTGAAAGTAAGATGGTTTGATTGCACATTATTTTAAAAGAACATCAGACTTATTGTAGGAACAAATAGTCTTCATTAGCTACTGCTCTTTACCATGCAAACAGCCTAAATTACATTTTCCCCCTCATCAGATGTCTCTGCATTGAGACCAAGTGATGTGGTTTACTCCCCAATTAAATTTGCAAACATGAAATCCAAGGGTAAGTATAATGTCCTGTAGGACATACTGTTTAATGTTGTACTTATTGTATGCAGTTTTTCATTTTTGCACATATCCTGTGACACTTCAATGTGATGACACAGAGTTACATCTACACAACATATTTCTGACTAAATTTCATCAGAGATATAACATCAATGCAATTTTACATTCATTAAGTGGGTTACAGCAGCCATCATCACTCACTGTAACTTAAAAAAGAAGAACAAAAAAAAAACATACTTACATACACTGTGCAGTGTGTAAGAATTTGTATTCCAGTGCACACTATTTGACCTGAAATTAATTAGGAAATAATTCCACCTTTATGGACTACGGTAAATCATGGAATCAGTCAGAACTACACTATTGTTTAGTGTACAATAGTGCACTATTGTAATACACTCCTTTTTCTTCAAATGCTCTACCAGGCCATGGGCCAGTCTGGTATTTTTGAACACTTTTCTGGCCACAACCTTCAGGATCTTGAATGTTGCAATTCAGTTATGTCTCTACACTTTAGTGTATGCACACTTTCATGTGATGGTTTCCAGTGGAAAAGCTTTTGAAGATTGTTACACAGTGAGCTTTTTCTAACAAGGTATATATATTCAACTGTTTTAAGACGAGTATGTAATGCAAGATGGGCTAAGGGAAAAGATCTGTAGTTTGTCTGCAGTGTCAGTTAAATGGCTCCTTCTGTAGATGTAATTGGCTCTTGGCCACATTTAGTGACAAAAATTCAGACTCTTTAGCGAAATCTCCAAGAGAGATAACACTAACTGTACAGTTGATATTCCATTTTATTTTTTTTTTCCTGGCATCGGTTTGAGTCAAAGATAAAGAAATGTCAGTAACATATTAATTTAAGGTTTGGCAATATCTTATTTATAATCAGGCAATGCATAGTTTACTGAATAAAGATCAATCAATCAGTGATCAATCAAAAGTGTTCAAAAAAAAACAATGATCAGTCAGTGAATGTTTCTTGTATAAGTTTACTATATGATATAATGGGGGAAAAAATATAAACCTGAGGCTATGCTTTGCTCAAATGTTCATTAACAAGCCTACAAAAATGCTGTATAACCAAATACAATAAAGATTAAGAGAGTGGTGGTGAAACATGGTGGAGGTAGTATCATGGCTTGTACCTATATGGAGGCGAGTGAAACTGGATGATTTATTTATTTATTTATTTATTTAAAGATATGGCTATGGACAACAGCATCATGATATTGGCTGAAGTGAACAAAAGTGAACCGTATAGATTCAAATCAGTCCCTTAAAACTAATGGCACTTATGGCTGATTATGCTGCAAATGTGGTCTACAGTGGGAAAAAAAAGTGCAATGTCCTTTAATGACCAAGCTAATCAACTAACACGAATCCCATAAAACTACAGTTCACTCCTCAAAGAAAAAAAAAAAAAAGAGAGAAACTGAAAACAGTGGCATTATGAGGATTGGTAGGTTGCAATCTTTATGACAAGAGATTGATGGTTAAGCTAAATGTGTTTATGGAAAGTGTTTTTTTTTTCTGCATCATCTTCTGGATAACTGTGACCATTTAGTCTTAGGAATATATAATTTATGGGAAATTGTGTTGGTGTTTTGTTCAGTATCTGGGAAATTAGGACCTGTCACTGCAATTCGTTAGGAACTGTAAAATAGCATGTGGGTATGGGGTATATCTTTAATTTTTTTTAAGATTGTATAAATACAAGCATGAATAGTAAGAAAAGAAAGCTGTGTATGTTCATTTTTGTAGATGCTGCCACCAACCCAGGTGATGTGACGTATGCTGAAATTGAGGTGAAAAAACAAAAGAAGCCAAAGCAAAAAGAAGGTGGGACTAAATTCATTCAATTTGCCTTGAATATTTTTTGAATTTGAATATTTCATCTGTGCTGTATCTCGAGCATGTATAGCATATTTGACAATAAAGTTGACTTGACTTGATTATTGTGCAATATCAGTTATTCATCTTAAAGCCAATTATTATGGGGTTAATATGAATAGTGTGTTTTAAATAAGTGACTGTTGCCCATTAGGAAAGAGCATTGAGGGAGCCGACACTGTGTACTCAGAACTGAAGCAGAACATGGATAATGGTAAGATGAGCTCAAAGAGTATACACAGTCTCTCCAGACAACAGTATTGCTTCGGCAAAGAGAGATATTTGAGGAAATGCAGTCAAATACTATACTTACTATACATTCAGTAATTTGGCAGATCCCCTTATAGAGACTAACAAATGTGCAAAGAAGTTACAGCTTAACAATATAAATCACAGAGCTGGCATGGTGATTAGTGCTGTTGCTTCATAGCAAGAAGGTCCTGGGTTCGAGCCCAGCGGCCGGTGCTCCGGTTTCCCCCCCAGTCCAAAGACATGCAGGTTAGGCTAACTGGTGGATCTAAATTGATTGATAATGTGAGTGTGAATGGTTGTTTGTCTCTACGTGTCAACTCTGTGATGATTTGGCGACTTGTCCTCTTGCCCATAGTCAGCTGGGATAGGCTCCAGGTTACCTGCAACCCTGTACAGGATAAGTGGCTACATGTAATGGATGGATGGAATACAAATCACCCAACTGTCACATAAATACCAGTAATTTATTTATTTGGTAGTATTTCAGCAATCTTTTTTTTTTACTCTTACCACTATTTATTAAATTGTTCTAACAGCAGTAAACTTCACAGATTTACTGTGGTGGAGAAGAAAAAAAACAGAGAATATACCTCAGTACTGGAAACATGCTGAAAAATCTATAACATATCAGCCCTTTCTGTAATTCAGTTGGTGTGTGTTTGTTTCATTTTCCAGGGGATTTCACTGAAACAGCTGATGCGACCTATGCCCAGGTCAGAAAAAAGGGCAAAAGGGATAATCCAGGTAGGAATCATTGTGTAATAATCTCTGTTTATATCCATGATGATAAATGTACAGGGTTTTTTTTTTCATCAAGTGTTTGCAGTTCCTATGACTTTATATATGGATTACACTGTAAAGTTTAAAGATGGCACTGGGGTGTAGTGGTTAGCACTGACACCTCACAGTAAGAAGGTTCTGGGTTTGAGCCCAGTGGCTGACAGGGACCTTTCTGTGTGGAGTGTCTGTCTGGGTTTCCTCCGGGTGCTCCGGTTTCCCCACAGTCCAAAAACATGCAGGTTAGGCTAATTGGTGGCTCTAAATTGATCGTGGATGTGAGTGTGAATGGTTGCTTGTCTCTGTGTCAGCCCTGCGATGACCTGGCGACTTGTCCAGGATGTACCCTGCCTCTCGCCCATAGTCAGCTAGGATAGGCTCCAGCTTGCTTGCAGCCCTGCACAGAATAAGTGGTTACAGATAATGGATGGATGGGTGGATGTCAAGTTTAAACATGAATTCAATTCAATAAACATGACACTTTTTGAAACTCATTCACGTAATGACTTAAAAAAAAAGCAAACTAAAACAAATTGATAAATTAAGACAAATAACACTCACTATTCAACTGGGTCCCTACACACCAATTAAGACCCTATTAAAGGAGGAAGAATTAGTCTGTTCTTCTGAAAAATTATGCATGACAATGGCTGAACTGCATTACTGGAAGATTTCATTATCTGTCACAAAATAAATGCATTATTTGTCTGTACCATTGTCTCTCTCCACACTGCTCTGTATTAATGTACAGTGGGCCTGTATGTAGCCTAAGCAATGTATGCAAAACAGCTAGAGTAGTTGTTATCAAATAGAACAAATAGGCTACATGCCATGCTGCATTCTTCCAATCTCCAAATGTTGAGGATCGATAAATTTGATGATTTGTTGCATTGTGTCCTGCTGTACCACAAATCCCATTTGAATTGCCTGTTTATGTAACCGGCGATATCCTTGCACCTGTCCATTGCATTGTGGTTCCTGATGCACAAAAGCTATCACCTCATCCAAATCAGTATATTGTTTTCTTCTGAATAGACTCAATTCATTGTGATGGCTCTTCAGAGTCTGGATTCTTATGATAATATGGTGATTCTGGGCTAAAATCATGAGTATTTCCTTTTTGCTAAATCTGAGTGAAAAGTACAATTTGATGAGATCATCCATAAGATGTGGCGTGTGCATGCATATATGGTGTGATGAGGTTGAGCCAACCTTGAAAAGTGAAGTGATGTTCCTTGACAAAAAAATTTAAAAAAGACTTTATATCATATTTTTCTTGTAAATTTCAACTTTAATCTCGGAAATTCTGAGCTTTTTTATTCTCAGAACATTACACCCCACCTCCAGCTCTGTAAGTTTTTATTTATTTATTTTTACCTTCAATGACCCTAATATGTCACCTGTATAGAGGAATTGTCAGTAATAACACAAGCAATCAGAGTTTGCGGTGGCCTCCAAACATGCCCACCATGAACTACAATTCCCAACTGTCATAGTGTCCTCCGTCTCCCAAGTTCTAATCATTGCCATAGCTGTTCTTCATGACTCATCGTTTAGCCTGCACTCCTTAAAGCACTCAGTCACAAACATCCAGTGCGAAGTATCATTCTGTGTACATGTGCCTGATCATACCAAGCCGTTTGCCCCTCAAATCTGACTTTAGTGACTTGACCCTGATTTCTGTTTCTACCCGGACTCTGAACTTTGTTTATTCCTCTGACATGCTGTTTGCAAATCAACTGATCCTTCGCTTGACTCTGACTCTGCCTTTAGTCTCATGTTTTGGATTTGGCTGCCAGTTTGTGACACACCTGGTCTCTCCTGCAACTGCTTCCGTAAGTCTGCACCATGACAGAATGCTTGGATGTAAACCATGGATGTAGCAGAAGAGGCGAAGCAAACTGCTCTTACTATGCAGAGACGATTGTTGGGAGAATGCCAGTAAATGTTGAGTGAGTTAAACACCCGTATGTCACAACTAACTGCTGTTGTCTTGCAGACCCTCTGACATATCCCGTGTCCCCTGTGAGTGCTTCCACGATGGTTCTTTGACCAGATAATATTTCCAGGGAGGTGTCTGAATGCAAGGGTTTCGTCCTACATTGCTTACTATACTCTGTGACCCTCACGGGAGTTACTGAAGAACAGAAGAGAGCTCAGTTCATTAATCTACTCACTGGCAGTGCTATGAAGTGGGCTAGCACCATATGGGAATGGGGTGGTGAGCCTACAACATCCTATGATCTTTTATTGAGCTGTTCAAATAACCATAAACCTGAGGGTGTTGAATTAGGAGAAAAACTACTGATGAGCCAGCAAGGAGTGAGGACAGTGGCTGAGTATGCCCTTGAATTCCACACACTAGTGGCAGGCAGTGGGTGGAACACACCGACACTGAAAGCCACATTCTGCCAAAGGCTAAACCCAAATATTATAACTGAGTTTGCATGTCAGGATGAACAACTCACATTGGACTCTCTCATTGACCTAATCACTAGACTGGGACCATCTACATAACAGGTCTTCCTTGCAGCACACTCCTATTTGATCTCAACCTCCGCAGTCTCCCATGCCTATGGAAATTTCCAACATGTGCATGCCCTGCTCTGAGAGGGAAAGAAGGTTCCAGGAGGGGCTATGTTTCTATTGTGCAAACATGGTCATCTATTAGCACAATGTCCTGTTTGTCCAACCAACCAAGGAAAACAGGCTCATCTCCATAAAGAACCCAACTCCACCTACCCAGTGAGTCACAGAGCTACTACTCCGCACTGATTTATTAAACTCCACATATTGTTAAACCTCCCAGACTTGTCCCATCTTCTGTAATAGACTCTGGGGCAGAGGGCAATTTCATCAACCTCAAGGTCGTTCAAAGGCTCCAGTTACCTACCAAAGAGCTCCAATGACCAGTGAGCTTGAAGGCGATAGATGGCAGACCCATTAGGGATGGGCTCATCACAATTTGCACTGCACCAGTAGAGAATCAGGTTGGGGCACTTCGCAAAGAACTCATCTCACTGTTCATCACCCACACTGCACATCAGGCCATAATTCTGGAATTCTTTCAATCACAACTCCCTCATCTCCTGACAGAACTCAGAAACAATACGATGGTCTCCCTAATGTCTTTAAGACTGCCTGCAACTGCCACAGATCGCCCTTGCTTCCACTTCCATGGAGAAACCCTTACCCGGGGATGTCGAACATGTTCCTGCTTGCTACCATGAGCTTAAGGAGGTATTCAGCAAGGGTAAGGCCAGTGGTTTGCCCCCCTCACAGACCTTATGAATGTGCCATTGACCTTCTCCCTTGCACCACACCTCCATGCAGCCTCATATATCCACTCTCCATCACAGAACAAGCCACCTTGGAGGAATATGTTCAGGAGACACTGCAACAGGGATATATCCATCCATCTACATCCCACACATCTGCAGGCTTCTTTTTTGTGGAGAAGAATGGAGGGGGTCTCCGACCCTGTATTGATTACCAAGGACTGAACCAATTTACAGTAAAGTACCCCTACCCACTTCCACTAATACCATCTGCTTGAGAACAATTACAGTCTGCTTGCATATTCACCAAATTAAACCTTAGGAGCACTTATAACTTGGTGTGAATTCAAGAGGGTGACGAATGGAAAACTGCATTCAGCACAACTTCAGGCCACTTTGAGTATTGTGTAATGCCATATGGACTTTCTTGTGCACCCAGCGTTTTCCAATACCTCACCAATGACATCCTCAGGGACGTGTTGGGACAGTATATACGTATATTGATGGCATTCTGATCTACTCTCCAGATGAAGTCATTCACAGAGAACACATAAGATCCGTACTCACCCAGCTCCTGGAGAACCAATTTTATATCAAGGCTGAGAAGTTTGAGTTTCATGCAACCCAGATTGCGTTCCTGGGATACATCATCAGTGTTAAGGTTGCAAGCATGAATTCAAGTAAAGTTGCAGCTGTGATTACCTGGCCCACACCTACTCATTCACCATCTCCTACCATCTCAGCTCGAGAAACACTAAAACGAATGCGTTGTCCAGAATTTATACATCCACAACCTTCAACCAAGAACCCACTCCAATCCTGCCATCCAAGTGCTTTGTCAATGCCATCACATGGGAAATTGACAAGGAAATAACAGAAACTCAACCATGCAACCCTCTAGATGCATGTTCTACTGGTCTCATGTTCATCCCAGCACAGTTCCAAGGCCAAATCATTACCCAGGTTTTCTCATTTCCTCCCACTGGACACCCCAATAGTTAGCGCACCTCCTAGCTAATCTGAACCAAGTATTGGTGAGAGAACATGGTGTCTGAAATCAATGTTTGTTTCCTCCTGTTCCACCTGTGCCCAAGCCAAGGTACCCCAGGCTCCACCTGTGGGTAAGCGCTTGCTGCTCCCTACACCCAAAAGACCCTGATCCCATCTGGCTATAAACTTTATCACAGATCTGCCCAAATCATAGAATAACAAAGTTATCATGGTGATCATTGACCAGTTCTCCAAGGCACTGAAATTCATTCCCTTGCCTGGCTTGCCCACTGCCTTTGAAATTGCTGAATTCATCTTCTCACATCTTCGGATCCTATGGAATCCCTGAAGATAATGTTAGCAATCAGGGCCTCCAATTCACTTCTAGGGGTGGGCAAAGTTCATGGACAAATGAGGGGTGTTGGTGAGCATAAACTCGGGACACCATCCACGGTCTAATGGCCAAGTGGAATGTGCCAATCAGGAGATCAGGTGCTTCTTGAGGGTGTTCTGTATGGAAAATCACAAGGACTGATCTCAATTTCTCCCCTGGACTGAATATGCCCAAAATTCCATTAAGCACTCAGCCACCCAGCCCACACCATTCCAATGCATCCTTGGGTATCAACTGCCATTATTTCTGTGGGACAACTCACCCTCACATATCCTGGCAGTGGACTTATGGTTTCAAAGGAGTGAGCAAGTATTGGAGAGTGTCCACCAGTGGCTAGAGCAAGTGGCCAGCAGGTATAAACTCTATGCTGACAAGCACAGTGGAGAGACATCCATGTACTCACTGGGAGACAGAGTGTGAGTGTCCACCAAGGACCTACAAGAGCCCAATGCATAATGCATGCTGAAGGTCCATGCCAGGTACATAAGTCCCTTCAAAATTTTCTGCCGAATCAACAAAGTAACTTACAAACTAGAGCTCCCACAACATTGTCACCTGTCACCCACATTCTATGTGTCATGCCTCCAACCTGCCATTCAGGGCCCCTTAGCCATCAATACACTATCCACTAAACATCCCTTACCCCTAGAACTGGAAGGACAACTCATCTACCAGGTACACAAGATCCTCAATTCCCATCACAGACAGGGCAACGTGGAATATCTAATGGACTGGGAGGGGTACGGTCTGGAGGAACGCAGCTGGGTCCCTGCCAAGGACATCCTAGTTCCGCCTTTAACACAAGAATTTCATGCCAAACATCCCAAGAAACCAGCACCCAGGAAAAGAGGTCATCCCAGAAAGGAAAGCACTCCCAGAGTGAGTGCCTGGGGGGGGGGGGTGTAATCTGTCAGCAAAAGTGCCAGCAATCAGAGTTTGTGGCAGCTTCCAAACATGGCCACCACATTCTACTATTCCCAAGTGACACAGTGCCCTCCCTCTCCTGAGTTCTAATCATCGCCACAACTGTTCCTCATTACTCCTCATTTATTCTGCATGACTTCAGGACCTCAGTCACAAACATCCAGTGCAAAGTATTGTTCTGTGTACATGTACGTGATCATGTACTAAGCCATTTGCCCCTTAAATCTGACTTGTGACTTGACCCTGTTTTTTGGTTATATCTGGACTCTGAACTTTATTTTTCCTCTGACATGCTGTTTCCAAATCTATTGACCATTCACTCAACCTTGACTCTGCCTTTAGTCTCACGTTTTGGATTTGGCTGCCAGTTTGCAATGCAAGCTCCCCTGCAACTGCATCCATAAGTCTGCACCCTGACAGGAATAATAAACTAATTCTCTTTTAATCTATTAATTAGATAAATGTATACAGCTGTTTTAATTTAGAATGCTTAAACTAAACTCATTTGTTGGGTGAGATTAGGGTGTTTGACTGGCTGATCTTGAACTGCAGACTGTACATTTGACTGTACATTTGAAGCACTAACTTGCCGTGAACAACAGCTCAAATATTTAGCCCATGTCTGCCGAATGGAGAACAATGAACTACAAAAACAGCTCTTGTTTAGGGATACTGCAAGTAAATGGACGAAAATGGAAAAACTGTTGGGCCTAGATGCCCAACAGATAAGACATCTGATGATGAAGAAACCAGACTTTATGCGACTGCTAGCGACTCTGGCAGAAGCACCCTAAAGAGTTTATAACTTTAAGAGGGGAAATTGATGATGATGATGATGATGATGATGAAGTGTGGGAGGTCTACCCGCGAGCTTCTGTAACGATAACAATTGATTCGGATCTAAAACCAATATTCCCATCTTACCACAGACATGTCTCCCATGTTAGACTCAGCATGGTTTCCCTTCTGCAAGTTTTTTGTGCTCTCAGGACCTGGATTAGGGTGGATATCCGGCATAAGAACAGTCATATCAAGGAAAACAAACTCTTCTGGAGCAGCTAGGTACACTAAGGCTTAGTGACTAAGCCATGAGCTTCCCAACGAACCACCGATCTCTTTAGCCGATGTATATAAACATGACTGTGTACAATTTCAATTTTAGTAGTCCAGCTATTGTAGTAGCTCGCTAGGTGTCCTCCAAAGCATATATTCCCTCCTGTTAAAGTAAAAAAAAAAAAAAAAAGATTAAAAGACAAAAAAGTACAAGAGCTCTCAATAACATTGCAGCCATTTTGGCATGCACACCACACCACCCCTACGATCCACTAGATGTCACCATTATTGCCCATACAGCCCTTTCACTTTCACTCTGTGCATTGTTTGCATGAAATACATGTTCCAATTACTCAGCACGATAACACTGGCCAACAACATTAACAGTGTATGTTTACACTGATGACAAATTGTATATATGCAATCATTTTGAGCAGTATTAATCTTGAAACAATCTGAGACCATGTAAACCTGTAATAATATTTGAACATCTGACATTTGAATATATTTGAACATAATATTTCAATATCAAAACTGATTTGTATAGCCCAATATTGGTTTTTGTACCATGATCAGCAGCCTGGGCCTAGCCATCAGAAGTTCCCAAATGCACAGTGGATTGTGGGATATGTGAAAGGGACAATATTCATTAATCCAGTATATATATATTCCACAGAAGGCGGTCGCATTTTCTGCTCTCCTTCTCCCTCCTTTTTTCCCCTGCTTGTGCTTCTATGTCTTGTCTTGTCTGCTGTACTTTTTGAAGAGACTCTCCCTGCATTACTTTCTAAACTAAAAAAAGCATGGAATTGATAAACT
>JAOPUC010000001.1:54924840-54935862 GCA_027564185.1 Cephalocassis borneensis
AATGTGAGTGTGAATGGTTGTCTGTGTCTATGTGTCAGCCCTGTGATGACCTGGCGACTCGTCCAGGGTGTACCCCGCCTTTCGCCCGTAGTCAGGGATAGGCTCCAGCTTGCCTGTGACCCTGTAGAATGGGATAAAGCGGCTAGAGACAATGAGATGAGATAATAATAATAATAATAATAATAATAATAATAATAATGGTATAATTCAAATCATAATGTGTGATGTCAGTGCAAGGGGTCCATAGGTAATGGATGGATGAACTGATGACTAAATGAGTAAAAAGTGTGATCTGTCATTCTTTAATTAATTAAAATTTAAATTGGTGCCAAATTGCTGTGGTATAAAAGAAATAAATTACTTCTAACCCAAACAATTCAAAACCAAGTCATGCTGCTATAAGAAACTAATCAGCTTCAGGGTGGTCGCAGTACTTCCGCTTTGATTATTGATTATTTTCCTCTAACAGTTCCCTGTTGTATTCCATTCCTTACTTTGAAGTTTATTTACAAATAGCTTTGTTTAATTAGTTAATGAATGTATCTTACATTAGAGTATTAATCTCTCTTTTGCGTAAATGCTTATGAAGAGAATTCATTGAACAGTGAAAGAACTACTATTGACCTTCCATTATGAATACATTGGATTATAAATAAATGGATTTTTCATTATTTGGGGTATGTCACCACAAGTCCAGTTGTTCAAAAAATTAAAAGTTGTTTTACTGGATATTCTAAATCTACAATTAATTATCTTTAGAAAATGAAGTTTGGATAAAATCACCTGTAAACTTTGAGATCTGCAAATTGAAATTAATGCATTGCATAGCACACATTTATTTAGCCTACAAAGTCATACTTCACACTATAATATTTTGGTGACAGATACATTATAGATTAAGGAATGTTTTTACATCATTAGATATAATAGTCATATAATAATTGTATAATTAAAATAATAATTTATATAATGAGAAAATTTACACTCACTGGCCACTTTAATAGGAACTTGTTCTTGATTCTAAGATACCTGTTCTTCGCTGGCAGGAGTGGAAACCAATGTGGTCTTCTGCTGTTGCTGTCATGCTCCACCCCGGACATCCACTCTGGAGATTATGGATCTCTCACGCGAGCACTGATCCGGGACCGGAATTCCTTTTCCCCTGAACTCACTTCCTGGTTTTCACTGCTGTGTATAAATAGGCTGTTCTCAGACTCTGTTTTTGTCAGAATGTCTCGTTTGTTTTCCCTAGCCGTTTCTGTGCCTTAATACTTTTTCATGTTTTTTTCTCTCCAGTGTTTTTTTCCCTTGTTCATGGTTTTTTGCACTAGCTTTTTCTCATTTATGGTTTGTTGCACTAACTTTTTTTCTTATTCTTATGTTTTTTTGCACTAGTGTTTTTCTTGTCCTTGTTTGCCTCATTTGTTTTGTGAAGTTTTTGTCTCCTTTTTTACATGAACTTTTTTGCTACCTTTTTCCTGGATTAAAACCACATCATTTATTGGATTACTGTCTGAGTCATGTTCTACTTTTGTATCCTATCTCACCACACCTCCAGTGCCCAACTTAACAGTACAGTACGTTCTGGCCAACATGGGTCCAGCAGAACTGACCCATCTGAGAATGGCTATACAGCAGCAAGGGACTTTCCTCGGGACCCACCAACAAGACCTACAACAAATTACCCAGAACCTCGCCACCCTGTCCAACACACTCAACCTTCTCACCACGCAGATGTAGCACTGTCAAGCCGTGCCTTCCCCTGCTCAGCTGTCTCCTACTTCAGCTCCTGCCGCCACCTTTCTCCACGAACCAAGACTTCCAGCACCTCAGCCCTACGATGGAGAACCAGGTACTTGCAGATTGTTTTTGTCTCAATGTTCGTTGACCCTAGAGCTGCAACCTCTGGCCTTCCCCACAGAATGCTCCTGAGTAGCATATACAATAATGATCCTCACTGGCAAGGCCAGAGAGTGGGGAACAGTGGTCTGGGATGCCAATGCACCCTTTTGTTCCAGTTTCAAGGATTTCTCCGAGGAGATGAGGTGAACTTTTGACTGTTCTCTGTCTGGCCGGGAGGCGGCCAGAGAGCTCATGGAGCTGCGGCAGGGATCCCGGTCTACCTCGGATTACGCCATCGAGTTCCAGACATCGACAGCTTTGTGCGGTTGGAATGAGAATGCCCAGATCGACATGTTCCTGCACGGCTTGTCTGATGCCATCAAGGATGAATTGGTATCATGGGAACTGCTGTCAGAACTTTCCAGCCTCATAGACCTCGCCAACCGCATCAACACTTGGATCCAGCAATGGAGGAGAGAGAAGAACCGCCCCAGCTTCACCTCCTCTCCACCTCCCACTGTGTCCGTCGAACCCATGCAGGTAGACTGGGTTCAGGTGTCAGTGGAGGAATGACATCACCGGCAGAGCACGGGGGCCTGCTTCTACTGCGGTCAGCTGGGACACATCCACCGAGCCTGCCCGCTAAAAGGATGAGCCCACCAGTGAATCAAGGGGTCCTGGTGGACAACGCTCAGAACCAGTCCCCTGCTAATCATCTGTTATTTCTTGTCATCATTATCTGTGACAACCAGCATCACCACCTCCAGGCCCTTGTCGACTCAGGGGCGGACAGGAACCTGATCTGCACTGCCACTGCCAAGCATCTGGGAATCCCACTACTTGCTCTCGACATCTCTGTCATGGTCCTGACACTTAATGGCACTGGCTTGACCAGCATCACCTACCTTACTGCCCCCCTCACCCTAAGGATTTCCAGTAACCACTCAGAAACCATCCAGCTTCACATTATGAACAACCCCCACGTACCCATTATCCTAGGATTACCATGGTTAACACAGCACAATCCTCATCTTAACTGGACTGACAACACCATCCTAAGCTGGAGCCAGTCCTGCCTAGCTTCCTGTCTGAACTCCGTTCCACCTCCTGCCAAACCACCGTAGCCTTCAGCCAGTGAGTTCCCCAACTTCTCTCACGTGCCTTTCGAATATCTGGATCTTAAACTCATTTTCAGTAAGACCCAAGTAGTGTCCCTCCCTCCTCACAAACCCTATGACTGTGGAATCGACCTCCTACCTGGGACAGTGCCACCTAAAGGACGACTCTCTCTCTCCCATCGAAAGGCAAGCCATGGAGAAGTGCATCTCCGAATCTTTGGCAGCTGGGATCATCCGCCCTTCCTCCTCCCCAGCAGGGGTGGGATTCTTCTTCGTGGAAAAGAAGGGCAAGTCACTTCACCCCTGCATTGACTATCAGGGTCTCAATGCCATCACGGTCAAGAACCACTACCCACTACTGCTCATGATCACGGCCTTTGAACTACTCCAGGGAGCCAAGGTATTCACCAAGCTAGAGCTACACAATGCATACCATCTCATCTGGATCAGGGAGGGGGACGAGTGGAAGACAGCCTTTAACACCGCCACTGGTCACTACGAGTACCTTGTGGTCCCCTTCAGCCTGACCAATGCACCCGCAGTCTTCCAGGCACTTGTTAATGATGTCTTAAGGGACTTCCTAAACATCTTCATTTTCATGTACCTGGATGACATCCTGATCTTCTCCCGCTCCCTGGAGGAACATCGGGGGTCACGTCCGGCAGATGCTCCAGCATCTGCTTGAGAGCAAGTTGTTCATCAAGGCAGAAAAGAGCGAGTTCCACCAAGGCTCCGTCTCATTCCTGGGGTTCATCATCTCTCCAGCAAAGATCCAGATGGACCCCCTCAAGCTTGAGGCAGTCGCTGATTGGCCCACCCCATCTTCGAGACAAGAGCTCCAGCGCTTCCTGGGGTTCACCAACTTCTACAGGCGCTTCATCCGTGACTTCAGCACATTGGCCAGACCTCTCTCAGCCCTGACCTCGACCAAGACCAAGTTCAAGTGGGGGGAGGAAGCAAATAAAGCCTTTTCCAGTCTCAAGCGCAGGTGTACCACAGCACCCATTCTCACCATACCCAATTCAATGAAGCAGTTCATTGTCGAGGTCGATGCCTCCGAGTCAGGGGTTGGAGCCATCCTATCCCAGAGGGCCAACAACAAGGTCCACCCATGCTCCTTTTTCTACTGAACGGAACTACGACATCAGCGACCAAGAACTACTGGCCATGAAACTAGCCTTGGAAGAGTGGATGTACTGGCTCAAGGGGTCTGATCTCCCTTTCCTATTCTGGACCAACCATAAAAACCTAGAGTACCTCAAGTCCACCAAACATCTCAATTCCTGTCAAGCCTGTTGGCCTCTCTTTTTCTCCTGGTTCAACTTCATGCTCTCCTACCGCCCAGGCTCCAAGAACAGCAAACCCAATGCCCTGTCCAGGATGTTCTCTTTCCACCAAGAGGAGTCCAAGCCACCCGAGACCATCCTTCCTCCACACTGCCTGGTGGGAGCTGCTATTCTAGAGGTTGAGACACTCGTGCAGAAGGCCCTGGAGCAGGACCCTAGTGAAGGTAACTCCAACAACATTCCTTGTAACCATCTGTTTGTTCCCTGTCCTGTGAGAACTCAGGTGCTGCAGTAGGGTCATGGCTCCAAGCTAGCCTGTCATCCGGGAGCCACCCATACCCTGGCTCTCATCCAGCAGCTATTTTGGTGGCCATCCATCAAAGAGGACATCCAGGAGTTTGTGGCAGCCTGCGACACATGCTCCCAGAACAAGACAGCCAATCAACCCCCTGCCAGCTTGCTAAGACCCTTCCTGACTCCGCATCGACCCTGGTCTCACATCGCCCTCGACTTCGTCATAGGACTCGCCAACTCAGGTGGCAACACATGCATCCTCACTGTTATTGACTGTTTCTCTAAGACCATTCATTTCATCCCTCTGCCCAAGCTCCCCTCAGCCAAAGAAACCACTGAACTACTCCTCCAGCACATTTTTCGTCTACATGGACTGCCCACTGACCTCATTTCTGAGCGGGGTCCTCAGTTCACTGCGTAATTCTGGAAGGCCTTCTGCAAACTCATCAGGGCCACCTGTAGTCTCTCCTCAGGCTTCCACCCACAAACCAATGGCCAGGCAGAACGGGCAAACCAAGCTTTGGAGGTAGCACTCAGGAATGACATCCAGGGATGCCAGTTCTTGGAGTAAGTACCTACCTTGGATCAAATATGCTCATAACACTCTCCCTTCCTCTGCCACAAGTCTCTCTCCATTCCAGTACTCCCTAGGTTACCAACCAGCACTGTTCCCCAGCCAAGAGGAGGGGGTCACCATACCCTCAGCCCATCTCTTTATACATTGCTGCAGGAGGACATGGGCATTGGCCTGGAGAAGACTCATTCGCTCTGCCCTCGCATCCAAGAGACAGGCTGACAAACACCACTCCAAGGCACCCACCTACTGGGTAGGACAATGAGTCATGCTCTCCATGCGCCACCTGCCACTTAGAACCGTCTCCCGCAAGCTAACACCCAGGTTCCTTGGACCCTTTCTCATCAAGAAGGTAATCAACCTATGTTCCGTTAGACTGGCATTACCATTCACCATGTGATGTGTTCACCCCACCTTTCACGTATCACACCTCAAACCCCTGGTCTCCAGTCCTCTGCCACACCTCCATCACCCCAACACTTTCTTTTTTTCTTTCTTGTCCTGTCTCTTTCTTTCTTTCTTGTCCCATCTTTCTTTCTCTTTTTCTTTCTTGTCCCATTTTTCTTTTTTCTCTTGTCCCATCTTTTTTATTTTTCTTTCTTGTCCCATCTTTCTCTTTTCCTTTCTTTCTTGTCCTGTCTTTCTCTCTCTTTTTCTTTCTTTCTTGTCCTGTCTTTCTTTCTTGTCCCATCTTTCTCTCTTGTCCTGTCGTTTTCTTTCTTGTCCCATCTTTCTTTTCTCTCTTGTTCTTTCTTTCTTTCTTTCTTTCTTTCTTTCTTTCTTTCTTTCTTTCTTGTCCTGTCTTTCTTTCTTGTCTTTCTTTCTCTTTTTCTTCCTTGTCCCATCTTTCTTTCTTTCTTTCTTTCTTTCTTTCTTTCTTTCTTTCTTTCTTTCTTTCTTTCTTCTCTCTTGTCCCATCTTTCTCTCTTGTCCCATCTTTCTCTCTTGTCCCATCTTTCTTATTTTCTTTCTTTTTCTTTCTTTCTTTCTTTCTTTCTTTCTTTCTTTCTTTCTTTCTCTCTTGTCCCGTCTTTCTTTTTCTTTCTTTTCCCATTTTTCTTTCTTCTCTCTTCTCCCATCTTTCTCTCTTTCTTTTTCTTTCTTGTCCTGTCTTTCTCTCTTGTCCCATCTTTCTCTTTCTTTTTCTTTCTTGTCCCGTCTTTCTTTGTCTTTCTTGTCCCATCTTTCTTTCTCTTTCTTGTCCCATCTTTCTTTCTTTCTTTCTTTCTTTCTTTCTTTCTTTCTTTCTTTTTCTCTCTTGTCCCATCTTTGTCTTGTCCCATCTTTCTTTTTCTTTCTTGTTCCATCTTTCTCTTTCTTGTCCCATCTTTCTTTCTTCTCTCTTGTCCAATCTTTCTCTTTCTTTTTCTATCTTGTCCCATCTTTCTTTCTTTTTCTTGTCCCATCTTTCTTTCTTTCTTTCTTTCTTTCTTTCTTTCTTTCTTTCTTTCTTTCTTTCTTTCTTTCTTTGTCTCTCTTGTCCCGTCTTTGTCTTGCCCCGTCTTTCTTTTCTCTCTTGTCCCATCTTTCTCTCTTGTCCCATCTTTCTCTCTTTCTTTTTCTTTCTTGTCCCATCTTTCTCTCTTGTCCTGTCTTTCTCTTTCTTTTTCTCTTGTCCCGTCTTTCTTTTCTTTCTTGTCCCATCTTTCTTTCTTCTCTCTTATCCCGTCTTTCTCTCTTGCCCCATCTTTCTCTCTTTCTTTTTCTTTCTTGTCCTGTCTTTCTCTCTTTCTTTCTTGTCCTGTCTTTTTTCTTCTTTCTTGTCCTGTCTTTCTTTCTTTCTTTCTTTCTTTCTTTCTTTCTTGCACATGGTAACTGACTTGAACTTATTTCATAAAACTGACTTGTTTTTGATGGAAATGCAGTCCTGGTGCTAACCAACTATTTTCCTTGGCTGTGTAAAAGTCATTGAACTCCAATGGGGTCGTAAAGAGATGCATAAATTAACTCTGCAGAAAGAAACAATCGTTTTTGTGAAATAAAAGCCAGTGTGGCCTTTCAGCAACATTGTTATTTGTTCTTCAAATTAATTACACTCAACATTTTTTTATGTGACTTTTTGCACTTCAGGGAATATCGTATGCAGTCTAACCTGAGTAGGTTAATTTAGCTATAGCCAGAATAATTCCCGTCTCGCAACACAGTCAACTCAGCTACTCTGTCTTTCCTCGACCCTTTCATTAGAGCTTACACAGCCTCCGCTTCTTCCATAGTGAGAAAGCAGCACCGAGGTCATAACAGTCCTGAATTAGAGGGTTCACGGAACAATGCCCTCCGTACATTAAGACAGATTACTCAGCACCCTACAGCAAGAGCTTTTCCCTTTCAATTATGCTATGATTCAAAGACACACTTTTTTAGCTGGTTCTGTTCTTCCTGCACCTTCTCTTTCTCTGTGATGGTGAACTCAGGAACATGATGACAGCCCTGAAGTCCTCAGAGTTAATGGCGTCTAATTCAGTCTTTGAAATTCAGCAATGACCTACACATGAATGCACCATTAAGTCCTCTTTCAGCACTTTGCCCTCAGGCATAAAATTAGGCCGAATTATGAAGAGGAAACTCAAAACAATGATGAAGGCCATTACAGCTGATGAAAAAAGCAGCAGATTCAAACAGGCAATCTCTGTTTTATTAGACAAGCAGCTTGACCTATAAATGGGAGGAGTAGAAAGATCAAAAGAAAGGAGGAACACATTATAGTGAGCTCAGTAAGGAGTAAAAAACATGGCTATAGCTGAAGGAATGTAATCATTGATAAAGTGCTGTGATGCAGCCGGATGTGAAATGGATTTGCTGTTATCAACCCCAAAGACCACCACGCCTTTAAGCTATTTTTTTTTATTCATTAAAAAATGAACAGTCATGCTTTGTATTCATTCATACACTCACCGGCCACTTTAATAGGAACATGTTCTTGATTCTAAGATTTCTGTTCGTGGCTGCAGAAGTGGAACCCAATGTGTTCTGCTGTTGCATGCTGAGATGCTTTTCTGTTCACCACAGTTGTAAAAAGTTGCTGTGAGTTGCTACAGTGCCTTGCAAAAGTATTCATTCCCCTTGGTGTTTGTCCTGTTTTGTTGCATTACAAGCTGGAATTAAAATTAATTTTTTGGGGGTTAGCACCATTTGATTTACACAACATGCCTACCACTTTAAAAGGTGCACATTGCTTTTTATTGTGACAAACAATAAGATGAAAAAACATTAATCTGAAGTATGCATAAGTATTCACCCCCTTTCGTATGAAACCCCTAAATAAGAGCTGGTCCAAACAATTCATTTCATAAGGTCACATAATTAGTTGATTAATCTCCACCTGCATGCAATCTAAGTGTCACATGATGTCTATATAAAATCAACCGCTTCTGGAAGGACTCTGACCCTGCTACACTACTAAGCAAGCAACATGAAAACCAAGGAGCACTCCAAACAGGACAGAGACAAAGTTGTGGAAAAGTATAGATCAGGGTTGGGTCATAAAAAAAAAAAATATCCCAGGGAGCACCATTAAATCCATTATAGCAAAATAGAAAGAATGTGGCACCACTACAAACCTGACAAGAGAAGGCCACCCACCAAAACTCTCAGACCAGGCAAGGAGGGCATTAATCAGAGATGCAACAAAGATAAACACTGAAGGAGCTGCAAAGATCCACAGCGGAGATGGGAGTATCTGTCCATAGGACCACTTTGAGCCATACACTCCACAGAGTGGGGCTTTATGGAAGACTGACCAGAAGAAAAAGTCATTATTTAAGAAAACATGTTTGGAGTTTGTCCAATAGCATGTGGCAGACTCCCCAAACACATGGAAGAAGATCCTCTGGTCAGATGAGACTAAAATTGATCCTTTTGTCCATCATGGGAAATGCCATGTGTGGCACAAACCCATCACTCTGAGAACACCATTCCAACAGTAAATCATGGTGGTGGCAGCATCATGCTGTGGGGATATATATTTTTTTATCTGCAGGGACAGGAAAGCTGATCAGAACTGAAAGAAAGATGGATGGCACTAAATACAGGGCAATTCTGGAGGAAAACCTGTTTGAATCAGAGATTTGAGACTGGGACGAAGGTTCACATTCCAGCAGGACAATGACATGAAACATACCGCTAAAGCTACACTGGAGTGGTTTAAAGGGTAACATTTAAATGTCTTGGAATGGCCTAATCAAAGCCCAGACCTCAGTCCAGTTGAGAATCTGTGGCATAACTTGAAGATTGCTGTACACCAACATAACCCATCTAACTTGAAGGAGTAGAAGTGGTTTTGCCTTGAGGAATGGGCAAAAATCCCAGTGGCTAGATGTGCTAAGCTAATAGATACATACCCCAAAAAACTTGCAACTGTAATTGCAGAAAAATGTGCCTCTACAGAGTATTGACTTTGGGGTGGCAATACCTATGCACACTCTAGATTTCTGTATTTTCATCTTTATTATTGCTTGTGTCACAATAAAACAACAATTTGCACCTTTAAAATGGTAGGCACGTTGTGTAAATCAAATGGTGCTAACCCCCCCCCAAAAAAAAAAAAATATCCATTTCAATTCCAGCTTGTAATATGACAAAACAGGACAAACACCAAAGGGGATGAATACTTTTACAAGACACTGTATATATAACTAATATATAATTTAAAAGTTTTATAATATTTGGCATTTGAATCTCAAATGCATTTTGTCCAAATGACAGAAAAATTTTAACCCTTTAGTTTTAAAACCCCCCACTAAACTTAGTTTTGTCATCTGTCCTTTGGTGTAATTTGTACATTGATTAGACAAAGAGTGCTCAGTCTATCAACTTTCAGTTTCTCCTCCAAATGTATTTTTGCAGAAAAATAATGATAGAGTAAATAATTCACTTTGTTCATGTTCATTACACCTGTGACCAAGTCCATAATACATCTATTGATGTATTAAGCCAATGTCACCAAAATGGGCTAGAATATATTATCCCACAAAAGATTTTTCTTTTATCTTCGAAACACAGGGGGGCTTAGCTCTGCTAACCCATTGATATGAGCCACCCCTGCTTATTTCTCCTCTAGGCTAAGCTAAAAGATATACAGTATGCGTATCAGAAATTGATGGAGATGATGGTCCACTTTAATTTAAGTGTAAATATAGACTTCGGCTTCTGTTTTACTAAATTGTTTATTTAAATAATGAAACTACAGTACGTGTCATAATAATGTCATTTGAAGCAAATATATAAAGATTTGTATAGGTGTTCATGGAAATTATTTTGTGATTAGATAAGCTTCCATTACTTGCAAAGAAGCAAACATCAGACACCAAACATGTCTTTGCCACACAATTATTACTATCTATTATTAACTATTATTATCTGAGACATCAGGCTGTGTCTGTCAATCCTGAGCTTGTCATGTTTGTGACATTTATCTGCACTAGAAATAAAGACTGTACCATTTGGGTGGAATTAACATTAGAACAGCTGTTGTTTAAGATAATAGTCTTTTATTTTGGCCAAATTAGCATTGCATGTACACTTCTCATTAAAGCCAGTCATATAATTTTAGTGATATAATAGTGATTAAGCTGTAATATTTAAATGGAATGTCACGATATCATAAACCTTGACAAATTGTTAGGCAATTATTGTGATATGGAAATAAACCATCACTCCAATACCAGACAACATCTGGATCTATATTTTGGGATTAGTGTTGGTCATTATTTTTAGCAAACCATGACTCTCTGAGATCTTTGAGAGATTCAGAAACAAGGCAAGGATTCATGAGTTTAAAGAAATTAAAGAGAGAAACCTGTGTGAATAAAATATTCTGAGAGATCTATAATTTAAGTCCTGTGATGACCTGGCGACTTGTCCAGGGTGTACCCCGCCTTTCGCCCGTAGTCAGCTGGGATAGGCTCCAGCT
>JAOPUC010000001.1:55550551-55560751 GCA_027564185.1 Cephalocassis borneensis
TCGGATTTGAAAAAATCGGATCTGTGTCGTTCATATTGTCAATAAAAGATCGGATACAGGTCACATATGGGCGAAAAGATCGGATTTGAGTCACTTCAGCCTGCAGTGTGAACGTAGCCCAAGTGAAACCTTGCACCCTTTGTAGTGCACTTGTGCCAGATTAAATACAAACACAAAAAGAGGATAAGTGATTTCTAGTGGGACTAGAAAATGTAGTACACCCTATGTATTGCACTTAGGGAGTATGGAGACATTCAAGAAGTGTAGTGCACTTATTCCTAACATACAACCAGGATTGAGATTTATATTAAACAACTGAAGCGCTGCATAAGTCTTCGGATCAAGTAAAACTAGAAAAAGCAGCTTTCATGTTCCCTATGTAGTACACTATATACAGTATATACACTGTATTTGGGATTCAGCCAATAAAGCAGATACACATCTAAGTGAAACCTTGCACCCTTTGTAGTGCACTTGTGCCAGACTAAATACAAACACGAAGAGAGGATAAGTGATTTCTAGTGGAACTAGAAAATGTAGTACACCCTTTGTAGTGCACTTAGGGAAGGAGCAAGGATGCATACGAGACTTGTGTTAAGGGCATTAGGGAAATGTCTACAGCAGAATGGACAGTGTTTAAAATAAAATGTCTCCCTGTTCCCTTTATAAGTGCACTATTTAAGGCATGAAATAATGAGAGTCCAGACTTGGTCTCCTGCTGCATTATGGTGTGTGTGTGTGTGTGTGTGTGTGTACTACTCTATCACTCACCTTTCTTCCTGACCGGCATGGTCGGTTCTGTTGGACTCTCAAAGTGTCAGGCAGTGAACTTACAAGCCTTCGACATGAAATCCAAGTGTAAACATGAAAAGGAGTTGTCAGGGGATGTTTAAAGCCCGAGTCCGAGTTGGTGTGTCCTCCAGGTTGGGGTCAGGCTAAAACGACTAGCTCGGCTAAGCGTCACTTTTTTAAACCTGACAGCGGCGGAAAGGGAAGCCGGGACGGTCCAAACCTTCAGCTCTTCCACACACCACTTATTCCCATTCAAACATACCTTTACAAACGGTGTTTAACCCGCACTGGGCATCATTCTGCCATTATTTCTCCACTGCGTGAAGTGTTTCGAAAAAGAAAGTGAATGTGTCGTGGAAATCTTTCTCAAAAAAAAAAACTAAAACACCACAGAGTCTGTCTTCAACTCGCACCTTTGGAAATAAAACGCGTCGTTTTAACAAACTTTAAAACACCCCGAAGATTTTTTTTTTTTCGTAAATCCTCTTCTACAAAGCGTCAAACTTCTCTTCTTATCTCCACCTCCACCACCACTACTACCTCCTCCTCCTCTTGTTTTTTTTTTTTTTCGCTCTTCTTCTTCCCCCTATGTGTCACAAATTCCAAACTTTCCACCAAGATGGCGTCCCAGCGTTGGGAGCTGGTCACGTGACACAGAGCCTTCGCCTTGGCCGCCCAATCATGGCAGTGAGCTACCTTCAGCTCTGTGTGGGGAAGGTGCTGAGACCTGACACTTTCTTAAAGGAGACAAGCAGGATTTAAAACTTCCAGGTCCGTGTCCCAGACAAAATGTTCAGCTCATCAGACTGTGCTTTGATTAAATCTGTTGGATATTCAGGTCTGGAAAGGAAGACCTTGTGCTTTTCGTCAGAGAAGAACTGCAAACTTCTGCTTCATAGCTTAGTTAGTTAGAGGATGGTGCTAATAACGCCAAGGTTCGATCCCTGTATGAGCCGGTGATCTTTATGGGTGGCACGGTTCTGGGTTTGAACCCAGCTGTGTGGAGTTTGCATGTTCTTCCCGTGTCCGTGTGGGTTTCCCCCACAGTCCAAAGACATGCCTTGAGCAAGGCACCTAACTCCCAACTGTTCCCTGGGTGCTGTTAGTATGGCTGCACACTGCTCTGGGTATGGGTGTGTTCACTGCTTCACTTTCTTTCAAACGGGGCACAAATTCCTTCCATCCATCCATTATCAATAGTCGCTTATCCTGTCCTACAGGGTCGTAGGCGAGCTAGAGCCTATCCCAGCTGGGTTCGATCCCTGTATGAGCCAGTGATCTTTATGGGCGGCATGATGGTGTAGTGGTTAGCATGGTCGCCTCACAGCAAGAAAGTTCCGGGTTCAAACCCAGCGGCCAGCGAGGGCCTTTCTGTGTGGAGTTTGCATGTTCTCCCCGTGTCTGTGTGGGTTTCCTCCGGGTGCTCCACTTTTCCCCCACAGTCCAAAGACATGCGGTTGAGCCTTGAGCGAGGCACCTAACTCCCAACTGCTCCCTGGGCACTGTTAGCATGGCTGCCCACTGTGTGTGTTCACTGCTTCAGATGGGTTAAATACAGAGAGGAAATTTCACAAGTGTGTGATGAATAAAGTTGTGTTTTCTTTCTTTCTTTCAAATGGGGCACAAATTCCTTCCATTATCAATAGTCACTTATCCTGTCCTACAGAGTCGTAGGCGAGCAAGAGCCTATCCCAGCTGACATTCACACTCACATTCACACCTATGGTCAATTTAGAACCACCAATTAACCTAACCTGCATGTCTTTGGATGGTAGAGGAAACCCACACAGACACGGGGAGAACATGCAAAGTCCACACAGAAAGGCCCTCGTTGGCTGCTGGGCTCGAACCCAGGACCCTCTTGCTGTGAGGCGACTGTGCTAACCACTACATCACAAATTCGATTTGGATTTTTCCCTCTAATATGTGACACTAGGTTTATATGCACAAAATATTCAGCTTTTTTTGCTCTTATTTTGAGAAGAAAAAAAATATATATTCCTACTAAGATATTTACATAGTGGGCGGCACAGTGCTGTAGTGGTTAGCACTGTCGCCTCACAGTAAGAAGGTCCTGGGTTCAATCCCAGCAGCCAACGAGGGCCTTTCTGTGCAGAGTTTGCATGTTCTCCACATGTCTGCGTGGGTTTCCTCCAGGTGCTATGGTTTCCTCCACAGTCCAAAGACATGCAGGTTTAGACTAATTGATGGCTCTAAATTGACCGTACCTAGTGGTTAGTGTGTCCGCCTCTCAATCGGAAGATCGCAAGTTCTACTCACGGTCGGGTCATACCAAAGACCATCATAAAAATGGTACCTACTGCCATCTGGCAAGGCACACTGCAATACAGATGAGAGTAAGGAGTCAAACTCTCATGGTTACCAGAGGACAAGCCCCCCACTGTAACTCTAGCTATGTAATAGGCAAGAGGCCAAGCGCTATGGAGATAGGTGCCGCCACATGTCGTGGGAAGGGACTTTGACATTTGTCTCTTAATGTAGCCCCTTTAACATTTCTCATGTTATCTTCTCCCTTAGGTAATATGTCTACATTCTTAATAAATGCTATATAGAAGTAATGCATCATTATAAATATACAATAATGTGTAATCTCAGTACCTGAGGAATGTGTCTTGTGGATTTTGCACAGACTTTGCCAGCAGGTCGGAGAGCTCTTCACAGAACCTCTTGGCTCTGAACAAACTCTGCAGACTCGCGTTAACATAGCAGTTGTTTCCAAAATTAGTCAACCTGCAACAGATCCAGTTGTTAGACACACAATTGGGTTCACAAAAGCACATTAGGGCTGTGTAAACATACAAACACGTAGTACAGCACTACTACGACTGTATTTATACTCTCCGTTTCTGCACAAGCTTAATCTCATTCATCTTCTAATGTGGTCCAATACTAAATGTTTGTAAGCATAACATCTTTATAAACTAAAAATGAGAGACAAAAATACATAGCACCACGTCATACCCGCCGTGGAACAGTTCCATGTCTGTGATGGAGGAGAAAATTGGAGTCGTGCTGTTGCTGTTTTCCTCAGGCGTCATGTTACTGAAGTTGAAACAGTAAGCCACAGAGTTTATAGTAAACTATTTTGTCTGTGCATTAAAAGGTCTGAATAATAAGTCAATATGTACTTTCCACGGTGTATAAAATTTTAAATAAGTCTTTCTTTGCTATGTTTTACTCGTCTGTCTCTCACCTGAATGCATATGGATCCTTCACACTTTTCCTGTCTTCCAAGTTCAGCTTCTTCAGTTTCTTGTGGAGCTCTGACATTTTGCTTTTCAATTCCATTTCCTCCTCTTCTTTCCCTGTCACAGTGGTCTCCACTGATATATTATAATTTGGCCTCACATGGGTCTCTGTGATCTCAGTCCATTTTGTCTGTGGGAGTTTTGAGGTTGGATTCACACTGACCTGTGTTCTTTTGACTTTTTTCTTATTACGCTGATTTAAGGTTGTATGCCTCCTTTCTGCAGTTTTTCTTTCTCGACCATATAGTGTTTTCTCCCTTTCCTCAATCATCTCAGTAATTGTCATTGGGGTTGGTGAATATCTCTTTAAATGTGTCTCTTTGACTTCTAGGTGCTTCATCCATGGGGCTTTTGAGGTTGGATTCACACTGATCTGTGCTCGTTCTACTTTTTTTCTTATTAAGCTGGTTTGAGGTTGTTTCCTTCCTTTCTGCAGTTTTCCTTTCTTGACCATATGGTATTTTCTCCCTTTCCTCAGTCATCTCAGTCATTGTCACTGGGATTGCTGAACATCTTCTCAAATGGGTCTCTTTGGCCTCTAGGTGTTTCACCCCTGGGGTTTGTGAGGTAGGATTAACCCTAACCTGCTTCCTTTTAGTACTTTTCTCATTGTGGCTGGTTGAGGTCTTCTCATTTGTCTGTGAAGTTAGCCTCTGGGTGGACCCCGCTAACAGTTTCTGAGTGGCAGTCTGTGGAGTCTCTCTTGATGTTCTGGAGCTGCTGAGGAATAAACAGACACCGTTTGTCTTCATAGTAATCATCAGTCAAATTTTTATATGTAAGCTCTGAGCCTAGACAATTTACAGTTCCTATGTTTTTGTTTTTAACTGTGAAGTCATCATGGAGTTGCATGGCTCTTTAATGTAACTTGCCTTTCAGGAATTGCTGCAGGTTGCAAGTTTTTCTTCTTCTATACATGAAAAACACATACATCAAAACAATATGTTTTTAAACATATTTTAATAACTTTTTAATTTTATAATTAAATATAAAACAAGCTATTTGTCCATGAATTGAGAAAAGTTACACAGTTCATTTTCAACAGATCCTTATTGGAATCCAGCAGTTTCTATAAACTGTTAAATGGAGGTGGTTTTTTTCCCCACCCATCAAACAAGAGGAATGAAAACTGACACTGAACTGCAAGTCAACAAGGTGAATCTCAGAAGTGTTCAGAAAATTGATGAACTTCAGGTCTGATATTTCAGGAACAAATTGTAAATGTGATGTGTGTATGAATATTTTGAATAGATGATGTTCTTACTCTCCAGAAACACAATTTTGAGGTTTTCCTTGCATTATCCTCCTTCTCTTCTGTGAATGTCCCATTAGCTTGGGGCATCTCTGCTGGCGTTTCTGAGCTGCTGAGGAATAAACAGATTCTGTTTGTCTTCACAGTAATTATCAATCAAATTCTATAGCATTTTTTAAAATCTGAGTTCTGAGCCTGCACAATCTATAGTTCCTATATGTTTTTTAGTGTGATGTCAACAGGTGGCTCAGCAACTGCCTGCTGACAACAGGCTGGTCTATGCAGATCTGAAGCACATTATCCTGCAGCAAGTTGGACGCACCCCTGAGCAACAGTACATCAGCACTTCCACACACTGACACTGGAGGAAGTCAGCCAGCTGTTTGCCTATGGCTAGCATCTGCGGAACACCTGCTGGTGGTGGCTGGGAGTGGAAGACCACGATATCAAGGGACTCATCGGTGCAGTGGCACTGGAGCAGTTCATCACTCGGCTGCCAAGGAGGACTGTGGAGAGGGTCCAGTGCCACCAGACAGTGTCACTGGATTGAGCAATTGAGCTGGCAGAGAACCATCTGGTGGCGGTTCCAGTGACATATGGACATCCTGCCTCTCTCTCTCTCTCTCTCTCTCTCTCTCTCTCATCCTTTCTCCTCCTCCCATTCTGTCCTTCCCTCCCATCCCTCCCTGTAAAGTGGAAGTGGGGTCTGACTCCCCCACAACCAGCTCCCCAAGCCCATGGTTCCCCTTCCCCCTTATACTGTGTCTCCCGCTCAGGTGAGCAATCCTCACCCCAGGGGTGCAGAGGTGAGGCCTGGGCCAGTGTGCTGGCATTGCACAGAGTCTGGGCACTTCCAGGATCAGTGCCATGCCATGGACGTGAAGGCAGTGGTCCAGAGCCTTCATCCCCCCAGAAACCACCCCTGATTGAGCTGGAATGTACTGCATACCAGTGAGTATCCAAGGGGGTACATACCACACATTGGTGTATTCAGGCTGTAATCAGATCTCCATCTGCCAAAGCTTAGTGCAAGGTGAGGCACTGGGTACAGCACGTTTGGTGAAGCTTCTGTGTGTGCACAAGATGTTCATGAGTACCCACTGGTGGCTGTCCACATCCAATTTCAGGGAAAAAAGCATAATGTGGAGGCAGCAGTTAGTCCACGCCTCACCCACCCACTAATTCTGGGAACAGATTGACTGGGGTTTAAGTGTTTGGTGGAGCAAGTAGTGGTTGGTGGGTCCTGCAGAATACATCATGGGGGATCCTAACATAGCATTGCCTGGGGAGGCTGTCCCAGAGCCATCTATGCCAGGTCTGCATCATAGTGACATGGAAAGTGGGGAGCACCTTGGCCCTCCCATCTCTGAGAGAGATCCCAGAGGATTCCTCTCTTGAGCAGGGGCAGGATGAGACTTTGCAACATGCTTTTGACCAAGTGAGAGTAGTTGATGGTCAAACCCACCAGCCTGATGTTGTGCTTGCTTGCCCGTACTTTTCAATAATTAAGGATAGACTGTATTGAGTGATGCAGGACACTCAGACAGGGAAAGAAAGAAAGAAAGAAAGAAAGAAAGAAAGAAAGAAAGAAAGAAAGAAAGAAAGAAAGAACTTTATTTATCACACACTTGTAAAATTTCTTCTCTGCATTTAACCCATCTAAAGCAGTGAACACACACATGCACACACAAGTGAGCAACGAGCACACACACATCCCCAGAGCAGTGGGCAGCCATGCTAACAGTGCCCGGGGAGCAGTTGGGAATTAGGTGCCTAACTCAAGGACACCTCAGCCCAAAGCCATCCCATATTAACCTAACCACATGTCTTTGAACTGTGGGGGAAACCAATTCAACAGTTGTTGGTCCCGAAGAGCCACAGGGACTTTGTATTCCATGCAGCTCATTACAACCCTATGTCAGGACACCTAGGACAAGATAAAACATTATCCCATCTCATGGCTCATTTTTACTGGCCAGGGAATCACGGAGATGTCTGCAGGTAGTGTGTGGCATGTTGCGAATGCCAGCTGGTGAAACCAGCAGCCACCCCAAAAGCACCACTGCACCCTCTTCTCCTAAAAAAGACCCCCTTCCAAAGAATTGGGATGGATCTCCTCAGGTCATTGGATTGATCAGCATGAGGGCATCGCTTTATTTTAGTCCTAGTGGATGCCCGGATGTCCAACGTGATGCCCAGAAGCAGTACCACTGTGTAGCATTTCTGCATTTAATGTCACAGTGGCACTGTTTAAAATTATCTCCCGAGCTGGGATTCTGAAAGAAATCCTGACTGATTAAGGTGCTACTTTTATGTCATGTACACTGGGTGAACTGTACAAATTATTGGGGATTAAATCGATTCATACTCGTGTTTATAATCTGCAAACGGATGGGCTGGTCAAACAATTTAACCAAACACTTTAAAATATGATTCATAAGTTCATTCATGGGGATGCTAAAAACTGTGACAGGTGGCTTGACCCTCTGTTGTTTGCAGTGCATGAGGTCCCACAAGCCTCCACTGGGTTTTCCGTTTGAATTGTTGTATGGGCGCAAGCCCCATGGTGTGTTAGACATTAGAGAAAATTGGGAGGAAGGGCCTTCTCAAAGCAAAAACTAAATTCAATATGTTCTTGATCTGACAGCAAAACTCCATGCACTGAGGTCACATAATTGAGGAGAATTTGCTACAGGCCCAAGAATGTCAATCTTGCGTGTACAACAGAGGGACATGGCTAAGGGAATTTGCACTGGAAGATAAAGTCCTCATCTTACTGCCCATTTTAAGTTCAAAATTGCTCGTCGAGTGGCAAGGGCCCTTTGAGGGCACATGGCAAATTGGGGAGGTTGACTATGAGGTCAAACATCCAGATAGGGGTGACATGTCAAATTTACCACATCAATCTCCTGAGACCATGGAGAGAGGAGGTTCCTGTGGCTCTGGCAACAGTAGTTCTGGAGAGGGTGGAGCTGAACTCTCCCGCGTCGCACTGACCTCATAGAACACCACATTGAGACTCCCCCAGGGGTGGTGGTGCACAACCGCCCATATCGGCTCCCTGAACACAAGAAAAATGTGGTTTGGGATGAACTCCAGACTATGCTGAAGATGAGGGTAATTGAGGAGTCACACAGTGACTGGAGCAGCCTGATGGCCTTGGTTCACAAGACTGACGGGTCAGTCTGGTCCTGTGTAGACTATAGAAACATTAATGCAGTGTCTAAACTTGATGCATATCCGATGCCTTGCATGGATGAGCTGCTTGATCGGTTAGGCGCAGCTCGCTTTTACTTAGCACTGGATTTAACAAAGGGATATTGGCAGATCCCCTTGACTCTATTATCCTGTGAAAAAATAGCTTTCTCCACACTGTTCAGTTTACGCCAATTTGTCACCCTTCCTTTCAGGTTGTTTGGGGCCCCAGCGACATTTCAATTTCTCATGGACCGAATTCTCCATCCCCACAATGCATATGCGGCAGCCTACTTAGATGATATCATTTATAGTCATGATTGGGAGCAGCATCTACAACATCTCAGGGCAGTCCTGAGGTTGCTGAGGCGTGTGGGGCTCACAACAAACCTGAAGTGTCCAATTGGATGGGTCAAAGTACGGTATCAGTGTTTCCACTTGGGTCATGGGCAGGTGCATCCCCAAATTGATAAGACTGCAGAGATTGTGGCCTGCCTGAGACCAAATTCCAAAAAGGAGGTGAGGCAGTTCCTGGGGCTGGCTGGCTACTATAGGTGGTTCATGCCTAATTTTTCAGATGTCACCAGCCAGCTAACTGACCTCACTAAAAAGGGAGCACCAGATCCAGTCCAGTGGATGGAGCCATGCCAACAGGCCTTTAACCAGGTAAAAGCTTTAGTGTGTGGGGGGCCACTTTTATAGTCTCCTGACTTCTCTCTCCCTTCTGTGTTGCAGACCGACGCTACGGACAGAGGGCTAGGGGCCATTTTGTCCCAAACGGTGGAGGGAGAGGAGCGCCTCATGCTGTACATCAGCTTCAAGCTCTCCATGTGGGAGATGAAGTACGGCACCATCGAGAAGAAGTGCTTGGCCATGAAATGGGTGGTCTTCACCCTCGATTATTACCTGCTGGGATGCCCTTTCACCCTCTGCTTGGATCACGCCCCGCTCAAGTGGCTCCATCACATGAAGGATGTGGATGCCGATAACCCATTGGTATCTGTCTCTGCAGTTTTTTAAGCTGGAGGTGGTTCACAGGCCAGGGGTACAGATGGTAATAGCAGACTACCTCTCCCGGTGGGGGGAGGGGGGATTGTCAGCTGCAGACTAGACGGCTCCCCGGCCTGTGTCGGGCAGTGGGGGTATGTGGCAGCGGGAGCGTGGTTGAACGCTGGTTTGTGAATGGAGAGCAAAGCCAGGGAAGGTGAGTGGCAGAGTGATTGCACCTGTGTGTAAATAATGCACTGTGTTTACTTGCCCAGTGATGGGGAGCAGATAAAAGGGTGGAGAGGAGTGACAGAAGTGAGAGTTTCCCTGCATGCCCTGTTTTATGTGTGTGCACATGTATGCGAGAGTGAGACTGTCATTGAAAGCAAAAATAAAAGGTGCCAAAGTACCAAAGCCTTTGAGTGCTTCAGTGTCCCACCACTCCCTAAAAGAGTATTGCACTTACCTTTTGAGAATCGCTGCAGGTTGCACATTTTTCTTCTACAAATGAAGAAACACACAGAGAAGGACACTTATGTTTTAAACATATTTTTAATAAATGTGTTCATTTTGGTCTTAAATTTATATAGACAAACTATTTGTCCTTAAAGGAACAGTCCACCGTATTTTGATAAAAAAGTATGTTATTCTCTGACCTGAGATGGGTTCATTCCGACCTGTGGCGTCTTCTGACGGTGCGCGGCG
>JAOPUC010000001.1:57292121-57302186 GCA_027564185.1 Cephalocassis borneensis
TACAACACCACGCCATGACCCAACACCAGTCATTACAAACACTACCACATCATACAACACCACGCCATGACCCAACAGCAGTCATTACAAACGCCACCACATCATACAACACCACGCCATGACCCAACACCAGTCATTATAAACGCCACCACATCATACAACACCACGCCATGACCCAACACCAGTCATTACAAACACTACCACATCATACAACACCACGCCATGACCCAACACCAGTCATTACAAACGCCACCACATCATACACCACGCCATGACCCAACATCAGTCATTACAAACGCCACCACATCATTTAACACCACGCCATGACACAACACCAGTCATTATAAACACCACCACATCATACAACACCACGCCATGACCCAACACCAGTCATTATAAACACCACCACATCATACAACACCACGCTATGACCCAACACCAGTCATTATAAACACCACCACATCATACAACACCAGTCATTATAAACACCACCACATCATACAACACCATGCCATGACCCAACACCAGTCATTATAAACGCCATCACATCATACAACACCACGCCATGACCCAACACCAGTCATTATAAACGCCATCACATCATACAACACCACGCTATGACCCAACACTAGTCATTATAAACGCCATCACATCATACACCACGACGCCATGACCCAACACTAGTCATTATAAACGCCATCACATCATACAACACCACGCCATGACCCAACACCAGTCATTATAAACACCATCACATCATTCAACACGTCACAACACTACAACATCCATTACAAACACCACCACCACATCATGACCCAACACCAGACATTACAAACACCACCACATCATACAACACCACACCTTGACCCAACACCAGTCATTATAAATGCCACCACACCATTACCCAACACTGGTCATTTCAAACACCACGCCATGACCCAACACCAATCATTATAAACACCATCAGGCCATTCAACACCAGTCATTATAAAACACAACCACATCATTCAACACCATGCCATGACACTACAGCAGACCTTACAAACACCATCACAACATTCAGTACCACGCCATGACCCTACACCAGGCACTACAAACACCACCATGTCACATGCCACAACAACATGCAACACCACACCATCAAACATTACAAACACCACCACATCGTTCAACACAGGACGCAACACCTGACATTACTCACACCCCACAACACTATACCATGCATTACAAATACCACATGCCACAGCACACCATCACACAAGACACAACACCAAACACCATAACGTATGATGTGATTCAATACCATACCAATGGTGCAACACCAAATACAACAAACACTAACATTCAATAATACATCCCACAACGCAACACCATCCTTCAGAACATCAAGCACTATACAAGACAACACAAATCATTACACAACAGCATGTGCGCGTCTGCACTTACTTTACGTCATGACACATTTGGCGAAATTAGTCTGGGGAATGTTGTTCAATGAAATAAAGTTAAGTGGGAAATAATTCAATTGCACACACACACCTTGGCAGCATGACGGTGCCAGCGCAGGTGCTCTGTGAAGCTGTCGAAGCTGATGTAGTAGGTCTGACTCTGAGGCCCGGCTGAGCTGAAGGCCAAGCAGTGGCTGTGTTTCTTCACCTCCTCTACCTACACACACAGAGAGAGGGAGAGAGAAAACAATATCACCTTCAGGCAGGAACAAAAAGACGTGCCGTAGCTAAAGGTCAGACATTTTTTTCACAGCAGGTTTGTTGTAAAATAGAACAGTAAAATAATTTTTAAAATAATAATCAACTATCGATCAAGCAGGACATCTGTATTTTTAACCACGTCGAACTAATTTCCATCAGAATAACAACGTTCCACTAACGTTACCATCAGCCTGAGCTTATGATACAAGTTACGTCAACTGCAGGACATTCTCGAGGCCTGGCTTCCTCATCAGGGATCGAAACCTGCGTCCAGACTTGGGACAAACTCCGCAATTCAAATAAAACTGATTTAATCGCTCGGTTAGTTTTCTCCTCGTCTCTGCCACTTCTGAATGCTTTTCTGGCCCCAAGCTTCAGTGTCGTAACATCTGATGAGCTTTTTTTTTGGAGTGAGATATGGTCGCTAAACGGAATCCCGTCTTTCGAAGTTACTGAAGAGCATGGGACATCATCTCAGGTGTTTGGGAAAGGTCGATGCTGGGTCATCTGCCAGATAAATCGTCTTGTTCTGCCTCGTTCGTTTCGGACGAGAGCGTATGTGGATGGCATAACAAACAGATCAAAAAAATTTAGATGAGATTAAACAGAGTTTTATTGTCATTGAGCGGAGAACAAATCCAAAGTCAACGGAACGCATTCAGAGGACCGTGCAAAGGGAGATGGTTGGGTGGGGGCAAAAATGGGCATCACGCCATCCTGAAGCTAATTCCGCACTTCCTCAGCATGTTGTTAGGTGCTGCTCCATACCATAACCAGAAGGACACTCGGCAGGGTTCATACCTCCACCAAGGCACATACCGTACCATCAACATCGAGATCAAATCCCTTCGACCTAGGGTTCATACGAAAGCTGTCCACCACATTACATCCAGATCCGTTTGCTACTTTTTGAGTTATGCTTGGACGAGACATACAAGAACAAGAGGCGAGAACCTCCTCCTCCTCCTCCTCCTCCAAAGTTGGCAGAAGGTCATTAAATTCAGGAAGGACCTAAAGGGTGAACGCAATTAAAAGTGATTTAACTCGTGTTGCAAAACAGTCTAAGGTGTTCCCGCTCTCTTCCTGTAGGCACAATGTGCATTTTGAACAAATTTCAGGTGCTACCTTTCCCTCGGTCAGGGGCAGGATGAGCATTTTAATTACTTCTAGTTGTTAGCATTGCCCTCTATTAAAGGCAGGATGAGCAATTTCAGTATTAGAGGCAGAATATGCATTTTGAGCATTAGAGGCAAGATGAGCATTTTGAGTATTTTAAGATGTGACCATTGCCTGTTAGAGGTAGGATAAGCAAGTTCAGTATCAGAGGCAGGATGTGCATTTTGAGTAACTTAAGATGTTACCATTGCCTCCATTAGAGGCAGGTTGTGCATTTTGAGCATTTTAAGATGTTAACCATTCCATCTGTTTGAGGCAAGATGAGCAATTTGAATATTAGACGCAGGATGCGCATTTTGAGGATTTTAATATGTTACCATTTCCTCCGTTAGAGGCAGGTTGCGCATTTTGAGCATTTTAAGATGTTACCATTGCCTCCGTTAGAGGCAGGTTGTGCATTTTGAGCATTTTAAGATGTTACCATTGCCTCCATGAGAGGCAGGTTGTGCATTTTGAGCATTTTAAGATGTTACCATTGCCTCCGTGAGAGGCAGGTTGTGCATTTTGATCATTTTAAGATGTTACCATTGCCTCCGTGAGAGGCAGGTTGTGCATTTTGAGCATTTTAAGATGTTACTATTGCCTCCGTGAGAGGCAGGTTGTGCATTTTGATCATTTTAAGATGTTACCATTGCCTCATTAGAACCAGGATGTGCAATTTGAGTATTAGAGGCAGAATATTCATTTTGAGATGTAACCATTACCTCTGTTAGAGTCAAGATGAGCATTATGAGTATTAGAGGCAGGATGTGCATTTTGAGTATTTTAAGATGTTACCATTCCATCTGTTCGAGGCAAGATGAGTAATTTGAATATTAGAAGCAGAATGTGCATTTTGAGCATTTTAAGATGTTACTATTGCCTCCGTTAGAGGTAGGTTGTGCATTCTGAGTTTTAGAGGCAGAATGTTCATTTTGAGCATTTTAAGATGTAGCCTAACCATTGCCTCTGTTAGATGGGCAATTTCAGTATCAGAGGCAGGATGTGCATTTTGAGTATTTTAAGATGCTACCATTGCCTACGTTAGAGGCAGGTTGTGCATTTTGAGTATTTTAAGATATTAACCATTCCATCTGTGAGAGGCAAGATGAGCAATTTGAATATTAGAGGCAGGATGTGCTATTTGAGTATTTTAAGATGTCACCATTGCCTCTGTTAGAGGCAGGATGTGCAATTTGAGTATCAGAGGCAGAATGTTCATTTTGAGATGTAACCACTGCCTATGTTAGAGTCAGGATGAGCATTTTGAGTACTTTAAGATGTCACAATTACCTCTGTTAGAGGCCGGAAGAGCATTATGAATATTTTAAGATGTTAGCACTGACTCCATTAGAGGCAGGATGTGCATTTTCAGCATTTTAATATGTTACCATTGCCTCATTAGAAGCAGGATGTGCAATTTGAGTATTAGAGGCAGAATATTCATTTTGAGATGTAACCATTGCCTCTGTTAGAGTCAAGATGAGCATTATGAGTATTAGAGGCATGATGTGCATTTTGAGTGCTTTAAGATGTTACCAGTGCCTCTTAGAGGCAGGATTCGCAATTTGAGTATTAGAGGCAGAATGTTCATTTTGAGCATGTTAAGATGGAACCATCACCTCTTTTAGAGTCAGGATAAGCATGATGAATATTTTAAGATGTTACCTCTGCCTCCTTTAGAGGCAGGATGTGCATTTTGAGCATTTTAAGATGTCACCATTGCCTCCAGTAGAGGCGGAATGTGTAATTTCATTAATAGAGGCAGGATTGTGTATTTTGAGTATTTTAAGACGTTACCACTGCCTCTGTTAGCGTCAGAATGAGCATTATGAGTATTAGAGGCAGCATGTGCATTTTGAGCGTTTTAAGATGGAACCATCGCCTCTTTTAGAGTCAGGATGAGCATTATGAATATTTTACGATGTTACCTCTGTCTCCTTTCGAGGCAGGATGTGCATTTTGAGCCTTTTAAGATGTCACCGTTGCCTCCGGTAGAGGCAGGATGTGCATTTTGAGTATTTAAAGATGTCACCATTGCCTCAGGTCGAGGCAGAATGAGCAATTTCAGTATTAGAGGCTGGATGTGCATTTTGAGTATTTTAAGACATCAATTCCTCTGTTAGAGACAAGATGTGCATTTTGAGTATTTAAAGATGTCACCATTGCCTTCGGTAGAGGCAGAATGTGTAATATCATTAATAGAGGCAGGATTGTGCATTTTGAGTATTTTAAGATGTCACCATTGCCTCCAGTAGAGGCAGAATGTGTAATATCATTAATAGAGGCAGGATTGTGCATTTTGAGTATTTTAAGATGTTACCACTGCCTCTGTTAGTGCCAGAATGAGCATTATGAGTAGAAGAGGCAGCATGTGCATTCTGAGCATTTTAAGATGGAATCACTGCCTCTTTTAGAGTCAGGATGAGCATTATGAATATTTTACGACGTTACCTCTGTCTCCTTTCGAGGCAGGATGTGCATTTTGAGGATTTTAAGATGTCACCATTGCCTCCGGTCGAGGCAGAATGAGCAATTTCAGTATTAGAGGCAGGATGTGCATTTTGAGTATTTTAAGACATCAATTCCTCTGTTAGAGACAAGATGTGCATTTTGAGTATTTTAAGATGTAACTATTGCCTCCGTTAGAGGCAGGATGAGCATTATGAGTATTTTAAGATGTCACCTCTGCCTCCATAAAGGCAGGGTGTGCATTTTGAACCATTTAAAGCATTACCTTTCCCCCGATCAGGGGCAGGATGTGCATTTTGCCTGCATGGCTGGCTTTAATCGATGACACCATCAGGCACGTGCCACACAGGATGACGTGCCGGCGGCTCCAGCGGTTCACGGGTAGTTGCAGTTTGCCTTTGCGTACATTGTACGTCCCAGAGAGCTGCACGCGCTCCGAGCTCGCCACGTTGTATGGCTTCCCTGCAGGACACAAGAACGAGAAATGATGATTAAACAGATAGCAGAAAACACAACGTTTGAACAAATCTAATTCTGATGCACGGAGCCACATTAGGAGTTCGATCAAATATAAATACTCAAGTTTACAATTTGTCTACATGCTCGAGCGTTTCTACTGCCACTCGTCCAACATCCTGCATCTCGCACCAACATGGACACAGTGCTGGTTAGGTTCACGTCCTCATTTCGAACACCAGATTCTGGACTTCACGTTTATTCCTCGGCCAGTCCAAGGCCTCATCTACTGGACTCTATCCCTGGCTCAGGGGACGGTCATGTTTTGGATTATACAATCGAGTGCCAAAGTATGAAAAGCAGTCCAACAGGGCCGATGTGTCCTGGTGTGTTTATTCCGCCCGGGAACGTGAGTGCAAGGTTAATGAGACAGCTAACGAGTGTTACTGACCAACTGCTATTAGCGCAATTAGCACAGAGGGAATTTCAGCTAAGAATAATGAACAAATGTACTGCGTCGAATATTTCAGCTCTGGATGCAGGCAGAGTCTTTCGTCAGTAAGGGTAGTATCTCACTGGGCTACGACTAGTTGGAGACGCAACAATTGCGATAAAATATGCGAATTAGTGACAATTTTCACTTGGAATCACAACGAATTGATATTCGCATATTTTACTGCAATTGTTGTGTCTCCAACTAGTCGCAGGCTGTCGCAGCCCGGCTTTCCCTCGGCAGACATGGAAGTACAGGAAGCCTCACGGAAACCGACTTGAGAAGGGTTCGCGACGGCTTTGCGACACCAGCGACTATTTTGCGAGAAATTTTGCTGCATGAATTTTTTAACAAAATTTCAGCGACGAAGGAGCGACACTTTGCGACCCATGTGAGGAAATCGAGAAGCCCCGCGAATGTTTCAAGACCCTTTTGAAACTCTCTCGCGAATGATGCTCGCAAGCTGTCGCAGCCCAGTGAGATGCTAGCTTTAGCTAGCTGATTATTATTTAAAACCTAAGAATATAATATTGAAAATGTAATTCTTGAAATATCTGCATGAATATGGTTTAAAGCTAGACTTTAGATGAAATTAGCCTTAAAAAAAAAAAAATGCTCAAAGCCACATCCACAAAACCCGCCCCGCAATGCCTGAATGTGAGCGCAGGAGGCTGGACTTCCTGGATTTACAGATGAACAGACGCCGCCTTATTTTGATTGGATGGATAGGTCACATCATTTGTTCTCTGTATTCCGGAACCCCCCCACACACACACACACAATAAATTAAATAAAATAACCCCAAACGTCCATCTTCAAAAGGCTGCTAATTAGCCAGGACATAGCCTTGGCACTTTGCGTGTTATTTTCTTAGAACCGGACCTCATTGGATATCGTTTGATGAACAGAAGACATGTCTACGAGTGAGTTTTATGATGTATAATCAGGTTTTATCAGGAGTACCAAGTGACGCTTATTTAAACTCAGGCAAATATAGCGACGGTCACGCCCCTCCCCCCTCTATCTGCAGGGTTTTTGGAGTACGACAGTGACGTCATTCTATCTAGTTCTTCTTCTCTAAACAGGAATGAGCCGTTAAAAAAAGGAACAGTCGGAAAGCGGAACAATGAGCGTCAAGTCCTGTCATGTCCGAGGCGGTGTCCCTCCACCCGAACGGAATGGAGCGAGGAAGAGGAGGCCAGAGCCAGAATAAAACCTCAAACCGCAGCGGAGATCCTGCTCGGACGTCCTGTTTACATGAGTATGGGAAATGGCAGGGGGTCCCAGACGCACAAGATGAACAAGACCTGCATTTTAGTGCCGTTTGAGGAGTATGACGCAAACTGCGACTGTGAGACCAAACCTCAGGTTCAAACTAGCTTCCTGGGGGCAGGGCTAATCTAAAACGCCTTAAGATTATTCGTCAGGCTATTATGAGAAAATTTAATCGCTTCTGGTTCATTCACACGACGTTTATGGGCGGTGTCTCCAGTGGGAGGAGGTTCCGCTTTGAGGTTTCTCTGGAACAGGACACGTTATAGCTGCTAGAAGACGTGACGATAAAACCGCAATTTGCAAGAGGAAAAAAACACGGAGACGTTCATAAACTCCGCCCTCGTCACGTTTCGTCCTGATATACATCTGCGTGTGTTTTTATTGCCAGGAGTCGGGGGCGTACTGTGTCGGAGTTAGGGTGTAGGGCGGGTCATGTCCGTCACATAAGATGGCTTCCTTCCTCTCTGCCGGCACAGGAAAACGCTGCAGTTTCCCCGTCTGGCTCCCGCCCAACACACCAAGCGCAAACACGCTTATGTTTACAACAAATTGTCATATCTGAAACATCTCCACCGACAGAGCGAGCTTCAGCAGCGTCCAACGATGGGTTTAAAAAAAAAAATCTCAGTCAAGTCCTGGGATTCTCAGACAGGAAGAAGCAACTGTTGGAGTGCGAGTGTTTTTCTGATGCAACGTGCACATGAATAAGAATTTAAAAAAAAATAATAATAATAATAATAATAATCAGCATGAGAATTAGAATGAATGGAACACCATAGCGGAGGGAAGAAAAAGAAGGAAAACAAAAAAACGAGAGTGGTGTTGATCCGATAGCAGAGCAGAATGAGCTCAAACACGGGATTATTTCACACATTTCAGCGATTCGGTCGAAAAAATGCTTTTTTGGAGACGCATCGAAAAACATCTGACATTACGGTATTCGGTTGTTTCCAACAAAGGGTGCCAATAATTTTAGACACTGCGTAATATGCATTTTTTTAAATAGTGTGTGCATTGTGCAGATACAGGAACACACACACACACACACAGGTGCAAGAGAAGGTCTGTTACAGTGCTGTGTGTCGCTCGTTGTTCTCCCTCATGCAGAGAGAATAAGGACGCGTCCCCAAACTGCAGCTCATTAGTGATTCCCTGAGCGACTCGGAGAGAGGGAGAGAGAGAGAGATGTCGTCCTCGCTGTAAACTGGGCTACACACACACACACACACACACACACACACACACACACTGTACACTAGAGTCCTGACCCACATACTGTAGCCACTCTACATCTAAACTCATCTCTCTCTCTCTCTCTCTCTCTCTCTCGTCCACCTCTCTGTCTATGTATCCGTTACTTGTGCTGTCTCTCTCAAATCGTCTCTGCCTGTTTTTCTTTCTTTTGTCCTCTCTCCATCCATCCCTTCTGTCTATCTGTTACTCACGCTGTGTTTCTTTCTTTCGGTCTCTGTATCCGTCTGTCCCTCCCTCCATTATCTGTTCATCTGTCTTTTCCTACAGGTCTGTCTCTGCTGTCCTCTCTGTGTCTCACGCCGTCTTCCCTACTTTATTTTGTGCGCACTCTCTCATATATCCATCTGTCTACATCAGCTCTCTGTCTCCATTTCTCTCTCTCGCCTTCTCCGCTGTCTAGCCCTTCTGTCTGTCTCTCTCCATCTCCATGTGTCCATCACTCATGCCGTGTCTCTCAAATTGTCTCAGCCTGTCTCTTCCTATGGGTCTGTCTTTACTACTACTTTTTCGCACGCTCTCTCTCTCTCTCTCATATAGATCTGTCTATACCTCCATCTCTGTCTTTTTCTGAATGTCTCAGTTTCTCTCTCCCATTTTGTCTCTGCCTGCTTCTTTGTCTGTCCCTCCCTCCATTATCTGTTCATCTGTCTTTTCCTACGGGTCTGTCTCTGCTGTCCTCGCTCTGTCTTGCCTACTTTGTGTGCTTTCTCTTTCTCTCTCATATATCCTGTCTTTTTCGGAACGTCTCCATTTTTCTCTCTCTCCTTCTCCGCTGTCTAGCCCTTCTGTCTGTCTCTGTCTCTTTCCATCTCCATGTATCAGTCTCTCAAATTGTCTCTGCCTGTTTTTTCTTTTGTTCTCCCTGTCCCACCCTTATCTGTCTCTTCCTATGGGTCTATATCTGCTGTCCTCTCTCCATTTCTCTCACTCTGTCTTTACTACTTCTTTTCGCACGCTCTCTCCCTCTTAGAGATCTGTCTATATGTCCATGTCTCAGTTTCTCTCTCCCATTTCTCTGTCGGACATGCATCTCTTACTCATGCTGTCTCTCGCTCAAATTGTCTCAGCCCGTTTCTTTCTTTCGCTTTCTGTATCTGTCTGTCCTTCCCTCCATTATCTGTTCATCTCTCTCTTCCTAGGGGTCTGTCTCTGCTATCCTCACTCACTCACTCTCTCTCTCTCTCTCTCTCTCTCATATCCATCTGTCTATATCTCCACCTCTGTCTTTTTTTGGAAGGTCTCCATTTCTCC
>JAOPUC010000001.1:57847102-57857412 GCA_027564185.1 Cephalocassis borneensis
AATCATTTTAATCGTAAAAATTACTATATTAGATTTATTGTTAATGCTTAAAACTATTCCTGTGCCATTCTTGAGGTATCAAGGCGTTTATAAACAAAAAGTGAGGCCATGGCTCTGCGTATCTGCTTTAAGGATCATTTACAGTAATCTGTACAAGTCCTTTTAAAAATTTCAACAAGGGAGATGAGATTGCACCTTTTATGAATGACGAGGCTTTCTTACGGCAGTGTTACATGCGCAGAAGATTTCAAACAGAAGGACGCTCCTGGGCAAGAGCATGAGATGAACTGATCAGGTCTGAAATGTGACCTGTGTTGAGGCAGTGTACAGTAGTTGAGGCAATTTCCGCATATTCACTTCATATTCATATTCATTTTTCAAAGGGGGACGTCACACACTGACTGGCAGCCTGAGTACATCATGTAACAAAAAATAATTACCATTGCTATGTTTAGGTAGTTTAGAAACCAACTCTTCCATTATTGCTGTTTCTTCCAAGTTTTCTTGATGTTGTGTTCTAGAAATGGCACACAATGCAACAAAATGCATTTGAAGCCACAAAATGCAACTTTGATGGAAAAAAAATCTATAATAAATTGCGTACCTCTCTTCATGTCGAAAGGAGGAAAGTTTTGCTTGTTTTGACATGGCGAATTATTAACACAAGAAGAAACACTCGGAATTCACAACTAAAAAGACTGCAGCTACACTGCCAGCTTGGCCATGCTTTCTAGTGTCGTGCTTGCGCAGAACTGGGTTTTCGTGCCCAAACCACAGGAAGTCCATACAAGGTTACAGAAACCATAATGAGGCTGAGGTGACAATCTAGTTTTAAAAAAAATATTAGAAACATTACAGTGAGTGCTTTTCTAATATTCGTATGCAGCTATTGAAAAAAATGTATGGTCCGACAAAGGGGGGGAGGCACCCCCCAGCTATGCCCCTGATATTCAGGACATGCTTACAAACTCCTGACATCAGAAATGCGTTGTGAGTGGCCTGGATTGAGTCAGATCCTGAAATGAGTTACACAGCAGACTTGAAAACATTTTCTTGTGTAGGTGAGTATACATAACTTTGTACTTTTTGCTTTGCGCGGCAAAAAGGGCGGCACGGTGGTGTAAAGTGCCTCACAGCAAGAAGACATGAAGTCTTTTTAATTGATAAAAATAAAGAAAAAACGCTGGATTAGAAGTTGTGTCCAGACTTCTAACTGCTACTGGACGTTAGAACAAGACAGAACACCCTTTTACAGCTGTACCATCCCAGTGGTGTAGAACAGCCTTTCTCAACCGGGGTGCCGGTGCCGTCTGGCTTCGTTAGGGGTGCCGTCAAAAAATTATATATTTTAACATTGAAATAAATAAAATGAATTAAAATTCCAAAAAACGATAGTTACACTATGATCATCGCCGCCTCATGCATCATCAAAATGTGTCTCACGGCCCCCTTTCCCATGTCACAACGTCACTGCTAGGGTCAGCGTACAGTCAGCGTGACTGCGCATATTTTATATGGGGGTGCCTTGAGAATTTGCATACTTCTGAAGGGTGCCGTGACTGAAAAAAGGTTGAAACACGCTGGTGTAGTGGGTAGCACTGTCGCCTCGCAGCAAGAAGGTTCTGGGTTCGAGCCCAGCGGCCGGGGGAGCCTTTCTGTGTGGAGTTTGCATGTTCTGCATGAGTTTGCTCCGGTTTCCCCGACAGTCCAAAGACATGCGGTTAGGTTAATATGGGACAGCCTTGGGCTGAGGTGCCCTTGAGCAAGGCACCTAACTCCCAACTGCTCCCCAGGAGCTGTTAGCATGGCTGCCCACTGCTCTGGGTATGTGTGTGTGTGTGTTCACTGCTTCAGATGGGTTAAATGCAGAGAGGAATTTCACAAGTGTATGTGTGATGAATAAAGATCTTCTTCTTCTTAAACATAATGTATATGAACTCTTCCAAAAATGCAGCTCAGCCATTGCAGTGCATCAGCTACCATGATGCACACTAACCCTACCAAATTTTATAAGGCGCCATTATGTTTGTCCTGATTGAATGGATAATCCAATTTATGGATTTGTTTTGGAAGCATTGTTATGAAATGACTATATTTCACAATGTTTATGCAATTGGAAACTGCATTGCACAATTGGAGGTGATGCGACCAACTTTTCCTGGCCAAGTATTCCCAAACCCATCATGAACTGTAGTGTGACCAGGGCCTAATAAAAAAAAAAAAAGTGCTTTGAACTGGACAGCATAATCTGTAGATAAAATCACAGTAACTCACTGACAAGTACAAGATTTAGAAGCTGATCTACAGAGGCAGCTTGGTAAGGCAGGAACTTGAACCCTTGACTGTTTGGTCAGTCACTCAGAGCCTTAACCACAAAGCCATCACTGGCCTTTAGTGAAGATCCTTATATGTCTCATAGGATAAAAAATAAACATGATCCAAAGCCACCAACCAGCTTGACAGAAATATGGATGATATTGACATTCCATGTATAAAGCTGAGCATTTGAGAGGCCTGGGTTTTGAAAGCTGACCTTCGAATCACTAAAACAGAATCTGAACCCCAGAGCTACTGCTATCTACTATACCCTTAAAGGAACCAGGTCTTTACTTATCAAAGTAAGAACCCCCTGCAGAATTGGATTCATTAGGACATGTGAAGTCTCAACCTACTCACCTTTGACCTCTTCCTTGAACCTTTTCTACTCCAGCAATATGTATTTCCTGCCCACCATTGAGGAAGATGATGAATCTGAGGAACTCCTTCAGGAACCTGATAGAGGAGGCCAGAATGACTCCGATGAACTTTCGCCCCATGGTTAAGTTCATGCTCCTTTATTAATTATTTTCTCTTATTCATTTGACTCGGTGCACTTGGGTTGTATGCAGGATGGAGAGTGCCAAATTATAAAAAAAATCATCAATATATAATTCAAATAATTAAACAAATCAGTTCTTCCAATATTTTTTATCGGCAATACAGGAATAAAATCAATCAATGGTTGAATTACTCAATCAACTAGCTAATGCCTTAAATATTTCTTGAAACATTGATTTAATTATTATTGAAGGATGTGCTCATGAGGGTGAGCTGGATTTCCTGTAGGAGGAGTTGTTTGGATTAGACAACAGGCTATCTATTGGAAGATTGGTATATTGGAAGATTTATTGATGTAATTCATAATGAATAAATTTTTTTGTAATTTGGCACTTTTCATCCTCCAGTGAGCTCAAGTTCAACTAATTCATATTAAATGGATGTAGAATTGATGCAATTCCACTGTGGTTCATTAGACATCAGTAAGGTGAGATATGAACTTGACTCAGAGAGTTATGAGGCCATGATGGCTTACTCTGAGGAAGATCAGATCTCACAAGAGAAGCATGGTGATGGTGACTCCAGTACAAGTTTAGCTCCAGTGGCCTTGAAGGAACCGAGAAAACTGCATAAGATACTGAGCTCCTCAACACCGAGAAACTCCAGAAGAAGTAGCTCCTCAACACAGAAGAGAAGAAACTCTTCAACGGCTAGAAGCCCTCACAGAAGGAGCTTTTCAACACCATGGAGCTCTAGACGAATGAACACATCAACACCAGGAAGTTCTCAAAGAAGGATCTCCTCAGCACAGAGTTCTCCTTACTCAAATGCACCAGATGAAGCTTCGACAAGTCATTCTCCAAGGCGTATGTCTGGGTCTGTGGTGGAGAAGAATGATGCAAGAAGGGTAAGACCAGGTTCTGTTTACTGGTTTGTATTTATATGGTTCATACTTGTTTTGAACATTCACCGGTCATTGAATGGAAAGAAAATCTTCTGTATATGTGATCATGGATTACTAGCTATGGGGAGGTTCATGGTAAATTGATTTTGTTGTTGTTACTGTTAACAGCTGTCTCTTCTCACTGCCTCCCTTCACACCCACTGAGCCGGTCCTGGTCTTGACTCAGTTTCGTTCTACCTTGATCTTGATTTGATTTGAACTCCTCAAAGTCTTGGTCTTGATACACTCTGGTCTTGGTTTAGGCAATCTTCACTGCAAAACTAGATCAGACATGAGTATCAGTATGGGCTATAGTCCTTCCTGCACCACATGGCGGTGCTGATCTCCGTTTCTGTAGCCCTCAGCCTCTCACCTAATACACAGCTAGGGTTACAGTGGGGGGCTGGTCCTCTGGTAAGCACAAGAGTTTGATTCCCCACTTGCATCTGTATTGCAGTATGCCTTGCCAGACAGCAGTAGGCACCATTTTTATGATGGTCTTTGGTATGACCTGACCTCAAGTAGAACTCTCGCTCTCCTGATCGAGAGGTGGACACACTAACCAGTAGGCCAACTCACAGCTATTAATTACATGCTGTACAATAAATGGTTTTGAAATGAACATACTAAATTACAGATTAGCATTGGCTACTTTTACCAAACACTTTTACAAAATCCGGCATCAGTGAAAAGTTCTCCATGTTTAACGATTTCTTGAGATGCTACAAAACTGGCAATGATGTTGATTTGATAATACATTGTAAAAGATACTTCTCCACTTCTATAAGTGTTAGTATCCCAGCATTTTGAACAGTTATAAAATAAAATGTATCTCAACCTATGACATTTTTGGGGAGGGGTTACCTCATTCCCACCCACTAGCATGGAAAGCTAACATGTGGTTCCTCTGAGATCTACCTCTACATTTTTAGCCCTCTTCTGCATACATGAGCTCACAGATATTCATCATGAGGTAATGTTAGTCTGACTGACAGGGAAGAGAGGAGAGTATTAGCATGGCCAGTTTTGTTCTCTTGGACTTCCAGTCACTGATGGCTGTAGCATCATTGAAGATTTGAAATAACAACAATAAGGCAAATGCTTTTCTATTGTATCAATCAATAGCCTCCTTGCAAGTTAGCCTAGTGGTTAGCAAGTCTGCCTCTCAGCTGAGAAATTGAGTTCTACTTGGGGTTGGGTCATACCAAAGACTATCATAAAAATGGTACTTGCTGCCATCTGGCGAGGTATGCTGCAATATAGATGTGAGTAGGGAGTCAAACTTTTGCAGTTACCAGAGGACTACCCTCACTGCCCACTGTAACCCCAGCTATGTAATAGGTGAGAGGCCAAGGCTACTGAAATGGAGATCGGTGACACCTGATGTGCCTTGTGGCATGGGAAGGACTTTGAATCAGTAGCTCCAGCATTCAACCATGTTGTACATTAAACATGCTAACAAGTCCTTTTGGACCTAAGTTTTCAACATTCATTTAGAATCTTTCTCTGTTTTGTTAGCTAGCTAGATGAGATACCAATATCTGTTTTGCTATGTCAGTAAATTAGCAGTTATACAATAGATGCTTGAAAAAGTGGCATTTAATTTTGACCAAAATTATATACACCTCCTCTATCCTGTCTGTCAAGGTATCCATTACTGAGCAGATATGATTTGGGTGGTGAACCACAGCAAGGACATACACATGGTAGTAGAAAAATGTTTAGCGCTGGTATAAGGGTATTGTCCTGTCCCACCGGTATGAGTTCCTGACCACAGCACTAATAAAGGCTAAATACGCAATATGGCCAAAAGTTTGTTGCTGCCTCCATTCTTCTGTGTGGGTCTTCTAAGCTTTCCAGCAAATTTTGGAGCGGGGGGGGGATCTGCGATCAATCCACCACAAGAGCGTTAGTGAGGGCAGGCCCTGGTGTTGGCCTGCATATTGGTGTGATAGTCAGGTGGCTACAAACTTTCGATCATAAAGTGTATTTTCATTCATTGGACTGTTTCTTATAATAGTAGCACAATATTGAAGTATTTCAATCAACAACAGCACACCATACATGCCATCATGTCAATGTCATTGCTATAATTAAAACCAAACACCATCAAAGTACAACTTCAATTCCAAAATGTTGGGATGCTGTATAAAATGTAAATTAAAACAGAATGCGATGATGTGCAAATCATGGAAAGCCAATACTGTATTTCAGTGAAAATAGTACAAAGACAACATATCAAATGTTGAAACTGAAAAATTTTATTGTTTTTGAAAGATAAATGCTCATTTTGAATTTAACATCAGCAACACATTTCAGAAAAGTTGGGACGGGGCATGTTTACCACTGTGCTGCATCACCTGTACTTTTAACAACACTCTGTAAATATTTGGGAACTGAGGAAACCAATTGCTGTAATTTTGAAAGAGAAATGTTGTCCCATTCTTGCCTGATATACAATTTCATTTGCTCAACAGCTCAGGGTCTCCTTTGTCATATTTTGCACTTCATAATGCACCAAATGTTTTAAATGGGAGACAGATCTGGACTGCAGCAGGCCATTTTAGCACCTGGACTCTTTTTTACTACAGAGTCTTGCAGTTTTAATATGTGCAGAAAGTGGTTTGGCATTGTCTTGCTGAAAGAAGGAAGGCCTTCCCTGAAAAAGATTTTGTCTGGATGACACCATATTGCTCTGAAACGTGTATAGATAATTCAGCATTAATGCTGCCTTCCCAGATGTACAAGCTACCCATGTCATGTGCACTAATGCACGCTCATGCCATCACAGATGCTGGGTTTGCACTGATAACAAGCCGGATGGTCCCTCTCCTCTTTAGCCTGGAGGATGTGGTGTTCATAATTTCTAATAAGAATTTCTACTTTTGATTCGTCAGACCTCAGGACAGTTTTCCACTTCGCCTCAGTCCATCATAAAAGAGCTCGGGCCCAGAGAAGGTGCTGGTGTTTCTGGATATTGTTTATATCTGGTTTTAATTTGCATTTGTGGATGCAGTAATTAATTGTTTTCACAGACAATGTTTTTCTGAAGTGTTCCTGAGCCCATACAGTGATTTCCACTTCTGACACATGTCTGCTTTTAATGCAGTGTCTCCTGAGGGCCTGAAGATCACAGGCATCCAATGTCTGTTTTCAGTCTTGTCTCTTGCATACAGAGATTTCTTCAGATTCTCTGAATCTTTTAATGATATTATGGACCATAGGTGATCCCCAAATTCTTTGCAGTTTTACATTGAGGAACATTATTCTTAAACTGTTGCACTGTTTGCCCATGCAGTCTTTCACAGGGCAACTTCTCATCTTTACTTCTGAGACTCTGCCTCTCTGGGATGCTCTTTTTATACCCAGTCATGTTACTGGCCTGTTGCCAATTCAGTGTTTTTTAGCATTACACAACTTTTTCAGTCTTTTGTTGCCCCTGTCCCAACTTTTTTGAAATGTGTTGCTGACATCAAATTCAAAATGAACATATCCATCCGTCTGTCCATCCATCCATCTTCTACTGCTTATCCTGACCTGGGTCGCGGGGGTAGCAGCCCAGGTTTCCCTCTGGCTACCTCCACCAGCTCTTCCGGGGGAATTCCGAGGTGTTCCCAGGCCAGCTGAGAGATGTAATCTCTCCAGCATGTCCTGGGTCTGCCCCAGGGTCTCCTCCCAGTGGGGCATGCCCAGAGAACCTCCCTTGGGAGGCGTCCAGGGGGTATGCCTGAACCACCTCAACTGACTCCTTTCAATGTGGAGGAGCAGCAGTTCTACTCCGAGTCTTTCCTGAATGACCAAGCTTCTCACCCTATCTCTAAGGGAGAGCCCAGCCACCCTGCGGAGAAAACTCATTTCGACCACTTGTGTCCACGATCTCATTCTTTCAGTCACTACCCACAGCTCATGACCATAGGTGAGAGTGGGAATGTAGATTGACCAGTAAATTGAGAGCTTTGACTTTTGGCTTCGCTGTCTCTTTACCACAACAGACCGGTTTAGCGTCTGCATCACTGCTGACGCTGCCACGATCTGTCTGTCCAATTCCTGTTCCCCCTTACCCTCATCTGAGTGAACTATCGGGAAATATGTCACTCAGAACTGTGATGTAGTTCATCTGAAAAATGCGAGTTTTTTAACACGAGAAGATAAACTTCATGTCTTCAAGCCAAGGTGTGATTTTCTTTTTATTATGTGGACACATTCACAAACAAAAAGTGCCTACTTTATCGGAACAATTAATCAAGTTCTTTCCGAGTGACCTATAGAGATTTTATGTCATGGTTTTGGATTTCCATATCCTGGCTGTAGTTCGTATGAAAATATATATATGAGGAAGCCCTACAACGCCTCATCTCCAGCTTTGCCGGTGCCTGCACAGAGTTTGGTCTGACCATCAGCCTAATGAAGACCAACATCTTGGGCCAAGATGTCACCAGCACTCCCTATATCTCCATCGCCGACCATACCCTTGAAGTGGTGGAGAATTTCACTTACCTTGGCGCCACCATCTCCAGAAACCTCTCCCTGGACGTTGAGCTGAACACCAGGGTCAGCAAGGCATCCTCAGTAATGGCTCACCTGTCGAAGAGAGTGTGGGACAACTCCATGCTGACCACCAACACCAAGATGAAAGTGTATCAGTCCTATATACTGAGCACTCTTCTCTATGGAAGCGAAACTTGGACCCTATACTCTCACCAGGAATGCAGACTGACCGTCTTCCACCTGCACTGCCTCAGATGACTACTGGGCATCTCATGGCAGGACTGTGTTCCAATCTCTGAAGTTCTAGCCCAAGCAAAAACACCGAGCTTGTTTGCCCTCCTCACCCAACGACGACTGCGCTGGCTCGGGCACGTAAGCTGCATGAATGATGGCCGTATTCCAAAAGACATGCTGTATGGCAAGCTGGCCTTTGGCTCCAGACCTGCAGAAAGGCCTGTCCTTCGATTCAAAGATGTTTGCAAATGTGACCTCAGAGTAGGTGACATCAATCCAGTGGACCTGGAGACTGTGACAGCTGACCGTGACAGCTGGCTTCTCGCCATCAAGACCAGAGTCCAAATAGCAGAGAAGAGGAGAGTTGAGCAGTGGGAGGAGAGAAGACAGCACAGACGACTTAAGGCCGACTCGGCACCCACGGAGACAAACAACGACGACTATACCTGCAGCAACTGAAACAGAGTCTGCCGCTCCAGGATTGGACCGTACAGCCACAGCAGACACTGCAACTCAACAAAAGACTGACCGGGCACTTTTCCATTGTCTTCCGAGACAGAAAGATGCCAAAGATGATGTATAATATTTGTGTGTGTATGTACCGTATATACACGGTGGACTCTGCTGTCAAAAACGACAGATGAGGGTTCAGCAGTCAGGCATGTCTACTGGTGTGCAAGAGCTCAAGACTGTAAAGAGATACCCGGATTGTTGAACAACCTGCACAGATTATTTATTTATAGTGATTGATTGTGCTGCAAAAAGCTCACCATCAAAATTGCATTGCCTGTACATCATCATTCGGCCTCAAGAGGTCAGGACACCCGCAACCACCTTGTACCACACTTCTCAATTGTTCATTGCACTCCCCAAATCTGACCTTTGTATCCCCGAGTCCCTTGCGATGACGTTGGGGAAGGTCATTCTCCTTGAGTGGATGCGACCACTCAGTTTCCAGAGCAGAATTGACTGGGTCACTTCACCCGTTGCATGATGATGGTGACCGGCAAATTGGAGGCGTCACTTTGTGACTGGGAAATAGGTGGAATGTTTCCGTAGATGCGCTCACATGTGGCGTGCTCTGACCAGTAAATGTTTTGGACATGTCGAAGCAAGTTGGTATATGCTCTGTCTAGCCGTTGTTGATGCATGGTTAGCATCCATGTCTCAGATCTGTAGAGGAGGACTGGCTCGATCAACGTGTGAAACAAGCTGAGTTTCTGGTCGTTAGCCAGGCTGGAGTTCCGTACGTGGTTAAGCTAATTACAAGCTGCCCACGCTAGTGCCTTACGGGTCTTCATGTCCCTTTCCGAGTCCACGATATAAGAACCAAGGTATCTGAAGTCTTCAACTTGCTTGATGGTTGTGCCTGCCAGCGACAGTCTGCAGGTGTACAGTGTTTACAGTGTACAGCACTGTACAGGTGTATAGTGTGCCATGTGTCAGATGCCAAAGTGATCACAGATCAAGTTGAGAATAACAGGCTTGATCTACCTTAAAGTGCATATCACGGGTAAATTCAGGAGCAAGATCAATGTAATTCTCCTGTTTCATATTAAACTTTGGTCAAATATCTGTAACATTCTACATTTTGGGCACTTTTTTTTTACCTTGCGCAATACCAGAAAAATTCAGTTGAAACAAAGCTATTTGAGGCGAATTGGTCCGCCTCTGAAAAAACTTGGCATTTGGATTTCCCGGCAAACACTGATTTTCATGATGTCACGTGCTGGACGCCTCCTTCTGAATCGTACGTCAGCACTGGTTTGTTTATGAGAAAACGACCTGGTGGTTTTCTGCAAATTTCTTCAACGTTATCACGTAATTA
>JAOPUC010000001.1:58960094-58971596 GCA_027564185.1 Cephalocassis borneensis
ATGTCCCCCCGGGAGGAGGCCCCGGGGAAGACCCAGGACACGCTGGAGGGACTATGTCTCTTGGCTGGCCTGGGAACACCTCGGTGTTCTTCCCGAGGAGCTGGCCGAGGTGTCTGGGGAAAGGGAAGTTTGGGCTTCCATGCTCAGACTGCGGCCTCCGCGACCCAGCCCCGGATAAAGCAGAAGATGAGACGAGGCCCTCAATGTAAAATTGTAAAGAATTTGGGGATTATCTACGGTACATATCATTCAAAGATTCAGAGATTCTGGGGAAATCTCTGTATGCAAGAGATAAGCCTGAAAACGGACATTGGATGCCTGTGATCTTCAGGCCCTCACTGCATTAAAAGCAGACATGTGTCTGTAGTGAAAATTATTGTATGGGCTCAGGAACACTTCAGAAAACCATTGTCTGTGAAAACGGCTCATTACTGCATCCGCAAATGCAAGTTAAAACCAGATATAAACAGTATCCAGAAACACTGCCACCTTCTCTGAGCCTGAGCCCTTTTATGATGGACTGAGGCAAAGTGGAAAATTGTCCTGTGGTCAGATTAATCAAAAGTAGACATTCTTTTTCGAAATCATGGACACTACGTCCTCCAGGCTACAGAGGAGAGGGACCATCCGGCTCATCAGTGCACAGTTCAAAAGTCAGCATCTGTGATAGTATGAGGGTGCATTAGTGCACATGATCTCGGTAGCTTGTACATCTGGGAAGGCATCATTAATGCTGAATGATATAAACATTTAAAAGCAATATGCTACCATCCAGACAATCTTTTTCAGGGAAGGCCTTCTTTCTGAAGGAACTGCATGGCTCCGTAGTAAAAAAGTCTGGGTGCTAAACTGGCCTGCCTACAGTCCAGACCTATCTCCCATTTAAAATAGTTGGCACATTATGAAGCGCAAAATATAACACAAAGGAGATTCTAAACTATTGAGCAACTGACATTGCATATCAGGCAAGAATTGGGACATCATTTTCTCTTTCAAAGCTACAGCAGTTGGTCTCCTCCTCAGTTCCCCAACATTTACAGTGTGTTCTTAAAAGTATAGTGATGCCACACAGTGGTAAACATGCCCCATCCTAACTTTTTTTGAAATGTGTTGCTGACTGCAAATTCAAGATGAGCGCGTATTTTTCAAAACACAATAAAATTTCAGTTTCAACACCTTAATGTGGTGTTTCTGTACTGTTTTCAATGAAATATAGGGTTTTCATGATTTGCAAATTCACATTATTTCCAGTTTACACAGCATCCCAATTTTTTTGGAATTGGGGTTGTAATTTTCACATTATCCGAAGTGTCCTAAACAAAGACTTTCTGTGTCCTGCAGGTTGTGGTTCAGATTGTGTCATCAGATAACGAGTGCCGTGAGCAGGTGTTTATTGAAAAGGATGGGTCCTGTTTATCTAGTGATGATGATGAAGCAAGCCTGCAGGAAAAGAAAAAGAAAAGAAAGAGGAAGTCTGATAGTTCAGATGAATGGGAGCCATGTTTAGATGAAGAGGCCACAGACTCTGATGTGTCCATGGATGAAGACCTGTTCACAGCTTTAAAGGAGGATGGTCAGGGTAAACTTGTGATGTGGTGTACACAGTGTGCGACTGAGGCCTCGCTCTCCTGTTCTGTCCTTCGTCACAAAAAAGTGTTCTGCTGTGCTCAGTGCAGTATAGGTGACGGTGTTCAAACACATAATTGTGAAACCCTACCTGTTCAGTTTGATGATGTTGCCAGTTTTCAGATGCATGTTGAAAAGGAGCACGGAGCCAAACCTTTCAATATGCTGTGTCAAGATTGTGGCAAGTTTGTTAGAGCAGATCCTGCATCCAGAGATTTCAAACAACATGAATGTGAACACAAGTCTAAATTAATCATCTGTTCAGACTGCGGGAAAAGGTTCCTCACTGAGGTTGGCTTAAAGACACACTACAATCAGCTCCATTCAGATTATGATCATCCGTGTAAATACTGTCTGAAGGTCTTCAAAACCAAGTCTGCAAAACTGGAACATGAGCAGACTCATCCTAAAGAAAATCAACCATACAGCTGTCCAGATTGTCCGCAGAAGTTTAGCAAGATTCACAAACGCAATAAACATGTCAAGTCCCACCGAGGTCCACATAAATATGTGTGTGATGTCTGTAAGAAAGGCTTTAAGAACATCATCAAGTTAAAACGTCATAAGCTCATCCACTCTGGAGAAAAACCTTTCAAATGCCAAGTGTGTGAGCGTTCCTTTAACCAAATGGAAAACCTCACTTCCCACATGCGTGTCCACACTGGAGAGAAACCTTTCTTGTGTGAGCAATGCGGAGAGTCATTCAGTCACAACGTCAGCCTGAAGAACCACAAGCAACGACACCATGACTCGAGTTTGACTCAGGGGAAAGAAGTGCTATAGTGTGGAGAATAAGGTGGCTTATTACTGTGATGGGGGTTCCATAGTCAAGCTTTGATTGCCTTAATATAGGTACACACATCGGATCAGGTGGCAGTGGGGCAACAATGCAGTGTTTTTCACTTTTAACTTCTCTGTGACTTTGGTGCAGGCTCTAAACACTAACAATATCTCTGCAATAAAATCCCAAAGACATTGAAGATCAGTCTGACTTTTTTCTCAACTGCAGACCATATGATACATTTTGAAGATTTCTTGTTACAGATCTTCACGTTGTTTTCTTTTCCTTGTACTAACTTAATAGTATTCTAATCCTATGTGCACACCAAACACAGCGAGACATCAGCGTGACTGGAAGCTGCTTACTTTCTATGAGAGCTAGCGTTTCTGGGTGGCGAGAAGCAGCATGATTGTTGGCGGTGTGACTTGGGCAGTGGGGACATCAGAATAAAGTTGAAATCTCGGCAACTTTATGGGAGTAAACTATGGTTGCTGCCAAAATGCGTCAATCAGAATTTGGAAGTGCTCCGCTCTAAGAAATACTTGAGAGCATAGTTGTGTAAATTTTGGTTCTGTTCAAAGACTTCCCAAGTACCAGTGGAGGAGAAATGAATAATCGTGATGGTTTTTCCCCATTATTTATGATGTGTCCCTGTTTGTGTCCAGGGACATTAAAAAAAATTCTGCATGGTGAAATTCTACTTGGCTTCAAGATCCAAGGGAGCTTTATTGTCAGTACCTCCACATACAAGTATGCAGTGCATTGAAATCCTGTTTCCTTCAGACTACCTATGGGGTATTTATTAGAGAAAATAGAATATTACAAAACAATATAAATAAATAGCTATATATAAGTAAACATCTATCTGTCTAAACATGGAGCTATCTAAGTCCAATTAACAACATAAATGACAATACAAAGAGAGGTACAAAATGACATTGTGCATTTGTTTGCAAACAGACAAGGAACTGTCAGTTCTTTGGGGGTAACAGTGAGTTGAGGACTCTTGACTGCCCGGGGAAGATGATGCTGTATTGTCTGGCAGTGATGGTTTGGATGCTGTGGTACCTTCTGCCAGATAACCGTGCATATGATGGGTGGAACTCGTCTTGCACTATGCTGTTGGCATGGCAGATGATGTGGTTCTTATAGAGTTGGGAGATGGGTGGGAGAGAGACCCCAATGATCCTCTCTGCTGTTCTCACTGTCTGCTGCAGGGACTTTTGTTCAGCAACATTGCAGTTCCCAAACCAGACAGTAAGCTAACAGCAGAAAACACTCTCTCAATGGTCCATCAGTAGAAGGATGGGAGGAGGGAAGCTGCCCTTCAGCTTTCCCAGAAAGTGTAGATGCTGGTATTCAGGGTCCAGAAAAGGTTGTCTTCCATGTGCACTCCCAGGAACTTCAGACTGCTGCCTGTTTCAATAGTAGAGCTGTTGATGTGCAGTGGGGAGCGAGCAGCAGGATCCTTTCTGAAGTCACCAACCACCTCTTTAGCCTTGACATTGAGTCAGGTTGTTGTCCTGACACCATTCCACCAGGTGTTTGATATCTGCTTTGTATGCAGACTTGTCGCTGTTACTGAGACCCACTACTGTTGTCATATACAAATTTGAAGATGTAATTTGTCCTGTGCTGGGCAGCAGAGTAAACAGCAGTGGGCTGAGCATACAGCCCTGGGGGACACCTGTGTGTTGGTGTTGTCCTGTAGGGACCAACTGGGGCCTGTCAGTCAGGAAGTCCAGGATCCAATTACAAAAAGAGGTGTTCATGCCCAACAGGTCCAATTTCTGTACCAGCTTATGTGGAACAATGGTGTGTGTTGAATGCTGGAGTTTTATTTTATTTATTTGTCCTTTATTTTGGTCAATAAACAGCAACACAAATCCCACCAAACAATGACTTTTAGTTTATACCGTAAGTTTAGTTTCTTACCAAGTATGTATCATAATTAATTATTTCAATTCATCAACTGATTTTTTTTTTTTAACCTTCACGTTTAAAGCATTTTGCCATGAACTTGTACCTTGTTTGTGGTCAGTTGGCACAGTGATACTGGTTGACATGACTGTCTCCATTGTGTCCCAGCTAAATAAAATTTGCAGGACGAAGCGTTCTGACTGACCATGTACCTGCTTATTTTGTCTACGTCACAGAGCATCCATGAACTTGCAGTACCAGCGTCATTGGTAGAGCAGCCAGAGCAAATTTCAACACATTCGCTGTGTTTGGTGTGAACATACCATTAGACCCTGGCCTTTATACTGTGTACCAGTAGGGCAGAATGTTTATTCATGAACATTACTGCAGTGATTTTGTGAAGCAAGCACTGAAATAAATCAAACAGTAGGCACAGTTGCTTTGCTTCAGTTTCTTTACCTGACTCCAGGGTTGTGACTCCACATGGGCTCACTTGATTTACAAATCAAGTGAGAGAAATTACGATGTTAAATTTAAAACGCCTTTCTCATATTCAAGGTCACTTTACAGTTACAAAAACATATGGGGGGGGGAGTCCTCAAAGTGGTCAGGATTAGAGGTGGACAAAGTATCCAACTTCATTATTTAAGTCAAAGTATGGCTCCCACTGGTCAGATGTTACTCCGATACAAGTGAAAGTTAAGTACATTTTCTGTCAACGCATTGTTGTATTGTGGCCACAATGCTTACAAAACCTAATGTCTCTGAAACAACCTCCTGGATTCACAAAATGAACACATGCTGTGCCATCATGGTGGTTTAATGTTAAGCTAGCTAGTCAGTGAAGCTGTACCTGACATGCTAGCAAACTTTTTTCCAAACTTGAAATCCTATTGGGTAGCTAAGGTTACTAGAAAAAGGTTTCTAAAATTTATTTGGCAAGATTATTCTAAAACATTTCTGAAAGGACTTCAAATAAGTTAACGTTATTCATGTTAGTGTAACTCCATTTTTACATGCTAACTAATAGTGTCCAAGTTAACTAGCTATGTGTTAACGTTAGCCGTGGACAAGGCTATGGCAACTTGATAAGCAAATTCATAGAAAGTCATTTGACTACCCAGACTGCATAGCTATTGCAATGTTATCACTAGCTTTAAAAGCACAGCCAACTTTGTTGCAAGCTTTCTTTTGGAATAAAATATTTTACATACCTCAATATGTTTCTGCAGGTCAGACGGCGAGTTTTTGTAGGCCGTGATGTGGTTCGTTTTAAGCAAACATTTTAAATGAAATGAATCTTTAATCCTTTCAGAGAACCGAAATATGGGTTCATGGGCCATGGGTGCGTTCATTCCCCCAAAAGAACCGCCTCCTTCCATTCTGCCATCAACTGACTGTGTTCAAATAATGTTGCTGAGAAATCATTGAACTTGATTTTATAGTCTATGGACGTGACCCAACCCTAGTGATTACTGATTGGCTGTCTCAGTGTTACCTGCAAAAAAACCAATCATGTTTTAGAAAAGAAAAGAAAAACATCCACTTTCAAAGCTGCTTCATAGTAATGAGTAACGAGGACCTTGATAGAAATGTAGTGGACTGAAATGCAGTGAAGTTAAAGTCGTAGGTTTAAAAAAAAAAATGCTCAAAGTACAGATGCTCAGTGTACTTAAGTACAGTACTCAAGTAAATGTACTTTGTTCCTGTCCACCTCTGATAAGGATGTAAGTTTAATTGCACAAATTAAAATTAAGGGAGATGCACAGTGGTGCTAAACACAGTGGACTACTACTCAAAGATGACCAGTCTCCTCACCAACACAACCACCTGTGAAACCCTGAGGTGGGATTCCACCAGCAGTTACAAAAAGAAAGTTGTGAGCTGTCTACAACAACTAGAAAAGGAACATCAACTGATCTCTGTACTACAGACTGTACCCTGGGGAAGCCATTCCTCTCATTTATGGACTCCACAAGATTCACAAAGATGCTCCACTCAAACCCAGCAGCAGTATAAACTTTGTCACCTACATCACCACCAAACACCTAGCCACCATCCTGGCTCCTCTAGTTGGAAACACAGCACATCACATCAACAACTCCCAAGATTTTGCCACTAAAGTTGCAGGCCTAAAGTTAAACTCAGCTGAAACCATGATTTCCTACGATGTCACTTCTCTCTTCACCTGCATTCCCACCACAGAAGCAGTCGAATCAGTTAGGAAACTACTTCAAGGCAGCACCTTACCGGACAGAACAAACCTCACCACGGACCACATTTGCACCCTGCTTGACCTGTACCTGACCACCACTTTATTTCCAGTTCAATGAATGAATGTTTCTACAGAGAGAAGCATGGCTGTGTCATGGGCTCACTGGTGTCTCCTATAGTGGCCAATCTATACATGGAGGAAGTGGAAAACAAAGTCTTGACCATTTTTTCAGGGGTTGCTCCCAGTCACTGGCTCAAGTATGTGGATGACACCTGGGTAAAAACCAAAACCCATGAGGTGGAAGCCTTCACAGAGCACATCAATGCAATGGATATCAACATCAAGTTCACTCAGGAGGACATCAGTGGAAACAAACTAGCCTTTTTGGACTGTGGCATGCACATTGAACAAAACATAAACCTTGTCATCGAGGTCTACCGGAAACACACACACAGACAGCCCAGTACCTACTGTTTGACTCTCACCACCCAATGGAACACAAATTGCGGTTCATTAGGACCTTACATCACAGGGCTCAGAACATTCCTACAGTGGTGGAGAGAGAAGGAGCAAAAACCCCATCAAAGAAGCACTGAAGTTTTTATTCACTTGTGTTACACATCGTTACTAACATGATAAAATGTTCAAATGTTACAGTACTCTTGAAATTGTTAATCTAGAATGTAAAAACTGTATGGTGGGCAAGTCTTGTGGTCTGGAGAAAATATTTGTTTATTTGGGGTTGTTGGTCCAGAAATTTTGTAAAGTCCTGCTTTACTAATAGCCCTTTTCCACCAGTGTGGTGCCGCTGCACAATCTGGAACCGGTTTCATGCATTTTGATTGAAACAAGACTGGGGTTGGTGCCAAAAAGCTGTCACAATCACGGCACCATAAAACTGCTGGTCCCAAAAGTAGGAACCCCTGATGTCAGTGGCTATAGGAGGAACTACTGCATAAAAACCCTGCTATTTTGATTATCATCCTCCTCCTCCTTCGGCTGCATTTTTCTTGCAGGCGACCATGAGTCCCATCCATTGCCTTTGATCTGCAGCCAACGCAGCAATTGCATCAAGGTGCAAATCGCCCTTTGTGTCCCCTAACAGTTTCTGTATATAGTTCAGATAGCTTGTCCTCTGTCGACCTGGATGCCTTTTGCCATGGACTGGAACGTAGAGGGTGTACCTCCTGCGTGGCTCTTTCTGGCATCCTAAGGGTGTGTCCAAGGAACCATAGCAGACACTGCCCTACAGTGTTGATGAGAGGCTGGGTGTTTTGTCATTTTGAAGATCTGAGCATTGCTCACACAGTCAAGGTGTTTTTGATGTTGAGCATGATTCTATAACAAGATGTGACATGCATTTATCTTGTTTTCCATGTTGACCGATAGTACCCAGGATTCACATCCATACAGAAGCACTGTCACACAAGTGATGAAAAGTTTGATTTTAGTTGCAATGGGCATTGATGGGCTTCTCCAGATCTTTTCTAGTTTCCAGAAAGCAGTCCATGCAAGTGCCTTTTGCCTGGTTAGGTCACTGTTACTAGATGCCATCATGGATCCCAAGTATTTAAGGTTGGCTACATGGTTTATTGGATGTCTGTATACTTCCAGAGGAGGCTGTGGGTTGCAGTTGATGGTCATGTACTCGGTCTTGGGAACACTGATGATGAGACCTAGTTGTTTTGCTTCAGCTGCTAATTTGGAAAGTTGTGCCTGTGCCCTAGGTATGGATGACTCAAGCAAGGTGTTAAGGTCAGTAAAATCTAGATCATTTAGGATTTTGGTAGGGTGCCTCCTAGATTGATGAGGATGGGTAACTATGCCAGAGTCTGTGTTCTCCATTCATTTCTTCATTAAGAAGTCAATAACAATGAATGGGGCAAGAACATCTCCTTGCAGTACCCAGTTGTAACCTGAAATGGGTCAGAGATGTTCCCAACCACCATGACCACACTCTTGGGGTTGGTGTAGAGTGCACTGATTGCTTTGACAATGGCCTCTGGGATGCCATAGTGCTGTAGAATGGAGAACATGACACTTCTGTTGATGGAATCAAATGCCTTTTTAAAGTCAATAAAAGTGACAGTCAGTGGAAGTTGGTAGGTTCCAAAGGCTTCCGTGATCCTTCGCAGGGTGTGGATTTGCTAAATGCAACTTCTGCCCGGACAGAAACCAGCCTGGTTATTCCTTAGTGGAGTTTTGATGAACTCTGAATATTTTGACATTGTAAAACATTTAGGCTCCTTGAAAGCAGGGAAAAGTCAAGCCAGCAGGGGGTCTGTGGTGGAAGAGCCGATCACTTTTTCTTTTCCATAACCCATCCGTGTGGGTGTCTGTTTATTATTTTTTTTAATCCTTCATCTCTCTTCATGATGAGATAGTTCGAGCTCTGTGCCACAGACAGTGTCGTTCATTTAAAGTTGTATGGTGGTTTTGGTTGTTGAATGGCATTTAACAGCGTGCGGAGTCCTAGTAGAAGTTGCCAGAAAGGTCGGTGGGAAGCCGCACATGCAACTTGACGTGTGGTTCAAATTCATACTGCCATTTGCAATTCGCAACAATCAGAAATGTGAAAATAAGCCAGAAGCAGCCTTTATTTCCCTCTCCACTTTCCCTTTTCTGTCTCTGAATTTTTTTTCTTTCCCATACACACGGGCGGATGCTGTGGTCGGAAATAAACGGACCTACACGGGTTACACATTCAAGATTCGTGATGGTTTCCTGCGAGTGTTACCTCTGTAACATTTCAGGTTTCATGACCTTATGTTCAGTTCTCAAAGTCACCAAGGCAGAACTGGCTCAGCCCCATCTTGGTGGAAAAAGAGCTTTAGTCAACTGGTTCTGGGTTGTTGTTTTTTATATAGTTGTACAATGGCATCTACTGGCAACTTCATATTATTTCACCTACCCTGCTGAAAGCAATTATATTCTCACTAGACTAAAACTGTTGATCATAATGTACTCGCCTCCAGTGTTAGTGTTCAGCAGTATTAATGCTTTTTCCTTTTCATCAAATTCCTTCAGAAAGAACTGGCATGTCATCATTCTTCAATTTCATCCAGTCTACATGGTTTGTCCATGAAGGCACCTATTTTCGATGTATCTTATCCAGTAGTGAAGATTTAACTGATACCTGAACTGAAATGTTTGCCTTATCTGGCATGAGTGACTAATGCATAACATTCCAGCCCTTTTCAATCACTGAAGATGAATTTACATGGACTGATTTTGTTGGTGAACCACAAGTGGATCAGTGACTTGAAGTTCAGTATTTGTAACATGGGACCTGGTCTAGTGCCTTCTTTCCTGTTTTTGTGTATTGTCTTAATTAATAAACAGCAAGGTAATAGGGTGGTAAAACACAAGACAATGCCAGAGTGTTCTATATAGGCAGAAATATGTTAGAGTACACACGAATCCAAGGTTTTGAGGGCTTTGGGGTTTTTTTAAGAGAAAATAATGTTTTTAATTTATTGCTTGGTTTGTCTTTCAAACACAATAAAAGAGGGCTTCATGTTAGAAAATTTTGACTTGAGTGTGCGCTTTAGCGAGTATTAAGATTAATTGTATAATGTAGAATTGGTTGGATTTGGATAGAGTATGAGAAAAAGCCAAACAGTACATCATTAAAAGAAAGAGGTGAGTGAGAGAATTTGGTGAGAATATTTTGGGAAATTAATGCACAGAGGTCTTGCCAAAAAATACACGAGTGAGGACATGACCAAAATAAGTCATTTTAAGGTCCGCTGGAGCCAGCTGACAAAAAGAGCCGTCCAGCACAATGTCCTTTTTTGTACTTTTGCAGAAAAGTCTTGGTAGGGTAAAAGCGATGGATCGTTTTAAATGACACTTGTTTAACTTTGTTAGTAATCAAATATTTAGAGGGTAAACACCATGTTTTCTTCTGTTCCAGGTTTGAGGTAAAGTGATTCCGCTAAGGAACAGCACTCAGCATAGAGACATTATCTCTCTGAAACAGCGTGTAGATCGAGTCAAGTTTATTTGTATAGCGCTTTTAGCAATAAACATTCACTGCAAAAACTAGCCATCCTAATATAAGGAAAAACAATAAATTTGAGAACATTTGGACTATAATCAAGTGAAATAATCTGCCAGTGCAGTAAGATAATTACACTTGGTAAGACATCTTAGAATAAAGTTGGTTGCAATCTAGAACTAGGCTTAATAATCTCAAAATTGGTGTCTTGTTTTCTTCTCATAAGAAATGCGAGATCGTTTCAACTATTTTCAAGATATTTTCACTTGCTAAGATATCATTTTTTGCAGTGCACTGAGCATTTGAGTATATTTTAGTAGTGAATTCAGGGGCTACCGAATGGTATTATAATCGTCAACTGGTCCCCAACTCAACCAGAGTCATTTGGATAAGTAACAAATAAGAAATTAATCTGAATATTTCAAAAGGAAACTCAACGCTGTACTTAAACACTCGTTCACAAGTCTATTTCAAGGCTCCTGAAATCCTGGGTTTGAATCCCTACAAGGCCACAGCCAACCAAAGTTGGCTGTGCTCTCAGGGTCGGAGGAGGGCCGTGACCACCTCTCCCCTGTCAATCACAGCAACACTGGCCAATCGTAGATGTCTGTGAAGTCATGTATGTAGAAGAGGGCAGATTGCTCTTGTCCTGTGTTATGCTTTGTTCCTGTGGTGTAACAGTTTGTAAAAATGTGGTTGGCTGGTTTCATGTGTCTCGTGCCTGATTTGTAGCCGTCATGATAAGGCCAAAAAAAAAAAAGTGTGTTCAGGTAACATGAAATTCTAAAATAGGGTTGGTAGGTCGGAAAAAAGTTTTTTTTTTCCTTACTTTTTTTTTTATTGTTTGAAAAATTTAACACAAATAAACATCTTCCAAAATAACAAATTGTAACAAATTGTCTGTCAACATTGAAAAAGAAAGAAGTAATCTTCTTCTGCCCCGGACAGTCTTTGGCTTTC
>JAOPUC010000001.1:60548018-60559836 GCA_027564185.1 Cephalocassis borneensis
TACTTTCGCCTCACGCCTCTGCACTTGAGTCATCCCCCTGGTGGCCTAGTGGGGGTTTGCTGGATTATCACACCAGCGACCCGGGTTCGAATCCCAGCAAAACCCTAACAAATATAAAGAAACTGTCTCACCTATCTATATTTCTGACACATGGTCATCAGACTAATTTGTGTGCAATAAAAGCAGACATATTGCACTAGGGATAAAAGAGTGTCTTGTCCTATTGGACTTATAAAAGGGGACTCTTAGTCTCTGGCCTGAAGGGAGAGCATCAAATGAACAATGAAGAGGGTGATCTTTACAGTCCAATATTAACCCTGCCTTCTGGATGACCTGTTTCTCATAAATTGACAGCAGGGATAACTGTGGACAGCCAGTCAGCTTCCCAGCCACCTTTACAATATGGCTGAGATTGTTTTTATCCCTAACACTGATGCCCCCACACCAGGCAATAAAAGAAAAGGTGAAAACAGATTCAAAAAGATTTGTAAAATAAAGACAACATAACCTTATCAACACCAAACACATTGAGCTTCCTAAGGAAGTACAACCGTTGTTGCCTCTTCTTGCAAATGACCTCAGTATTCACATCAAATTTGAGCCTGTTGTCTATTATTGTGCCCAAATATATTATACTTTGTAGGATGCAAGAGTCACTGTCTCAACATGCTTGGCATATTGTTGGCACATCTGGGTCTGTTTGTTTGCCTGACTTTTCAGTGTGTTTAATTTGTGCTTGCGAAGTTCAGTACCTTTGGGGAATTCCTTGTCTATGTTTAAATGGAGCGTGCTGAAATGGCGCTGAAGATGTGAAGCTTTGAAATGTGCTAACGATGTATCACATATCAGACAGAAAGGCTTGCCTTTTTGTTCAACAAAAAAGTAAGTGTCCTCCAAGTCCTCAAGAAATGTCCTGTGCTTGTCTTCATATTTGCATTTAGCTTTGCATTTAGCCATTTTTGTGAATGAAGCACAGCTTGTTGGGAAAACGTTGGAAAACGTGCACACGCACAGGAGTGTGCAGTGCAGGTTGTTTCCCCCCTGCCACCCCCACCCCAAGATAATTGGTTCTGTGGCATGTTTGTGGCTCCTTTAAGCAGTAACAGCCCAATACACACAAGCATAACAATAATTTAAAGGAGAGGGAAGACACACAAAAAGTGATGAAAGGTTTTTTTTTTTTAATTTAAGTTGGAGAGCTGCATTCTTATTGGCCAAGAGCCACATGTGGCTCCCAAGCCACGGGTTGGCCACCAACGCCGTAGAGGAAGCAGTGAATGTGCAAAGAATAAGCCACTTTATAACCATCATGTTATAAAAGGATGTCAATTAAAAGTTTGCATATCTAGGCAACACAGTGTCCATCTATCCATCCATCATCACTGATCCTGTGCAGAGTTGTGGGCAAGCTGGAGCCTGTCCCTGCTGACTATGGGTGAGAGGTGGGGTACACCCTGGATAGGTCATTGCAGGGCTGGCACATAGAGACAAATGACCATTCACACTCTCATTCATACCTATGGTCAATTTAGAGCCACCAGTTATCCTAACCTGCATGTCTTTGGACTGTGGGGAAAACCAGAGCACCCAGAGGAAACCCACACAGACACGGGGAGAACATGCAAACTCCATTGGCCACTGGGCTTGAACCCAGAACCTTCTTGCTGTGAGGCGACAGTGCTGACCACTACACCACCGTGGCGACCAACACAGTGTCACATTTGCAAATTCATAACGATTTTCATGAATATATTCATATTAAAATTTACAAAAGTTGAGGTTAGAGTTCAGTGTATTGCTTGAAGCTTTTGGTATGATTTTATTCATATTCAACAATTCAACCTTGTGAGCAGAGCTGTAAAAACACCTTTATCAAGTCCAAGACCAGGACTTGTCAAAACTGAGTCCAAAGAGGTTCCGATCCAAGTCAAGACCGAGTCCAAAGAGGTTCCAATCCAAGTCAAGACCAAGTCCAAAAAGTGGATGGGTGGTGTCCTTCATCCCTGACTGTTTCCCATCCAAGTCAAGATTGAGTCCAAAGAGGTTCCAATCCAAGTCAAAACCAAGTTCAAAGAGGTTCCAATCCAAGTCAAGACCAAGTTCAAAAAGTGGATGGGTGGTGTCCTTCATCTCTGATTTGTTTCCATCCAAGTCAAGACCGAGTCCAAAGAGGTTCCAATCCAATTCAATAATGAGTCCAAATGACAGTCAATAAGTTTTGGCAAGCATATGATTGGTTACCAGGTGGCCAATGTCATTGCCCATCTAGATGTATTTTGAATGAATTAAACCAACAACCGTTTTCTGAACAAGCTCACTTAATCACCGATTTTGTTTTGAAGGACAAATTACCTGAATTTTTTTTTTTAAAGGCAGCTGGACCCAGTTGACCAAGACAGAAACAAGTCTGAGTGCACATACCAACGAGTCCATGACAAGTCCGAGATGACAGATTTGAGTCCAGACTACTATAAAAAGGCTTATAAGCATTTTACATGAGATCAGGTTCAAATAAATGAACACAGGGATGATACTAAATACAAGTAAATATCCAAACAAACTGGCAAAAGTGGCCCAATAGGCTAGGCTTAGCTTAAATATATATATAAAAACAAGGTGAAACAGGAAATAGAGTAAAAGCTAATAAGCAGCTAAGGGTCTGGCTAAGAGAAAGCTCAATGACACAAACATGTAAAGTAGGACCAAAGAATAAAGTCAAAATAGCACAAGATCATCATCATCATCATCATCGTCCTTCCCTCTAGGTGCAATTACTTGGCCCTGGGGCGCGCCTGGCTGAATACATGATTCAGCAGTTGCTTGGATTTGTCTCTATCCATCATACTCCTTCTGGCCTGCTGAGCATCAATGTTAAGCAGCCTTTCCACTTTGTTCCATATCTTTCTTGGATTACGTATATTGAAGATCACCTGTTTCTGGGGTTCGTTGTTTTCCAGCCGGCATATGTGACCAGTATATTTAAGATGTTGCAAATGGCAGAAGTCTCAAATCGAGAGTGTCTTGTTTATATCCTGTAGTTGTTTACTGGAGGTCTTAAAGCTCCAGTCAGTGTCACCCTCTACTTGTGTTTTCAAGTCCTTATCTTTCTCATGATCAACCTTCGGAACATTCTTATGTTCAAAGCCTCCACGGACCATTTTTCTAATAAAACCATGCCAGATCACTTCCACCTTATTGAGCTCATACTCTGACATTTCCCATGCTTGGACACTATAGAGAAGGTGCTCTACAAGACAATAACAAAGAGTGACTGAATGAATGAGTAACAAACACGAGTGAGTGAATTCATTTAATTATTGATTGGCACTTGTAAGAACTTCTCTATATCTCAGTCTCCTATGTGAGGGTTGATGCTTTTAGAGAGATATTAAAATGCTTTTTAATAAAAGTCAGAGCTCTTCAGAAGTTCCTCCTCATTCTTCTTCTTCTTCTTCTTCTTCTTCTTCTTCTTCTTCTTCTTCTTCTTCTTCTCCTCTCAATTCTCTTTATCCAGGAACAGACAGAAATAATATTGCAGCACAAATGACACTGGATATTTCTCTTGATGTTGGATCGTATTAACAGAGTTGCACAGATCTGCAGAGATGAGATGACAAGAGAGGTGTAACTGAGACAAATTATTCTTATTGGCGTCAGCAGTATGAGGGATCACTGCTAGCATTATTCTATTTTATTACCAAGAGATGGAAATAAATGGTAATAATGGTAATAATCTTTTATATGGCTTAGGGTTACAAGAGAAAAGGCCCAGAACTGGTGTTTTGGTGTATATATTCCTACTTGCCCCTTCCTTCACACTTCTGGACAGAGATCTTAGATGTTGTTCTTGGGATCTGCTGGAGTCACTCTCCCAGTTTGCGGGTAACTGCACCGAGGGCTCCTATCACCAAAGGGACCACTTTTGTCTTCTTCTTCCACACTTTTCTAGCTCTTTGTTCAGCCCTTAATACTTCTCAAGTTTCTTAAGTTCCCTTTTTCTGATGTTATTGTCACTTGGCATTGCCACATCTATTACCACAGCCTTGTTCTCCCATTCTTCCACCACTACCATGTCTGGTTGGTTAGTCATTTGTCCATCTGTATCTGGCAGTCCCACAGGATCTTAGCTTGGTCAGTCTCAACCACCTTTGGAGGTGTGTCCCACTTTGACCTTGGGACTTCCAGTCCATACTCAGCACAGATGTTTCTGTACACTATGCCAGCCACTTGATTATGGTGTTCCATGTACGTTCTTCCTGCTAGCATCTCACACCCTGCTGTTATGTGCTGGATTGTCTCAGGGGTATCTTTGCACAGTCTGCACCTGGGGTCCTGTCTTGTGTGGTAAACCCCGGCCTCTATTGATCTTGTGCTTAGGGCCTACTCCTGTGCAGCTATGATTAGTGCCTCTGTGCCATCTTCCAGTCCAGCTTTATCCAGCCACTGGTAGGATTTTTCTGTATTGGCCACTTCTTCTATCTGCCAGTGGTGCATCCCATGCAGTGGTTTGTCTTTCCATGATGGTTCCTCCTGCACTTCCTTCTTGGGTTTCTGCTGCCTGAGGTATTCACTAAGCAATTCATCATTCGGGGCCATCTCCCTGATGTACTTGTGGGTCTTTGTTGTTTCACCCTGGATAGTGGCTCTGATGCTTGCTAGTCTTTGGCCTCCTTCCTTCCTCTTCATGTACAGCCTCAGGATGCTGGACTTGTGGTGAAACCCTCTGTGTATTGTCCGGAGTTTTCTTGTCCTGATGTCGGTGGCCTCTATCTCCTCCTTCGGCCAGCTTATTATGCTAGCAGGGTATCTGATGATTGGCAGGGCATAGGTGTTGATGGCCTAGACCTTGTTCTTCCCATTCTTCTCAGGACTTGCTTCACCCTCCGTAGGTATTTGGCTGTTGCTGCTTTCCTAGCAGCCTCTTCATGGTTGCCATTTGCTTGTGGGATTCCAAGGTACTTGTAGCTGTCTTCCACATCTCCTATTATGCTATCTGGTCACACCACCCCCTCAGTTCTGAATGTTTTCCCTCTCTTTTTACCATCCGGGCACACTTATCTAATCTGAATGATATTCCAATGTCATTGCTGTAGCTCCTGGTGGCGTGGATCAGTGAGTCAGTGTCTTGCTCTGACCTGGCATATAGCTTGATGTCATCCATGCAGAGAAGGTGGCTGATGGTTGCTCCATTTTGCAGTCTGTATCTATAACCACTCTCGGTGATGATCTGGCTGAGGGGATTCGATCCTATGCAGAACAGCACCAGGAATAGAGCATCTCATTGGTATGTGCCACACTTGATGGTGACCTATGTTATTGGCTTGAAATTGGCCTCTAGGGTTGTTTTCCACAGCCTCATTGAGTTCTTGATGCCTGACAGGAGCTTCTGTGTTGTGCAGCGGCAGGTTATTGGGCAGTAGTTGGATGGGACTGCTCCCTTCTGTGGGTCCTTCACAATCAGGACTGTCTGACCTTCAGTCAGCCATTCTGGGTGAGTCCCATCCATGAGCAGCTGGTTCACCTGTGCTGCCAAGCACTCATGTAGTGAGGTTGGTGTGGAAGCTGCCCTGATGTGGGTGGAGTACAGATGTATGGCAGGCAGTTGTTAGTGCTCAGACACATGTTTATTATAGTTTTTCAGCAAGATACGGTACTTTCAAGACAGGGACAATCACTCACACACACACACACACACACACAGAGTCATATTCTGGTCCCAACCACCACTCCTCTGCTCTCCTATTCCTTTTATACACTGTCATCACTGCAAGATACACACACACACACACACACACACACACACACACACACACACACACATACATTAATTGACAACAGGTGTAGTGAATTGGCCACTCACCTTCCCTGACTCTGCCCTCCATTCACAAACTGACGCTCGGCCACACCCCTGTTGCCACATACCCCCACTGTCCAACTCAGGCCAGGGAGCCATCCAGCCTGCAGTGGACTCACCCCCCGATGGGACAGGAAGTCTGTCATCACCATCTACACCCCTAGCCTATGGACCACCTCCAATTTGAATGGCTGAAGGGTGAGATTCGTGGGTGATCTGTGCATTGGCATCCTTCATATGGTGGAGCGACTGGAGGGGTGCATGGTTCGAACAGAGGGTGAAAGGGCATCCCGGCAAGTAGTACCAGAGGGCAAGGACCACCCACTTGATAGCCAGGCACTTCTTCTCTATTATGCTGTACTTGCTTTCATGCATCGACAGCTTACGGCTAATGTACAGCACAGGATGTTCCTCACCCTCCACCTTCTGGGACAGAACGGCCCCCAGCCCCTGTCTGATGCATCTGTCTGTAAAATAAAGGGGAGAGTAAAGTCAGGGGAGTGTAAAAGTGGCCCTCCCACACAGTGCAGCCTTTACGCTAGAAAATGCCTGTTGGCATTGCTCCATCCATAGGACTGGATCTGGTGCTCCCTTTTTAATAAGATCAGTCAGCAGGCTGGTGATGTCCAAATAATTAGGTATGAACCTATAATAGTAGCCAGCCAGCCCCAGGAACTGTCTTGCCTCCTTTTAGGTCTTGGGCCTCAGGCAGGCTGCAATTGCTATAGTCTTGTTAATTTGGGGACGTACCTGCCCATGACCCAAGTGGAAACCCAGATATTGTACTTCCACCTGCCCAATTGCACACTTTTTCAGGTTAGCTGTGAGACCCGCATGCCTCAGCAACTTTAGGATGGCCCTAAGGTTTTCTCAGTGCCGCGGCCAGTCATTGCTATAGATAATGATATCGTCAAGGTACGCAGCTGCATAGGCGGTGTGAGGGCAGAGAACCCCGTCCATGAGCCGCTGGAACATCGTGGGAGCCCCAAATAACCCAAAAGGAAGCGTGACAAATTGGTGTAACCCAAACAATGTGGAAAAGGTCATTTTCTCTCGAGATAGAGAAGTCAAGGGGATCTGCCAATATCCCTTTGTTAAATCCAGTGTCGAGTAAAAACGAGCAGTGCCTAATCGATCGAGCAGCTCGTCAATACGAGGCATTGGGTATCCATAAAATTTAGATACCACATTGACCTTTCTATAGTCCACACAGAACCAGACTGCTCCAGCACACCAGCCCAGGCTCTCCCTCTGCACTGGTGTTACAGACATCACTCACCTTGGGAGGAGAAGACACAGAGACAGAAGGGGGAAATGGGAGGACACCACAGGTGCATCGGGCCAGCTGGGGGGGAGCTGGCCCTCGCCTCTGTGGTGAGGGAACAGGGTGAGGATGGGAAGCAGAGGGAAAGGAAGAGAGTGGAAAGAGGAAAAGAGGAAGCACATCTTCCTGCCATTGGAACCACTGCCATGTGGTCCTCTGCCAGCTTTATGGCTTGTTCCAGTGATGCTGGGAGATGACACTGGACCCACTCCGCTGTTCCTTCTGGAAGTTGCGCAATGAACTGCTCCAGTGTCACCAGGTCGATAATTCCTTCGGCGTCGCGGTCGTCTGCCCTCAGTCACTGCCAGCAGGCATCCCTGAGTTGTTGGCCAAACACTAATGGCCTGCCGACCTCCTCCAAGCGCAGCACGTGGAAGCACTGATGCTGTTGTTCCGGGGAGAGTCCGCCTTGCTGGAGAATGGCTCTCTTTAAGTCCACGTATATGAGCTGGCTGTCAGTAGGGAGGTGCAGCGCAACAAGCTGTGCCTTGCCAGTCAGCAGGGGAAGTAGGCATGCTGCGCACTGCTCGACCAGTCAACCCCATGCTTCGGCTGCTTGCTCGAAGAGCGCGAGGCAGGCTTCCGGATCATCATGCAGACCCATCTTTGTTAGGGTGAGGTGGGGAGGGTCCGCTGCAGTGGTGGTCGAGGACCCCACCAACGTGAGCAGATGCCAGAATGCCTGGCGGTCTTCTTGTTGGGCCAGCATCAAGGCCTCGGAGTGTTGTTTCTGCTCCTTTCGGAGGGCAATCAAGTGCTTGATCCTGGTTCTGCTGTGCCTTGGCAAGGGCATGAACGAGGTCCTTGAAGGGCGAGAACTCCATGGATAGGCTCCCTTCTGCACTCCTAGGTTTTGGCACCACTGTGGAAGCTGCCCTGATGTGGGTGGGGTACAGAAATACAGCAGGTGGTTGTTAGTGCTCAGACACACTTTATTATTGTTTTTCAGCAAGACACAGTACTTTCAAGACAAGGCCAGTCACACACATATACACACACATTCGTGGTCCCAACCACCACTCCTCTGCTCTCCTACTCCTTTTATACACCATCATCACTACAAGAGACACACACACACAGGCACATATTAATTGATGACAGATGTAGCGATTTGTCCACTCACCTTCCCTGACTCCACCCTCCATTCACAAACCTATGCTTGGCCATGCCCCCACTGCCAAAGTTAGTTTCTTTAGCCAATAGGCATGAACCCTGTCCAGGCCTGGTGCTGTCCAGTTCTTCATTTTCAAGACTTTTACTTGGATGTCTGCCACAGTCATGGTTACTGGGTCTTCTTCAGGTTGATTGCTGTATTGGGCTCTCAGGTCTGTTAGCCACTGAACACTGTTGTTATGTGATTTTTTCCTTCTCCCATATCCCTTTCCAGTATTTTTCAATCACCAGCCTTGGTGGATCTGGAACCATGTTGTTATTACTCTGCCACCAGGTGTACACCATTGATGGTTGAGTGGAGAGTATCCTATTTATTCTCCTGGCTTCAGCTTTGCTTGTGTACCTCCTTAGCCAGGTAGTCAGGGCTGTGAGTCTTTGTTTGGTGGTCTCTAGCACATCAGGTATGGACAGCTTGCTATAATTCTTACAGTAAGTAGCCCTTTCCTTGTCATACCTTTCTGGAGTTCTGATAGCTGGCTAACTTCTCTCTGGGTCACCTTGATCTTAGCCTCTAACCTTCTTTTCCATGGTGGAAATTGCACCTTATGGTTTGTGTCCATCTTATCGCCAAGCATTTCCAGGATCACTGTTGCTGTGATGTATATCAGCTTGTTGGTCTCAGTGATGATCACAGTATGGATTGTTCGTACTGCTGCATTCACATCTTCTAGGAGGTTTTCAGGAGGTACTTCACACAGTCATGGTAGTCAGGCACAGTGGTTCAAGGTGTTCAGCTTTGTCACTATCTTCAATTTCAGGTCATCTGCTCATGCATTAAGCACTTGCTCACAATTTACCTCATCAAATGCTTCAAAAACCAACAGACATCTATTTTTATGTGCTCAGGTTGTAATTAAGACATCTTTTTTTTTCAGGTAAGTGTAGACTGCCATTAGCTAACCACTTCTCCATAGAGACTGAATGGGATTTAGCTAACTAGCAGTGGGTTTTGCTAACATAGCTGAAAGTTATCACTAGCTATGTAGGGATAACGTTAGCTTTCTTGCGTCAAGTTAAAAGTGATGGGCCGCTCATGTTTTTTTTTTTTGTGGGTTGCTCTTATCTGATTGGTTGCTGCCAATTGTCTCTTGCCCTAATTAGTTGCCCTGTGTCTCACCTGGTTGGCCGTTGCTGGCAACATTGCCTGGCAACGTTGCCCAAAAAGTTGACCTTTAGTCCACTACTTGAGTCAGTAGCTGCAATGACTAATTGTCTAAATCAGTAATAAAAAGTCTGAGGGATGAGCAGTAAAATGTACAGAATATCGACACCTGGAGTTAGTGTTCACAAGTGTGAAAATGACTTCAGATTGTGAAGATTAAAAAGTTTGCAGGGAGTGAGGGTATTCAGACCTTTATAAAAGAGACATAAGATTTTGGTCCTTTTTGTTCTTTGATGTGGAGACAGTAAAGATTTTAGAGTGGAGATTCTGCTCATGTAAAACACATAGGTGCTAGTAAAAAGGTGCACAACTGCACTCTGGACGAGTTTATCTAAAATGTAATGTGAGACGAGAACTGAGTTTAGGAATGTTACTGAAGGCTGAATATACAGGATGTTTTCCCTGGATCTTTTGCAGACGTTTTGTGGAATTGTCGAGGTTGAGAAAGAGCTCTGAAATTCAAGACGTCGCCAAGGATTTTCTTCTCAAGGACCTGATTGAATCAGCTGAAAACACCAACCCAGAATTCACCATTAATAATCAGAATGTGAGCTCTCTCTCTCTCTCTCTCTCTCTCTCACACACACACACACACACACACACACACACACACACACACACACACAAGAACATGCAGAAAGGAAATTCTTTGTCCATGTGTGTGAAGGATGCCCATGAATTCCTCTGCTACTGTCTGACCCAAATGGAGGAATATGCATGTTGGCATCAGGATGTGGATTGTAGATGCCCGGTCTGGTCCAATTTCAAATTCAAGATGAGGAACATCATAACATGCTCCAGGTATGATACATAAAGTAAAGAGCTTGGAGTTTGTAATGCAGATGTGATGTGATGCAGATGATGTTTAGATGTTGATGCATGTTGTGTTGCAGCTGTGGATCCCAGCAGAATAACAAACCAGAAGTGTTTAATCACATCTCTGTGCCCCTGATGCACAACACAGTAGAACAGTGCTTGAATGACTTGGTTATGGTGAGCAACTATCAGCCTGATGTGCCTTCATTTTTACATCCTCACATCATATTATCATTGACCCCTCTGTGTATGAATAACGTGTATATTGTAGAACCCAAAAGTGTTGGAGTGCAAGTGTGTGGTGTGTGGAGGAGAATCTGCCACCTCCAGGTGGATGTTCCACTCTCTGCCCAGGTTTGACTGCTATACACACACACACACACACACACACACACACACACACACACACACACACACACACACGGTGCATTTTCCCTATTAGTTTAATTCACTTCATTCCAGAAATCACACTCAGGGCTATGAGCTCCTGAGTGAGAAAAGGATTTGACTCTAAATCAAGGTACATTTTCTGTTTTAGCTTTTTAGACTTTTCCATCATAGACAAGAAACTGGTCAGTCAGTCATGCATTGATCATAAGTGCTGTAAGAGTCCACCAGTGATTTTGGATCTTCAGCTCTAATAATATAAATATTTATGCACTGCCTAAAACCAGAGCCCCTGATGAGTGTGTGAGCAAAATATCTGCAAGGGCACAAAATCAACCTGAATAGAATAATAATATTATAGTAAAGAAAGGATCAAGTTGTGTAGTATAGTATATTTCGCATCAGTAAATTGCTGCATTGTTTTGTGACAGTGATATCAATAATGCACATTGCAGTTACAAATACATATTCATTCCTTTCTTTGACACCGCATGCCATGTGCCAGAAACAACACCACAACAGTGTGGGAAATATGGAATTTTAAGCAGACTGTCACTGGACAGAAAAGTCTGAAATGTTATCTGTTCGTCCAAATTTCAGCCTGTCTGAATGATGGGCCAAATCCCTGGAACAATGTGTCTGGGGGTTCAGGGCCCGCTTTAGGGCCCTGGAAGCTGATGGGCTTTAGATGCCTGGAGATGGCTCCTCAGTTATTTCCAGGCACATTTTTGTGATCTTCAAAGGCCAAATTACACTAGACATTAGTTGCTTATTACACTACAAATTGAATCTAATTTACAAGAAAATGTCAGAAGATTCAAGTAAAACATGCTTTAAGTTATACCCCCCCCCAAAAAAAAAACAGTAGCACACACAGGTCAGTTCTATGTCTAGAGAAAAGTATGGAGGGCAAGGATGTTCCAGTTAGTTACAACTTACTGGTAGTCATATATCAGTACGATTATAACACTCGTGAAAAATGTGAAAAGTGACTATATGATGTTTATAATAAGTTGTGGCAGCGGGGGCGTGGCCAAGCACCAGTCTGTGACAGGAGGGCGGAGTCAGGGAAGGTGAGTGGCAGAATCACTACACCTGACTG
>JAOPUC010000001.1:61731297-61741373 GCA_027564185.1 Cephalocassis borneensis
TCTGAATAAAATATGGAATTTTGAAACTTCCACATCATTGCATTCTGTTTTTATTTACAATTTGTACTTTGTCCCAAATTTTTTTGGAATCGGGGTTGTACTTGAATTGAAGAAAAGAGTGAAATTTATAAACAGCATTGTCTTGTGCGATTTTTTTTTTTTTAGGTCCAGCTGAAAACATGACAAAAGTGGAATGAGGCATGAGGATTGAATTTGTCTATTGTTTATTTGTCTATTGGAAGATTAAGGTTTCCAAGGAGATTGAGTGGAGTCTCATCAACTGGAAAGAGACTCAGCAGGGTGTCCAACTCAACGACAAAGTTCAAAATGTGCCCAGGTGGTCGAGAGATGAATGTGTAGTTGAAGTTTGCCAGGGAACCGTCTGGGTGATGGATAACAGTCATGATAAGTTCAGTAGACCTTCATCAGCACATCTGTCATTGTAAGTGAAACTCTACACAGTAGAACAGGGGTACTCAAGTCCAATTTGAGAAAGTTCAGTTATATGAAAGTGCTTCCTTACAAAGATCTGCATACGCAACAGTTACCTTCTACCAATCTTGATAAAGATGCCTTCTTTCTGATTCTGTTTCTTTAATGTTTAAAATTAATGATTCGTTTCAGGTGTGGCACCGTGGTGCAGTGGTTAGCACTGTTGCCTCACAGCACTGTTGCCTCACAGTATGTTCATAGCTGATGGGTGGAGTTTGCATGTTCTCCCTGGGTTTCTGTGTGGGTTTCCTCCACCATCCAATGACATGCAGATTTGGTAAAATGCCCAGCCAACTGGGGTTGCACAAACCAGTGCATACTTAGTGCCAGTCCCAAGGATTAATTGGGGAGGGTTGTGTAAGGAAGGGCATCCGGTGTAAAACCTATGCCAAATCATTGATCCACTGTGGCGATCCCTAATGGGACCAGCTGGAAGAAGAATTTGTTTTATTCTAAATGAGAGGTGGTTTACCTTCAGTGGAAGTGGTGGGTCAGGTTGTGGCGATCACCACAAATAATTTAGCATCAATGAACACATACTTCCTTGTCCATTTGGATTGAAATGGACCTCAAGCCATGTCATGAGTTCTCTAGTAATCAAACCAGACCAAAGTAAATTAAGTCCATCCATTATCCATAACCGCTTATCCTGTGCAGGGTTGCAGGCAAGCTGGAGCTTATCCCAGCTGACTATGGGTGAGAGGCTGGGTTCACCCTGGACAAGTCGCCAGATCATCGCAGGGCTGACACACAGAGACAAACAACCATTCACACTCCCATTCACACCTACGGTCAATTTACAGCCACCAATTAGCCTAACATGCATGTCTTTAGACTGTGGGGGAAACTGGAGCATCCAGAGGAAACTCATGCAGACATGGGAAGAACATTCAAACTCCACACAGAAAGACCCCCATCGGGCGCTGGGCTCGAACCTAGAACCTTCTTGCGGTGAGGCGACAGTGCTAACCACTACACCATTGTGTTGTCCGAAGTAAATAAATTGGGGGAAAAAATTCTATGGACTTGTGAAGTTTGAGAAATCTCTCCTCTTCATGATGTAATACCTGTAGCCCTGTAACTCCAATACAATGGGCTGTGTTCAGCTAAATCACTGACATAAATGCATTTGATGTGTTAACCTGAAACTAAGGATTGGTACCAGAAGCGACAGTGGCTATATTTGTTTAAAAGCTGGAGTTGCTCAACTGTGGGCACATTTTTGTCCATTCATCTCTGAAAAGACTGTGTTTTTAAGTACTCGGTTCAGTCCACTGAAAACCACTGCTGAGTCTGCAACTGGACTACAGACTCAGTTGACAATCCCTGAAGCAGCAGAAGCTGGCACAGCTGTACCTGTTAACACACACTTGTAAATCTTAGCGGCCGTGTACATTAACACACTTTCCCTCAGTACAACTGAATTCCACGCAACAGTGCATCAGTCCCGGTCTCTGGTTCATTCCAGAAAACTACAACTCCCACAAGAGCTGTAATTACCTCAAGGTCACAAAGGACAACAGGAAAAAATATGAAGAGAGAGAGAGAGAGAGAGAGAGAGAGAGAGAGAGAGAGAGAAAAAGAGAACTTTTGCAGATTTCTCAAAGACGATGAAGGACAAATACACTGGAGTTTTTCTCCTCTTGCTATTTTGCCTGTGTGTGTGTGTGTGGAGGTAGTTTCAGTTTCCCAGTCTGTTCTTCGTCACCGTTAAGAACCTCCGCAGAAATGTGAAACTCTCACCAGATGGCCCAGCATTTGTCTCCACTTAGCTCCTGACACACAGGGAGTCTCAATCTCAATCTCACTTTAAGCTGACCCCATGAATTAAAGAAGGTTAAATCAGATAAAGTGTCCTTGTCATTCACCCTCCATTTCTTCCACTCTCTCATACATATACACACACACACCCTCAGAGCAGATTGTGTTCAGATTAGTAAGCAGCTCTCTGTCAGTAGGCAACGTTTTGAAAGATAAAGACAGTCCCATTTAGGTATCAGTTACTACCTACGCTCTTCAGCGATACTCAAGGGCAGTGCAGACAAGTCCGTAAATCATTCTGTTTACCACACAAGAATTTTGTTCCTCAAGTTCCTGAGAAATTGTTTGCAAATGAAAGTGAATTGCTAATGTATCACAAACTCAAAACTCACATAGCTCATAGCTAGTTTAAATGCCTACCTTGCTAGCTGGCAATGTTAAACCACACTCACAACCCGGTCTATGGTAAAAGATTTGGTAAAACCTTGCTTGAGGCTTGCGTAACACTTGCGTGTGTTCAGCACTGGAGAAGGTCGCAGACTGGCCATGGAGACTTTTGGTCCTGCACATGCAAATTCTATGGGTCTTGTGAAAAATTAAGAATGCATATCCAACGTACAGGACCCGTGCTCTTTTTGTACACCAGAACCAAGTCAGCAGCACTACTAGTAGGGGCTTTTTCAATGACAGTAAGACGTACGAGTGACACACAATCATTGTATGAGTGACGTGCCTCAGAAGGATTACACAAGTATTCCACACTTGCTATTTCTGCAGTCCCCCAGACAGAAGTACATCTCACTTTTTACCCCTATGTGTGACATGCACGCAGCGCACGTGACCCGCACACAATACGAGGGGCAAGACTCTGGGTATATATATTGGAGGAGGAACCAAGGAACTGATCATGTAGTGTGTGGCATTGTAGAAGGGAAGAAGATGGCTGTTGCCATACTGCCGCAATGACTGAGGGAGCTGGACCTTTATAGGCAAATGATAGAAGCTGAGGAGCAGCACAAAGTGATATTGGCTTTGCCAATGCAGGGACACCAATGTCAGAATGCGAGGAAGCAGAGGCGATGGCCTCTGTCCCATCTTTTCCCAATCACTTCCTCTCTCTTATCCTCTGCTGAATGCAACCTATATTTGACAAGTACTTTGCCCATACTCCTCCCCCAAACTTTCCCCTGGGTTCACTGCGACCCTGCGGCACGGCTGTGAGCTACCAAACCCTGTGACCCGTGTGTGTCCAAAACACTTACCGCGGGTTGTGAGTGTGGCATTAGCAGGCTAACTGTAGAAATTAGCTGCCACTAGTCTGAGATCTGTCCTTGGGGAAAACCAACAAAGGAAGGAACAAAACATGATGGGGTGGAGTGATATAGTTTGATGCAAAGTTCAGTATTTTCCTGTAACAGAATTTCCTAGATAAACATCTGTTTATAGTTGCATTAGGGCCTGTGTCCACTAGATGCATTTTTTTTTGGATGACCTTATTTTCAGATCACTTTCAGAGTGCTTCTATCAAGTAGTGTTGTAGTCAACCACCTAAACCAAGACCAAGTCATGACCAAGACCAGAGTGTATCAAGACTGAGACAAGTCCAAGACTTTGAGGGGTTGAGACCAAGTCAAGACCAAGATCAAGACAGGGCAAGACTGGGTCAAGACCAGGGCCAGACCAGTGTGTGTGAAGGGGGGTGGGGAGGGGTCATGACCATTAACAGTAACGGGAATTTCAAATTAGCAATGAGTTATGTTACTGGTCATATTTGAAGCAGGAAGTTTAACATCCAATCACAATAATGATATTAACAAATAAATCACACAATGCACAGGCGATTTAGTGAAATCCCTACAGTTGTGGTTTTGACTGGTCTTGAAATAAAATCCAGAGTCTCTATGTCTGAGATCGAGACAAGACCGAGTAAAAATGCTGCCGATTCTGAGATGAGACTGAGACTTTCATAAAATGATCCTGAGACCAGACTGGAGTACTACAACCCTACTCTCAAGCACTTATGTTTCAAGGTCACAAAAGACACCTTCTAGCAACATCTGCATTGCTTCGTTGTGGACACAGAGTGTCTATTTACTTTAGAAAGGTTAGCTAAAATGATGGGGAAAAAATCACATCCTGGCATCAGCAGCAGGAACATCCTTCCATGCGTTTGATTTCAAATGTTGATCAAGGTAACCTTTCAAGGTTAGATGGTAAATAACTGGGCCGTCATTACATTAGAGTCATTGAGTAGACACTTTTTCCAGAGCAACATACAACATGCCCTGAGTAGTCTGAGGAGCAGTTGGGGGTTTGGTGCCATTCCTGCTGGTCTAGGGAATTGAACCAGCAACCTTTTGGTCCCAAAGCTGCTTCTCTAACCATTACAGCATGGCTTCAGTGAGAGCCAGGACAGTTTGTCTCTTCAGCCCTGGTTGGCATTGTTGATACTGTATATTAAGTCCCACCCTTTCTTGATTGTGATTGGTCAGTGAGACAGAAGTGATTTTGATGACAATGAACACTGAAATTCTTAGGATTTGTATTGAAGATAGATGCTGCCAGCGCAAAAAAAAAAACACATTTGGTGAATGCAAGCCTGTCATGTCTGTGAAACAAGTTACATGAATGGTACACTTCAAGTTCAACTATCTTGAATTTGATCAAAAATTCATCAAATGTAACAAATATTCCTTATTATGACATTCCAATATCGTTATCTCTCCACAGTTTTTTAATCTCTCCCTCTCTCTCAGTTCCTTGCTCACTCATACTCGCTCCCTCTCATTATGTCCATTAGCAGCTCTGATGTGTAAATGAAATCAGTGCTAACAGCAGCATCATTACCAGCACCATCAACACAAGTTTCAATGCTCACATCGCTATAGAGACGAGTGGGCGTGAACAATTCACACACTTGCCAATCATCTGCTTTAGAATGAGGTGGCAAGCTGGCACAGTGATGTGAAGGAACTAGCACTGAGTCACTAAACCCCTCAGCTATAAGCGCTCATTTACAAGCATCTTATTCCATTCATAAAGACAGAGAGAGAACCGAACTTCATAGCAAAGCCCAGAGGGGTGAGAATCAGAGAGAGCCTCAAATTGGACACTAGAAAATGACTCAGTCTCAGATTCTATAAAGGTGCTATTATTTGTATTCTGACATATTGGGATTCAATGAAAAGGTTCCTGGACTGGAAACATGTTCCAGAGTTCATAGGGGGAAAAAAATCTGTCAAGTAGGTTCCTGAAAAGGTTCCTGGACTAGAGTTCCTGAAAAGGTTTCTGCTACAGTGTCCTCCATGATTATTTGCTCCACTTGTAAAGATGAGTAAAAAGGGTTTTAAAAAATCCACCTTTTGGGGTGCCAATAATAGTAACATGTTTTTGTTGAAAATAATTATTTCCTGATGAGGGATTTGTTTTTCTTTAAATTAATTGATTTCAATTAAAGGTTGGATTTTTTTCAGTGTGAGATGAAGCGACTTCAACAAAATGTGGATTTTTTCCTAAAATGATTTCTGAGGTGGAAACACAACTAAGGTACCCCAGTTCCTGAAGAGGTTCCTGCATTGGATATGTGTCTGTGGTATCCCAGTTCCTGAAAAGGTTCCTGTATTGGATATGTGGCTGTGCTACCCCAGTTCCTGAAGAGGTTCCTGCATTGGATATGTGTCTGTGGTACCTCAGTTCCTGAAAAGGTTCCCGTATTGGATATGTGGCTGTGGTACCCCAGCTCCTGAAGAGGTTCTTGCATTGGATATGTGTCTGTGGTTCCCCAGTTCCTGAAAAGGTTCCCATATTGGATATGTGTCTGTGGTACCCCAGTTCCTGAAAAGGTTCCCATATTGGATATGTGGCTGTGGTACCCCAGTTCCTGAAAAGGTTCCCATATTGGATATGTGGCTGTGGTACCCCAGTTCCTGAAGAGGTTCCTGCATTGGATATGTGGCTACAGTACCCAAGTTCCTAAAAAGATCTGTGTTGTGGAAACACGTCTAAAGTACCATACCTGAGCTCCTGAAAAAGTTCATGGAGTAGAAACAAGAGTGCCTGAAAAAGATTTCTGCAGTGTGTACACAGTTAATGTTCCTCAGACAGTTCTTGAACTAAGTGGCACAAGTGCCTGAGGTCCAGAAAAGGTTTGTGCACTGGGTATTCAGTAACAGTACCTGAGCTCTTGAAATGGTTCCTTCAGTGGCATTGTGGCTAGAGACAGAGACAAGAAATGCTAAAGAAATGACAAACAGGTAGAAGGAATAAAGGAACAGAAGTCCCCTTTGTTCTCCCAATTCAACACACACACACGAACTCCCCTCAGGAAACTTCACACCTCCATAATACATGAATCCTACTGTCACCCCCCCATCTCCCCATCCACTCATCCAGTCCTCAGATCTTCCTCTGTTGTTCTTTCTCCTACCTCTGTGTGTGTGTGTGTGTGTGTGTGTGTGTGTGTGTGTGTATAGAGAGATTAATGCTTATTACCCACAATCACACACAGAGATTGATTGAGGCAAGTCCAGTGCATGCTGTGTGTGTGTGTGTGTGTGTGTGTGTGTGTGTGTGTACAAGGAAAAGGTTCACGCTATACTCACTAAGGGACAACCTAAAAATACCTGAGGTCAAACTGAGGTCTCTCTCTGTCTGTCTCTCTCTCACACACACACACACACACACACACACACACAGTGCCCGTGTTTCCATCAGAGGAACTAAAGTGTCCTAGAGGTTTCCTGGACAAGAACTGCACAGTTCCTGAACTCGTCTCGAGTCAAATTCAATTCCGCTCCGCTCAGTAGCTTGCACTGCACTTCATCCTGCTCAGGGACAATTTTTCCATTAAAGATTCCATCAACCTTTCAGTTATAAACCATAAATATGATGATGCAATGTATAAGGTGGATTGTTGCTAGGAGCAGATATACAGTTGCTTTGAGAGGTGTACAACTAGATCAGACTAAAATGCACCTCAGAGCTTCCGAAGCAGTTCAGCAAGGCAAGGCAAGGCAAGGTAAGGCAAGTTTATTTATATAGCACATGTCATACACAGTGGCAGTTCAATGTGCTTCGCAGAAATGAAAGCAGAACAGTAAGCAATATAAAATAAAATTACATAATTAAACAATAGTAGAAATAAAAGAATAAAATAAAAGTTCCCGTGCTTTTACACGAGGATCATTAAAAAAAATAGAGAGAGAGAGACAGCAGAATATAATAGAATAAAAGTTAAGTAAAATTTTAAAACAGAGAGACTATAAAAGTAAAGAATTTAAAATATGGAAATAAAAATAAAAGATAGGATGCAAGGTTTCCAAAATTACAACTATCAGTCCACCTACTTATTTTAAAGCTGCAGAGTTTTACTAAAAATGGTTAAGTCAGGGGAGCAAAAGTTTTATACTTCATACTATGATATTCCAGAGCTGCTATGCTGAGAGTCACCCTGATAAACCTCTGATCATAATTCATAGCAGTTGGAAGTGTCGTGTCAGAATGGGTGGGAAATTTGTATGCATATTTAATATGCCTGATCCCGTGTCAAACGTTCTCACACCCAAACTTTAAGCATGAAAGTAGTCTGACTACAGTGACTGGGAGGCACTAGGAGCCAATCAGGAGAAAAGAAGAGTGAGGGGGCATGAGAGTGCAATTAACCAGGAGTGAAAGAAAGGGGGAGGAAAAAAAAGGATTCAAGGCTGATATAATTTTAACATTTTTGGTTGAAGTGGAAAGCTTTTAAAATAAACAGATTAGACAATACATGAAAAACCCACTTTTTTTTTTTTAAACAACCCTACCCTAAACTTTGGTGAGGGGTTTCGATCTTTTATCTGGTATTCACACTGACTTACAAATTAAACTTTTTATTCTCATTGCACTTAATCATGAGCAATCAGGAGTCTTGAAAAATTGGCCTCTCTCAAACTACATACCATCGTCATAAATAGAATTACAGCTTTAAAAACAAACTAAACAAAACCTAAAGTGTCACTTTTGCCAATCTTCAGCTGAAATTATTTTCCTGCATCTTTAAAAATGACTTATTTTTCACATATAGTGGTTACAAGTAGTATAAGGAAAAGCTACCCTTCTTGCCCAACTAGTAAATATACAGCTGAATGACAAATTAAATGAAAATACAATATAAAGGATCTTATAGGGTAGTCACACTAGAGCCGGAATGCCGTTGGAATGAAAATTCTTCGTATATTCCGGGATATTCGAAGTGCATTCTAAAAATTCTGACTGCATTCTGGGTGCATTCCAAACATTCGGGCCCATTCTTGTGGCCGGCCCGAATGTTTTGCTCATGCTCAAAACATTCGAGGTGCATTCGAAGAGGAGAAATATCGAACGGCATTTGAAGTATTCTAACTGCATTGTAAATATTCTTACGGCATTCCAACAGCATTTGAAACATTCTGATCGTGTTCAAGGGAAAAATCGAAATAGCAAGCCACTTCAAATCCTGCCAGAATGTCTCGAATGTGCCTCGAATGAGCTGGAATGCAAATTCTTCGTATATTCCGGGATATTCGAAGAACATTCTAAGTATTCGAGCTGCATTCTCTTTGAATTCTTAGACGTTCGAAACATATTTGGCGACTATTCCAGGAGTGTTTTGACTGCATTCGAGGCACCTTCTGACCAGACTTCGGGTGGTATTCGGGCAACAATCGAACCGCACTCGTACGGCATTCGAAGTGCATTCTTAATATTTTTACTGCATTCTAACAGCATCCTACGTATTCCTACTGTGTTCCAACTACATTTAAAAGCTAATACACCCGGAATGTTCAAGAATCATTCAAGGCGGGTTCGAAGCGCATTCTAAGTATTCAAACGGCATTTTTACAAAGCTGTAAGAATGTTGGTCAGTTTGAAATTCCCGCCCAAACGTGGCACAAATTTTGAAAAATTTTTCATTCCGGCTGGTTGTACTAATTCCGAATAAGTGTGACGGGGGCCTTAGTGTCTGCCCTTACAAAACAAGATTGATGTAGTGACCTAAAGCTAACATTTAAGAATATATATGATGTGTGCGCGTACCGTGTACTTAGGTGACACCATAACATTTACTACTAGACACCACTGCACACATTAGCCATGTTCTCTTAACAAGTATTTAGTGGAATAAAATATAAAACTTTTCTTCAGTTTCATTCAAAAACACGAAGGCAGAACCTGCAATTTGTGCTCTGTTTGAGTTTAAACAATCAAACTTATTTTGAACATGACCTGTTTTCAAGTAAACAACATCTAACAGAGTTCTTCACAGTTCCTCATAACAGCTTCGACAAGACAAAGCATTTCCTCTGATGAGATACTGCTTTTGGCCACCGCAAGGAAGTGCTACCACAAGAGCTTCTGCACACACAAGATTACAAGTACTTGTTTAGCATCCACTGACGCTTTGTCTTATTAAACTTCAGTCATTTCAAATTGCAGATTTAGATTCAGTAAAAGACTGAGTCACTGCCAGAGAGAGAGTTTTGATCAATATGTGAACTGAATAAGTAACTTCGTCTTCATACATATTACATTTCACAATGGTGTAAAGTTTTTCACAATTACAGAATTTATTTAGGGCATCACGGTGGTGTACTGGTTAGCACTGTCGCCTCACAGCAAGAGGGTCTAGGTTTGATCCCCGTGGCCGGCGAGGGCCTTTTTGTGCAGAGTTTGCATGTTGTCCGCGTGGGTTTCCCCCAAAGACATGCAGGTTAGGTTAACTGGTGGCTCTAAATTGACCGTGAATGTGAATGGTTGTCTGTGTCTATGTGTCAGCCCTGTGATGACCTGGCGACTTGTCCAGG
>JAOPUC010000001.1:62333959-62345949 GCA_027564185.1 Cephalocassis borneensis
TTCAAGCAAGTCCAGTTGCTCTCTTTTACCACCCACAGTTTACTATGACCTGGATGACTGAGAATCTTCACAGACATGCAACCAAAAATACTGTTTGGATTTTCTTTGGTTGGAGTTCTCATCACCTGAAAACCATTGGCTGCTGCTGAGGATGACCACACATGAAGAGCCTGAAGATCAGGAGGTCACTCATGGTGCTTATGGTTCGTCTCTTGAGGGCTTGGCCTGTCCAGTGTTTTTGTTACCTCAGATGAGAAAGTAGACAGAATACAGTCCACAGCCCACTCTACGATTGACACACCACATTATTTAAAATGTCTTTTTCTGTGAGGCAAATAGTAAACAGAAGCTAACTGCAGCTAAGAACTAAAGTTGTGAGTGACGTGACGTGATCAATTTCTGTGGGCTGTTTTGAGGATCGGTGCAGGGGTTTCAAGGTTCTGCTGTGGCCCTAAGCTTCAGCAGCTATGAAAGAATTAAGGCTCCATAGCTCAGTGGTGAGAGCACTGGTCTTGTAAACCAGGGGTCGTGAGTTCAATCCTCACTGGGGCCTGTAAGTGATACTTTTAACGTAAAAAGATGATCCAGACAAAAGAGGGAATATTGAGAACACTGACACCAGAAAGTGCTCTTCATGATTTCTTATCACCTGAAGACCACTTTCTGCTGGTGAGAATGGCCCCATATGGACAGTTTAAAGATCAGTGAGATTACTCTGAACGAGACTGAGGACCTGAGGGTGTCTTTGGTGTGCAATTTCTGCAAAATACTTTGCACTCAAGTCACCATCAATGCAGATGATAACGTCAACGACAAAAAAAAGACTTCAAATTAAGACTAATATATAGATTGAGGCACTGCCTAAAAGTGGAGCGCCCATCTGTTTCTGGTTTGTAGAATTTTCTTATATCATAGCCTGCCTCTTTTGTTTTATTTCTTTACCGTTATAGTAAACGGCACTCTATGCCTATGGGGCTCCGCTCGCATGGGCCGAAGGAGCGCCACTAATATGAAGATTTAAATTTTAATTCCAGATAGGAGTGTGGTTCAGTTAAAGGTTAAACTGATTTCCGTGGTGAGTAAATACCAGTAGAGCGAGTGTTGGTGTGGGGATGTTCTAAAGCAGCCTGCAAAGCACGTCATTTAGAATGATGAATCCGCACGACTTGCAGTTGCTGCTCTCTAACAGTTCCAATACAGCCAGTCAGCCATCTGTCACAGAACACAACAGATCTGGAGTTTGTCATTTTCATCTTTGGCACTGTGTCCATCTTAGAAACTCACTGCGCTCGCAAGATAATCTGCTCTTTGTCATTTCTGTGGATTGAGCGGGACAGAAACCACCCCTCCCCCACCCAGCTTTTTCCTCTGCTCTACACCAAAATCATAGGTGACATGCTTTCTTATTTTGAACACAGAATGGCAAATTTCACCAAAAAGTAAGCAAAATATATAAAGTTTTCAAGGTCTTTGGTTGAAATGTTTCCCCTCGTGGGCCAAGTTGTAACAGGAGCCAAACCATGCAGGCGATATTAAAGCTAAGCTAACAGAGCATGTGCATTGTGCAGGCAGCCTTTTGCCACCACTTCACCAATCAGCTGACCTGTTGCCAGTGTATTGCTGTTTTCTTTCCTTGTCCATACTGTTTGAATTGATCAGTATAACTGGTTTCATAAGCCATGCTCATCATTAATCACTGTTTGCCATCACTTCATTCTCATGCATTTAACTATGCTGTGGGGAGAGCGGGGAAAGGCCGAGCAGCATTTTTGAATACCAAATGTTTGTCATGTCTTGTTCAAAATGCTCATTGTCATTTACATCTCTCATCTGTGTTCACTTTGTCTAATATCAAGAAATGCAAATGTACACATGGGCTGTGAAAAACACTCTCATTTATTGGGTAAAACTTTGTATTTACATTTCCATATTCAGTTTACTCACCGCCATTCAAACTGCAATACTTCCTGATTTACGTTGGGAAACTGAGGGACTGTACCACTTGGGTCAAATCAAGGGGTGTCGCGAGTGGATGGTTGTTTGAACCATTTTGACAGGGGTGTTTTAATGTTTATTACTTAAATGGTATTTTTATCTGCACATAAGGTATTTTGGTGGGAGTAAATGGTTTTGAGATTCTGTTTATGATGTATTTGTTTCTTTGAGTTATTATTTTGTAATAATGTTATTTAGTTAATTGATTATTTTTGGCAATGGGGTTGCCTACTGGGTGGGGCTACAGCTAGTCTTAGGCTGTATTAGGCCCCATGGCCTCAGTATGTCAGTAATGGTGATGCAGGTAACATGGCTGATTGAAATGTGCTGAGTTTTGTGCAGGGTCTAGAAAGACATATCCTGGCAAACTTATGTCCATTTTGTTTTGTTTTGAACAGTTTTTGTTTTACATTTTGGGATGCTTATTTGTACTGTAAATATTTGCACAATTTTTAAAGTAAAAGTAGAAGAAGAAGAAAAATAAAGGAATGCTTTTAGTGGAAAACATTTTTGGTCCCTTCTGTCTACTCTGCCATTGACTATCCTGTCACAGTGGTAGATAAACAGTTCTGCCATTTCTTTAGCTGAAGGCAGCTTAGAGAGGGGAATGAAGTGAGCTGCCTTAGAGAAGTGATCAATGATCGTCATGATGCAGGTATTGCCCTTGCAGCTGGGAAGGCAAGTGACAAAATCCACCACAATGTGGGACCAAGGACAGTGTGGTACAGGTAAGGGTCTTAATAGTCCGACAGCTGGTGGGTTGCTAGTCTTGTTCCTGGAGCAGATGTCACAAGCTGCCACAAAAGGTCCTAACATCTTGCCACATGGTCGGGCACCAGAAGTGTTGCCTGAGGACAGCTAGTGTCCAGGCTTCCCCAGGGTGACAGGCTAGGACGGAGCTGTGCCCCCATTGAAGTACTTGGGAGCATATGGAAGGGGGCACATACAGACAGTTGGGTGGATCATTGCCTGGTCCTGGATTGCTGGACAGGGCATTTTGGACAGTGATTTCTATGTTGAGTCAGGTGGCCACAAGGCAATGGGCAGAGAGGATGGGCTCAGTGGTGTCTTGCTGAGAGTCCAGCGAAAACTGCCTGGAAAGGGCATCTAGCTTGATGTTCTTAGAACCAGGTCTGACAGAGACTGGCTTGGCATGTATTGAGATGTTTGGCAGTCCTGAGGTACTTGAGATTTTTATGGTCTGTTCAAATGATAAATGGAACCTCAGTCCCCTCCAACCAATGCCTCCATTCTTCTAGAGCCAACTTGATAGCTTGGAATTCGTGATCCCCAATTGTGTTCGGCTGGAGTCATACAATGAGGAAAGAATGCACAGGGGTGTGCCTCGTTATCCTTGGCTGACCTCTGGGACAGAACAGCCCCAACACCAGTGTGAGAGGTGTCCATTCGAGAATGAACTGAATGGCAGGGTCTGGGATGATGAAGACTGGTGCAGTGGTGAATCTGCTCTTAAGATGAAAGAAGGCTTTCTCAGCATGGTTGTTCCAAGAGAAGGGATGCTTGGAGTATAGGAGTTCGGTCAGATGAGCGGTAATGGTGCTATAGTTCTTATTGAACCATTGGTAAAAATTATCAAACCCCAAAAGCATTGCAGTTCCTTATGGGAAAAGGGAACAGGCCACTTGAGGACCACCTTGACCTTGTCAGGGTCCATTTGGACCACCCCAGGAGAAATCACAAAGCCCAAGAAAGACATGGTGTGCTTGTGAAACTCACACTCTTCTGCTTTGGCAAAGAGTTGGTTTTCTAAAAGTCATTGCAGGACCTGTCTGACATGGGACCGAAGGACCTCCAATGTGGGGAAGAAGATGACTGAGGTAAATGAAAACAAACTGGTTAATGGAGTCTCACAGGACATCATTGATCAGGGCTTGAAAGACAGTGGGGGCATTAGTGAGACCAAAGGGAAGAACTAAATATTCATAGTGGCCTGTAGGTGTGTTAAACACCATCTTCCACTTGTCTCCTTCTCTTATTCATACTAAATGATGTGTTGCGGAGGTCTAGCTTGGTAAAAAAAAAAAAAAAACTGTGCCTCCTGAAGTAATTTGAAGGCAGTAGACATGAGTGGTAAGAGATAATGATTCCTGACAGTGATAGCATTAAGCCCCTGATAGTCAATGCAGGGCCTGAGGGACTTGTCTTTCTTTTCCACAAAGAAGAACTCTGCTCCAGCTGGAGATGATGATGATGATGATGATGATGATGATAATGGGTGAATGATGCCAGCCACTAGAGACTCTGAGATGTATTTGTCCATGGCAACCTGCTCCAAGACGGAGAGTAGATATAGCCCCTGGGAGGTGTGGTTCCAGGTAGCAGTTCTATGGCACAATTGTAGGGTCAGTGTGGAGGAAGGGAGGTGGTGCAAGCTTTACTGAACACCACGCAAAGGTCCAGATATTCAGGAGGCACATTAGAAAGATCAATAGTCTCATCAGGGATGGTGACAAGAGGGGCCAGAGGAGTCTGAGGAGATGATAGGCATGAGGCCAGGCAATGAGTACTCTAAGAGAGAATGGTCCCATTGCTCCAGTTAATGTGGGGGTTGTGGAGGCATAACCAGGGAAGAAACAGGATAATAAACTCTATGGAGTTGTTCATGACAAAGAACATAATAGATTCAATGTGATTACCAGAAAATTTCAAAGTAACAGGGTCAGAGACACAGGAGATGGAGCTGAGTTCAGACCTGTTCAGAGCTTGGGTGACAAGGGGGCAATCAAGCTGACACAAAGGGATGTTCATTTCTTCCACCCAGGAAGTCTTGATGAAGCTCTGAATGGCACCAGAATCAATGATGGCTTGAACAGACTGGACCTTGCTTTGGAATGAAATCTCAACTGTCAATGTTGACCTAACAGCAGGGGAAGTGTATGTAGAGATGCTCAGCCATATCCCCAGATCTACTGGTGGGCAGAGCCTTTTACTGGGCAGCAGGAGATGAAGTGTCCAGACTGTCCAAAATAAAACAGGAATTAGTTTCTCGACAATGCCTTCTTTCCTCAGGAGTTACCCGGGTTCTGCCTAATTGCATGGGCTCTGACTCTACCAGGGTGGCACCTTCTGCTGGAGGGGTGAAAGTTCTGGGTTTAGCTCTTCGGCTCTATCTCCAATCTCTTCTCTGGTTGCACAGCAGAAGACATGCATCTACCCATCTGGCCAAGTCGACCAAGCCATCCAGGGTGTCAGGCAGATCATGAGGTGCAATCTCATCCAGGATGGCATGATTTAGTCCATGAAAGACAGCATCGTACAAGGCACTGGTGTTTCAGTCACTCACTGCGGCAAGAGTCTGAAACTCGATGGCATAGTCATGAATGGAGCGGGCACCTTGCTTCAGCCCCATCAGCTACCTTGCTGCCTCCCTACCCTTGGGGAAATGGTCAAAAACCTTCAGCATCTCATCAGAGAATCCCTTGAAACTCGAGCAGCAGAGTGCCCTGGCATCCCAAATGGCTGTTCCCCACTCCCATGCCTTTCTTGTTAAAAGCATGATGACATAAGCTACTTGGGAGTTCTCAGATGGAAAGGCAGATGCCTGAAGTTCTATGGCCAAGGAGCACTCTGAGATGAATGACCGGCATGTGTCAGGGGCACCATTGTATGGCTGTGGTGTGGGCAGGTGAGTTTTGTGGGGAGGATAAGATCAGAGCAGTAGCTTGACTAGGTGAAGCTAATGCTGGTCAGCCCACGATCGAAGCCTGGAGGCTCTCTGTCTGTGCAGAGAGTCTTTGTAGGGTATCGGTGATAGAAGACATGCCTTGGTGAATGGCTATGATCTCTTGTTGATGAGATCCCAGGACAGAACCCTGCTTAGCCAATGCTGATTTAAGCACATTGTAGTCTGTTGCATCCATGGTCCTGGGCAGATAAATTCTGTCATGACCCAAAGGCCACAGAAACAGATAGGACCCAATATGCAACTATGAGAGATGACTAGAAGTGTACCTGAGGAGTTGATTCATGAGGTGGGCAGGCAGGTGACCGGTGCAGCAGTACAGTCCAAGACCAACTTAGTGATATCCAACAAGATAGCATTAAGTCCTAAAAACAGCAGGCAAAGTCTGGTCCAACACATAAACAAAGTCCTGAGCCAAAATCACAGCAAAATGTCCCAAAATGGTAGGCAAAGTCATAATGGAAGAAATGTAAACAAAGTTAAGGAACAAAGCATGAACATAAACAAGAACATGAGCTAGGCAAAACTTACAGCAAGTATTTTTCTGCACTGCATGAATCTCCTTGGTGTGTTTTTATAGAGTGGCTGATAACAAATACATAGTAGGTGTCCTAACGCAGTGTGGGGAGAATGGGGAAAAATGCAGAGCAGAGTGCAAAGCCACAGATCAGGATCTGGAAGTTCCAGGCTGGATTGTGACAGGCTGAAGGTAACAGCGCTGAAAACCTGAGTTCAGAAAAGCCTCCAAACATGGCCCTCTGGATTACACTTCCCAAATGCCACAGCACCCCTTGTCACCAGAGTATTAACTACAATACCATGCAATCACTTCCCCTATATAAGCTTTCACACTCACTCAATGTGAATTATCGTTCTGTGTCCCAGTACCTGACCTTACCAAGCCTTTTGACTTTCTGCCTGACTTCCTGTTATTAGACTCCATTTATGTTTGTTTCTGACTTCATTCTCTCACCTGATCTCTGATATTCTGTTCACCGATCAACTAACCCTTGCTCGTCCCTATGTCTCCAGTTTCCCAATTTGGGTTTGTTTACAATTTGTGATGCACCCACTCTCCCCTGCACTTGCATCTGTAAGTGCCTGCACCCTGACAGGATACTTTGCCATCAATGAATGCAGCAGAGGAAGCCAAGCAAACTGTGATTAATGCTCAGGGGTGTTTGTTAAGAGAACACCAGCAGATGATCAGTGATCTCAACACCAAGATGTCACAACTCACTGCTGTCATGTTACAGGCCATCCTCACACACCCTCATCTTCTGCTGGTACAGCTCAAATGGTTCTATGACCTGAAAAGTATTCAGGTTAAGTGTCTAACTGCAAGTGATTTCTGCTGCAATATTCCCTGTATTTCTCTGCTCTCACAGGAGCCACAGAAGAACAGAAGATTGCTCAGTTTATCATTCTCCTTTCAGGCAAGGCCCTACAGTGTGCTAGTGCTGTTTGGGAGCATGGGGATGAATATACTACCTCCTATGACCAGTTCATTGAGCTTTTCAAGTGTGTGTTTGATTATCAGCCTGAAGGAGATGAAATCAGCGAGAATTTGTTGACATTCAGACAGGGAAATAGGAGAGTCACTGATTACGTGTTGGACTTCCACACACTGGCAGTGGTTGGAATGAGCCAGCACTTAAAGCCATGTTCTGTCAAGGTCTATGCCCTGAAGTGCTCACCAAACTAGCATGCCATGATAAACATTTCTCCTTAGACTCCCTGATAGATCTTGTTATTTGTCTGGACCACCTCATAAAGAACCAACTTTCATTACAGCCTCCTCTGGCCCCTTCTACTAATTTGGCTCCTCCAACTCCCTTGGAGGTCTCTCAAGCTCACCTACAGTGGTCAGAGAGAGACAGGAGATGCCAAGAGGGGCTCTGTTTCTACTGTGGTGAGTCTGGCCATCAGATAGCAAAGTGCCCAGTTCACCCACCTATCCCAAAGCAGAAAAGTCAGACCCACCAAGAAACCAGTCTCCCTAGCCCAGTGGGTCCTGAAGCAATTCACAAGTCTCACTCTTTCAAGGTACCTGTTTTGTTAAAACTGCCAGACTCGACACTTGTTCTCTCTGGATTAATAGACTCGTGGGATGAAGAAAATTTCATCAGTAGCATGATTATTCCGAAATTCCACTTGTCCATGGAAGACCTTCAAAGACCACTCAATTTGAAAGCCATTGACAGGGGCCCTAGAGGTGATGGGCTAGTAACATAACACACATCACCCCTCAAAATTTAGATGGGAGCAATTCACTCTGAGCATAATTCCCTGTTTGGCACCCACACTACCCATCATAACCTCATTTTGGGGTTCCCATGGCTTCAACTTCATGATCCTCTAATGTCTTGGCAACAACAACAACAACAACAACAACAACAAAAATCCTTCAGTGGTCCCTGTCTTGCTTCCAGAACTGCCTGAAACTCCCCTAACTCTCACTCTCTTCTACCTCTGTAGAGAGATGTCTGCCTGACTCTCTAGATAATGATCCCTTGTGTTACCTAGACCTCAAGGAGGTGTTCAGCAAGGGCAAAGCTAGTGGCCTGCCTCCTCACCATTCCTATGACTGTGCCATTGATCTCCTCCCAAGTACAATTCCTCTTTGCAACCGTATATACCCCTTGTCCATAACCGAACAAGCTGTTATGGAAGAGTATGTCCAAGAGACCTTGAAACAAGGTAACATTAGGCCATCAACATCTCCAGCTTCAGCTGGCTTCTTCTTCGTTGAGAAGAAAGGGGGAGGTCTTCACCCATGTATAGACTATTGCATCCTGAATAAGATCACAGTAAAATATCCCTGTCCACATCCCTTGGTACCTTCAGCCCTAGAACAGTTAAGAACAGCCAAGAGCTTCTCCAAACTGGATCTCCGAAACACCTACAACTTGGTCAGAATTCAAGAGGGCGATGAATGGAAGACAGCATTTAGCACTACCACTGGTCACTTCAAATATTTGGTCATGCCTTATGGCCTTTCTTGAGTGCCAAGTGTCTTCCAGTGCCTCATTAATGATGTTCTCACAGACATGCTGGGGAGGTTTGTAATTGCCTATATTGATGACATCCTGATCTATTACCCTGATGAAAACTCCCATCATGAACATGTAAGGTCAGTACTCACCCAGTTGTTCAAGAACCATATATATATGTCAAAGCTGGAAAGTGTGAGTTCCACATCCACCAGGTATCATTCCTATGCTATATCATCAGTTCAGAAGGTGTGAGTATGGATCAGAGTAAAGTATCGATGGCCAAATCATGGCCAACTCCCACCACAGTGAAGGAGCTACAACGTCTCCTGGGGTTTGCAAACTTTTAGCATCGCTTCATTTGTGGGTTCAGTACAATCATTGCTCCTCTCATGACCTTGCTGAGAAAAGGACCATGCTGCTTCCAGTGGAACTCAGCAGCCAAAGAAGCCTTCACCAGGCTAAAGTCAGCCTTCACAACGGCCCCTACCTTGCAGCATCCAGACCCTACAAAGACATATTTGTCATGGAGATGGATGCTTCAGAGACTGGAGTAAGAGGGGTCCTCTCACAGCATCTAGGGGATAAGCCTAAGCTATACCCCATCACCTTTTACTCCAAAAAACTAACTCCAACCAAACAAAATTATGACATTGGAAACTGAGAACTACTAGCCATCAGATTGGCTTTAGATAAATGGAGGCACTGGTTGGAAGGCACTGCACACCCATTCACCATCCTCACTGACCACAAGAATTTAGAATATTTAAAGACAGCTACAGTAAATGCCTAAATCCTTGTCAAGCCAGATGGGCCCTGTTCTTCACACAATTCAGGTTCATGATATCCTACTGCCCTGACTCTAGAAATACAAAGGCTGACACCCTCTCCAGAATCCATAACTCCTCAAATCACATGCCAGAACCCACTCCCATTCTCCACCAGACTGTTTTGTACAAGCTAACACTTGGGACATCGACAAAGAAATCAGGCAATCTCAACCTGCCAACCCACCTGAGAACTGTCCTCCCAGATTCATGTATGTGTCACCATGACTCAGAGGTAAACTCATTACTTGGGCTCACTCCTCTCCAGCCACAGGACACCCCAGCAGTCATTGTACCTACCAACTTCTGAGAAACAAGTACTGGTAAGAAAACATGGTCTCAGACATCAACCATTTTGTCTCCTCATGCTCCACCTGTGCCCAAGCAAAAGTACCTCGAGCTCTGCCAGACGGTAAGCTCTGTCCTGTCCCAGTGCCCCAGTGACCCTGGTCACACATTGCCATTGACTTTCTCACCGACCTACCTCAATCCCAAGGCAACACAGTCATCCTGGTGATCATAGACCCTTTCTCCAAGGCCCTCAAGGTCATCCCATTACTCAGTCTACCTATGGCATTCGAAACTGTAGAGTTCTTGTTCAATCACATGTTCTGCTACTATGGCATTCTTGAGGACATTGTTAGTGACTGGGGTCTCCAGTTCATTTCCAGGCTATGGGCCAAATTCATGGACACGCTACGGGTATCAGTGAGTTTGACTTCAGGATATCACCCACAGTCCAACAGCCAGGTGGAGTGCACTAACCAAGAGGTGGGTTGCTTCCTCTGAATATTTTGCATGAGGAACCAGAAAGACTGGGCACAATTTCTTCTCTGGGCTGAATATGCACAAAACTCATTGAAACACTCCACTACTCAGTTAACCCCTTTCCAGTGCATTCTAGGCTATCAACCACCACCATTCCCATGGGACAATGCACCCACTCAAATCCTGGCAGTAGACTCATGGTTTAGAAGGAGTGAACAAGTATGGGAAATGGTCCATCAGAGACTTGAGCACTTCAACGAAAAGTACAAGCAATATGCCAACAAGCATAGAGGTGAGACCCCAGAGTATGCCCCAGGGGACCGAGTGTGGATATCCACAAAGGACTTAAGGGAACCCAATACCTGCTGGAAACTTCAAGCCTGATACATTGGCCTGTACAAGGTAATTCGCAAAGTCACCGAGGTCTCTTACAGGCTAGAGCACCAACCTCACTGCAAGGATGGCTCCCACCTTCCATGTATCATGCTTAAAGCCTGCCATCCAAGGTCCCCTAGCCACAGACACACCCACCCAAGAACCTCCCACCCTAGATCTCGAAGGCAACCCCATATAGCATTCAGTAAGAGCCTCAACTCTTGACGCAGACAAGGGCAACTTGAGTACCTGGTTGACTGGGAGGGGTATTGGCTGGAGGAGCACAGCTGGGTTAGCTCAAGGGGGGGTCCTGTCAGTAACAGTGCTGAAAACCTGAGTTCAACGCAGCCTCCAAACATGGCCGCTCCAGACTACACTTCCCAAATGCCACAGCACCCCTTGTCACCAGAGTATTAACTACAACACCTGTCTCTCATTTACCTGCAATCACTTCCCCTATATAAGCTCAGTTCTCAGCCTCAGTCAACATGAAATACTGTTCTGTGTCCCAGTAGCTGACCTTATTAAGCCATTTGACTTTCTGACTGACTCCCTGTTATTAGACTGTGTTTACATTTGTTTCTGACTTCATTCTCTCACCTGATCTCTGATATTCTGTTTGCCTTCAACTGACCTTGCTCATCCCTGACTACATCTCCTGTATCCTTACACTGGCACAAAGCAGTGAGCCACGCCCCATCCTTGCTTGTACAGACTGAGCCTTTGGTGCTGCTCCTTTTATACCAAACCGTGTTACCAATTAACCTGCTTATTGTGGGATCTTCCAAAATGGTGTTGCTTGAATATCTGATAAACTTTTCAGTCTTATTTTGCATCTGTCCCAACTTTTTTTGAGTGTGTTGCAGGAATCAAATTCTAACTTTGTTTATATTTCCAAAATATAATTAAGTTGGTCAGTAAAACAATTGAAAATCTTTTCTTTGTACTTTTGTCAGTTAAATGAAGGTTCACATGAATTAACAAATCACAGGTTTATGTTTTGATTGTATTTTGGAAAATGTCCCAACTTTTCTGGAAATGGGGTATAAAGTATAAAAAACACAATTTCACAAAAACAGTTAAGAAAAAAATAATATTTAAAAAACATCCACTGCATCAACCTCAGATAATCTTTTTTAAATCATTTTTCTTTCTTTTTAAAGGGTAACGCCGTTTTTCCACAAAACCAGGTGTGTAATAGGAGAAAACCATATATGTAATCAATTCCGTTAATTATTTCCATTATATATCAAACATGAAAAAATATTTTTAACTTTGAAATCATGAATTGACACAGAGGAGTCGAAGTTGGAGGAGGCAGCCATTTTG